>RYFJ01000511.1:0-457809 GCA_003991445.1 Oryza meyeriana var. granulata | reverse complement strand
GTTGTATTTCGCGTGTTTTCTCTTCCTATTTCTCGCCGGGGAACCCGAATACCCGCGCCGTTCGGCGTAGGCGCCAGCGGCGCGAACGACCATAGCCGGCCTAAGTCTTCCTCCTGGCCTGGAGAACCACCTCCGGAGCCATCCGGAGGCACAACGGTAACAGTCGCGCCCTGACGGCCCGGAAATCGTCCGGAAGTACGCAGAAACTAGCGCGACCCCGACAGTAAATCCGTAATGTTCATCCCCCCGTCTTCCTCCGGACCCCGCCCCCTAGTGCGTTGCTGGAGCAGCGACCACCGTGAACAGCTCGACCGTGCCAGGCGACCGAGCAATGACGCACCCCCGTCTCTGCCTCTCTATCATGCTGCCAGCCGCACCGCAAACCCCCCTGGATCTAACTGCCCAACAGTGCGTCCCCAAACCCCAGTGGCATCACAATGTCCAGCGATAGTCCATGACCCGACCATCAGCCTTACAAACTGGGGCACACAACCAAGCGACCCATGCCCACGCCTCCAGGGAACGCCCGCCGGGTGTCCACAGACTTCCCGTTCCCGGCTCTACGGGTCAGTGACCGAGCACCCTTCTTCAGCCCGTAAACGGTCTAATCGCAACATGAACTTGACATCTGCTCGTCCCTTGTCCACTCTCTACGAATCTGCGGCATCATCTCCCAAACGCTCCTTCAGAGTCGCAACCGTGCAGGAAAAAATCACGGCCATAACCATTCACCCCCTAACCTCCGGAAAAGAACCGACCCGAACAGCAGCAATGCGCCGAAGCCGCCGACCGGGCGCTCCCGAGCGCCCTAGTCCCCGCGGAGCCACAACGGCCTTGACTAGCATTCGATACGGTTATCGCGGTAGTAACTGAATATAATCCTAACCCCAACCTCGCACGGCGGCCCATTATGCCCCAAGGAAGGAACGCCGCCGTTAAGCCAACACATGAAACAACAAAAGGACACACCGGCTAAGAGATTAAAAAGCTAATACCGAAGGCGAATAATAGGGGCCCGCCACCGCCATATTGAAGAAAGTCTGCGCCTGACGCGAGCATCCCTAACTTACAGGATATGCTTATATAAAAATTCGTAAGATGGTTCATATTCCATGATTGGGGAATCGGTTCCCGTTATCTTGCCCAGTCACCGAGCCCCTGTCGAAAACGGCCACCGATCACCAGGAAGGGCCTTCCCACATGGCGCGAAATTTATTCTTTCCGGCACGCAGACACGGTGGAAACTAATCCCGACCGGTGATCGATGGGCTCCGAACCTACGCTCTCTCGTCAGGCACATTGAGCTCTGCTGAAACTGAGACGCGGACAGGCGCCCCTTCGTTACCTCGAGAGCGAGTTCGAGTGCATGATTGTCTGTCAGCTCGTCGCGTAGCCAGACCCGGAGACAGGTTAGCTCTGACGCAGACTGCCGCCCGTCACCAGATCAATGGGCTCCCCCCGTCGCCCGCTTAAGGTTAGTACGATCCCCCAGGACGCGGAGCTCATCGATCACTTGACGCCATGCTTTTTGAGGCGTTATAGACCTGTTTTGAAGCCCCATTAGATCTCCGCGTCCCCGCTCACCTGCCCATTGCTTCCGATGGTGGCAGGGACGAACAGAGCCTAGCCACTCGGAGCAGTACTCGCCGAAGACATCCCTCGAAATGCGTCCGTCGTGATGACGCGTCGGGACTCCAAGCGACTGTAATTCCCCAGATGAATTTGAGCACGATTGCTTCATGTAGACTCACAGGAACGCCGTCTGGCCACTTCGAACTAGTGATGGCACCATACAATTGCTGATAACCCCCGACGGCCCGAGGAAATGGAGCGAGATATCTCCCCAACCGCGAAAGGCCAGACAGGATCAACCTGAGTGCAGTGCGCCTGCGCTCGTTTGCAGAAAACTGGCAACGCAACGCAGCAGCGTGACAACGTCGAACGCGTATCCTGCAAAGCCGTAGGCAATAAAACCCCGAACCTACCCTACCAGGTCGAAAATGAACGGCATCAGATCTTTAAACTAAACTTACTGCCACATCCCCTTCTGGAGTCGCCAATCTCGATCACTGAGCCGCGGAATGCACTTTAGCAGACGCTGGCCACGCGGTAGATCCCCCTCTACCATACGTCGCTTAGACATCTAAGACCAGAAAGCGACGCGATCTTTCCATCCGCAAATCGTACCTCGGAGATGCGCTCGAGAAGATATGCCCGATTTCGTGCATCCAGCAAGGACTGATCCAGCCACAAGGCGCCAAGTTTGGCGCGGGTACTGCCGACCGCTCCAGCCAAGATCCCGGCCGCGCGCCTAAGGGGCCTGAGAGCATATCCTGAAAAACCCCCGAGGCCGGCCCCCGCGAGGAACCAGCCTTGAGGAGCTCACGTCAGCGCGAGGTTGCGACTGCGAGGGACCGTTCGTTTTAGAAGCTCCCGAGACACTGAGGTCGTACGAACGCGAGCGCGCGCGTCGAGCTCCGACACTTCGTCCACATACACGGCCAACTGGGGGGTCCCAGAGTCTGGGTACTCCCGCTGGAACCTGGTTGATGACGAGCTCGGAGTCGCCTTGCACGCACAACGTCACACCCCGAGGGCGATCGCGCCCGAAGGCCGGCGAGAGAAGCCCTCATATTTGCCATGTTGTTGGTGGCCCCGAAGTCGAGGTGGACGACGAAGCGGAACCGTCCCCAGCAGGAGATACGAGGACACCGGCCCCCGTGGGGCGAAAAGCCTGTCTGACGCAGGAGCCGTCGAAGTTCATTATCCAGTGGAGGCGCAAATCGGGCGACAGCTCGGGGGCCGGGAGTCCGGCATCCAGCACAGGATCCGGCTCGGGCCCCGGCGTCCACTCCGCCAGAAAATCCGCCAGGACTTGGCTTTTGATGGCGTGGCGCGCTTGGAAATGGAGGTCAAACTCAGCAAGCTCGGCCGCCCACTTAGCAACACGGCCCGTTCCCTCCCGGTTATGCAATATCTGCCCGAGGGGGAAGGATGTGACCACGGATACTTTGTGCGCCTGAAAGTAGTGGTGAAGTTTTCTGGACGCGATGAGAACTGCATAGAGCATCTTTTGCGCCTGGGGATAGCGCGATTTGGTGTCACGGAGTACCTCGCTGACGAAGTACACCGGCTTCTGCTGCGTGTTTCCCGACCCCGTCCTGACAGGGCCGGGGGTCCCGCTCAGCTCCCCGGGAGGAGCGAGCTCTCGCTACGGAACGGGCATGGACCTGGACCCTGGGGCCCCAGGTGGAATGTGGTTGGTATGTTCCCGGGGCCCGGGGGCCCGGGATGGGATGTGGAATGTATCGGGATGACTTCCCCAGCCCCGCTCTCGCTGAGATGACGCTGTCCGGGTAATCGCGCCCCAACTGGCTGTGAAAATGTTGGGATTGTCCCGGGCGCCGCGTCCCCGGGCTCGCGCTTGCCTTGGCGAGGCTACCCAGGTTCGGGCTCCGCGGTGGCTGGCCCGGGAGGTGAATCCCGGGTTGCGCGCCTGCCTGGCGAGGGGCGCTCGACGACGAGCGTCGCGCTCACCACCTGCGGGGTTGCCGCGATGTAGAGCAACAAAGGCTCGTCTGGTGCCGGTGCCACGAGGACAAGGGGTGTAGTCAGGTACCTCTTGAGCTCGTCAAGGGCTTCATCCGCCTCATCCGTCTAGGTGAACTGCCCGGATTTCTTGAGAAGCTTGAATAGGGGGAGGGCACGCTCCCCAAGCCTGGAGATGAAGCGACCTAGTGCGGCCACGCACCCGGTCAGCTTCTGGGCCTCCCGGAGCCTCGTCGGGGGTGCATCGGTCAATCGCCGCTATCTTCTCCGGGTTCGCCTCAATGCCGCGCCGGACACGAGGAACCCGAGGAGCTTGCCGGCCGGACCCGAAAGACGCACTGTCCGGGTTCAGCTTCATCCTCGTGCATCGAAGGTTGCTGAACGTCTCGGCCAAGTCGTGGAGCAAAGTGGCGCGGTCGCGCGTCTTCAGCACCAAATCATCGACGTAGGCCTCCATATTACGACCTAGCTGCGATTCAAATGTTACACGGATAGCACGTTGGAAAGTGGAACAAGCATTCTTTAACCCAAAAGGCATGCAAACATAACAATAAGCCCCCTGAGGGGTAACGAAAGAAGTTTTTCCTTGTCCTCCTCCGCCATCCGGATTTGATGATAACCAGAGTAGCATCTAGAAAACAAAAGGTCGCACCCGCAGTGAGTCGACTATCTGGTCTATGCGAGGCAGAGGGAATGGATCTTTGGGGCAAGCCTTATTGAGGTCTGTGTAGTCTATGCACATGCGCAGCTTTCCGTTGGACTTGGGGATGACGACTGGGTTGGCCAGCCACTCCGGGTGGACGACCTCGCGGATGAAGCCGGCAGCGAGAAGCTTGTCGATCTCCTCGCGGATAAAGGCTTGGCGCTCCGGGGCCTGCCGTCGTACCTTCTGCCGCACCGGGCGCGAGCCCGCACGGACGGCTAAGCGATGCTCAATCACCCCCCTGGGGACCCCGGTCATATCCGACGGTTGCCAGGCGAAGACGTCGGAGTTTGCCCAAAGGAAGGCGATGAGCACGCTTTCCTATTTGCTGTCCAGCGAACCGCCGATCTTGACGGTCTGGGACCGGTCATCGTCGAGGACGACCTCCTTGGCCAGCTCCGCGTCGGTGGCGACGATGCGCGGCTTGGGGGCGCGGAGCAGCGAGAGCCCCGCGTCGCCCGCCGCGTCGGGGGCCGCTGGGGCGATGTCGGCCGCACGCTGCTCGGCGCACGAGAGGGCAGCCTTTACGTCCCCGAGGACTGAGATCGGGCCCGAGGGGCCCGGAAGCTTCATGGTTAGGTACGCGTAGTGCGTAACCGCCATGAACTTCACCAACGCGGGGCGTCCGAGGACCGCGTTGTAGGGAAGGTTGCACTCGGCGACGTCGAAGACGATGCGCTCGGTGCGGAAGTTGCCGCGGTCACCGAAGGTGACGGGCAATGAGACCTGGCCGAGAGGCCAAGTGAGGCCCTTCGTAATCCCAATGATGGGCAACGAGGGCGCAAGGCTCGTCCCCGAGGCCTTGATCTTCTCGAAGACTTCGGGGGAAAGGATATTGAGGACGGCGCCCCCGTCGACAAGGACGCGGCCCACCTTGACATTGCATATGGTGGGGGAGACAGCCAAGGCGAGCTGCCCCTCACCGGGTACCCAGGCCGGATGGTCCGCGGGGCCGAAGGTGATCGGGGTGTCCGACCATTTCAGCCTCCGGGACCTCTCGGGGCCCGGGGTCACAGCCAAGAGCTCGCGCTTCATGGCCTTGAAGCCACTGCGCGAGGAGTGAGCGTGCGCCCCGCCGTCGAGGGTGGCAAGGACATTCTCGGGTTCTTGGAACTCGAGAGGCTGCTCCGCCTCGGGAGCGGGCTTGGCTTGCTGCCGCTCCTGCTGGAACTTCTTGGTGCGCTCGACCAAGTTATGGACGGCGCGGCACTCGGTGAGGTCGTGACGATCCGTCTCATGGACGGAGCACCACTTCCGGCCCGCAGCTGGTGGCGGCGGGGCAGGCGTGGCTTTCTGCCGCTTGCCGCCGTTGCTGTCTTGGCGGGCGACATCGCCCTGGGGGCGGCCGGTTGCCGCCAAAGCGAAGTTCTCGACGACCTCCTTGCCCTTCTAGCGCTTCCTTCTGTCCCGCCGCAACACGGAACGCGAGGATTCGCCGCCCTCTCCGGGGCCCTGGTCGGGGGCCTCAGGGTGTGGCTTGTTCCATGCCCGGGCCTCCTCCTTGCGGGCGCAGTGGTCGGCGAGATTGAACAGCTCGGCCGCGGTTTGGACGTTGCGGGTGCCCAACTTCTCGAGCATGCGCTGGTCGCGCACGCCCGAGCGGAACGCGTGGATAACCGCGTGGGGGGCGATGTGAGGGATTGTGTTGCGAACCTGGCTGAAGCGCTGCAAAAAGTGCCTCAGCACCTCGTCCCTGCCCTGACGTAGGGCGTGCAGGTCCACCTCGGTCCCAGGGCGTGGGAAGGTGCCCTGGAAGTTTGCCACGAATTGGTGGCAGAGACTCTCCCAAGAGTAGATCGACCCCTCGGGGAGGTTCATCATCCAGGAGCGAGCCTGGGCCTTGAGGGTGACGGGGAAGTAATTCGCCATCACCTTCTCGTCGCCACCAGCTGCCTGGATGGCGGTGGTGTAAATCTGTAAGAACTCCGAGGGGTCGACGGAGCCATCGTATTTCTCCGGCAAGCTAGGCCGGAACTTAGCCAGCCAGCGCACCTGCCGGAGGCCTGGGGAGAGCGCCAGGCAACCCGAGCAGCCGTACTGGGCGGGCTCGGGCGATGGATGACGGTTTCCCATTAGTGGATTGGAGCTGGAGGCCTGGGCCTCAGAATGCCTGGCGGCGTCCGTGCGCCGCTCGCGCTGGCGCTCCATTGTGACCCGGGCGTCCTCGTGGGCCCGCGCCCGGTTCAGCCGGTTACGGAGGTAGCCCGCGCCCCGGGCTTGATTCTGGTTCGGGGCGGTAGGCCGGCTCGCGCTAGAAGTTGCGCGGTCGGAGGTCCCAGCACTTGCATGGCCGTCGGTGGCGACCCGGCGATGGGCCGTGCCTACCAGGTCGGCGATCTCGCTAATCCACCGCCGCTCCCGGCCTCCGCCCCCGGCAAATGCCGGGGGGTGGCACAGGAGAGCTTCTGCCGCCAAGAGGGCCTCCTGCGGCGTCGCCGAATGAAAGTTTAGGCCGCGACGTGCCGTGGGGCGGCGCCTCTGTTCACGCCTCATGGATGAGGCGGCGACAGACCCGGCGGGGCACTTGCCGGCCCCCTCCGCGAGGGAAGGGGCCGAGGCCGCACTACCAGGCCGCCGCGGGGCGCGCTTTGCCCGCCGAGTACGCGCCGTGCGCCCCCAGGAAGGTGAAGAGGGAGAAAGTGGCGGGCTTGCCACAGGGCTAACGTTGCCCGGCGGGGTGTAGCCACCGGACTCCTCGTCGGAGTCCCGCGGACGATGGCCTCCAGCCATGAAGGGCGTCGGTGTCGGGGACGCCGGCGTTCTTCCTGAGAAAGAAAACTCCCCCTACCTGGCGCGCCAGCTGTCGGAGGATAAAACTCCAACTGCGGGAGGTCAGGAGACCCCCCTTTGAGATTCGGCCAGGGGAGTAGTTCTCAGGCGAATGCAGCGTCCGGTGGATGATAGATGGTTCGAGGAAGAAGATGGCAAACAGGGAAGACAGGACGAAGTATACAGGTTCGGGCCGCACGGAGGTGTAATACCCTACTCCTGTGGGTTTGCTATATGGGCGATACGAATGTAGTTTAGGGGTTACAAGAGCAGCCCAGCCTAAAGCCGGAGCTGAGGAAGACGAACAGTAGCCAGCCTTTTTGCTAGAGAACCCTCTGTCGTTGCTAATGCTCAAGCCTGGTCTCCCTTTCGCCCGTCGGCTTGGATCCTCCTTTATCGATCCAAGGGGAGTCGCCCGTGCCCAGCCTCTGGAGAGAGATTTTAGGTATGCTACGTCTTGTCATGGACATCCGCGCTCCGGCCATCTGCTGAGCCGCCCTGGAGGCGCGTCTCATCGTCGCCCAGCTGTCGGTAGCCGCGGGGGCTAGGCCGTGAAGATGCCGTAGGCTTAGCGCGTCACGATCGTCGCCTCCCTTGTCAGCGGCGGGCGGCTAGACGTCGCCTCCCTCACCAGCAGCGGGCGGCCAGACAGTGACGATGCTGTCGGCTTGGCCCGTCTCGTCCTCTGCCAGGCCGTGGAAAACCGGAGCCCTCTGTCTGTATTGCGAACCGGCCGACAGGGGGTCATTATGACGGCGCACGCACGTCCAACCGAGAGACAGGCGGGAGGCGCACCGTCGCTTCTCCATTAATGCGGGTAGTTGGGAGCTGGTCCGCTCAAGCCGGCATCGTGCCCCGGGGTGGAGAGCTCATCTGCCCCCTCCGCGCGCACGGGACACCGAGACCCCGAGTCCCGTGCCCGGGGCGGCACCCGGGGATGGCGCTTCCGGGCCCGGGCGACGCCCAGGCCCCAAGCACTTAACGGGATAACTCCTAATAGCCCGCCGCCACTTGTGCAGAAAATGGGCCCTGGGGGAGCTGTTGTGGGGGAAGATCCACGTGTCTCCAGAGAATGTGGGACCTCCATTCCAGTTGATGACCTAAGTGGTTTGAAACAGGTTTGTGTGACCTGGGATGTCGGATCGGCATTATAGAGTATGCTTCCCGAGCGGAAGTGAAGTGTTGTAGGATATGGACAGCTTTGGGAGCCAAGATATAGGATGTGATGAGCAGTATAAAGTGATACCGAGATAATTGATAGAGAGTGAAAGGAAAATAATAGAGGGAAAGAGAATAAAATAAATAAAACTAAAATTTGTTTTTACGCTTGAGTTATTGCAAAGAAATTCGCGGACGGATCGAGGCAAGAAATCTCTTTCCAAATGATTTATAAGAACCCACACTTAGAAGTTTTGCAAAGTGTTTTTTTAAAATGAAAGATTTGCAAAATGAACCTTGCATGCCTTTGCAGCTTGCATGTCCACAATTTCCCAGTGGCTTGCGAAGTACGAAAGTATTCACCTATCTTTTGTTGTTGTTTTTCTTTTCTCTAAGCTTAGGTTGAAGACGGTGAAGATTAGGGTTTCGTTCCTAGACCTAAGCCGCTGCCCATAGATTGGTATTCTAGCTATGCTAAAGTTCCGCTACTGCTGATTTTGGTTGAAGGTGATTACCCAAAGCTGCAACATAAAGGTATAGTTTGTTATTAGCATTGCATTGATTCATTTTGTTATCATGGGTACCAACATCATATTTCCTGAGACTGGTATCGACAATACGGTTCCACAGGAGACGGTTCGTCGTTTGCCTGTGGCGCACCCTCCTTGGCGTTGTTGTACGGCGGTGCCAGGGTGGGGTATGACAATAATCATCATATTTCATCTGTACAAATACAACAGGTGCAACTACATTGATTCTCGTTTTTGTACTTCAAAACCAAAAGATATTCAATAACAACGATCACACACACACACACACACACAGATAGTCCCAAAAACATAAACTGAAATGCCAGAAGAGAAATAACCCGTGTAGCCTTATTTTTTTTTAGTTTGGTAAATATGTTCGACCATTAGCCACACGAGAGTTATAAACTCGCCACCAGTGTTAAGCTTCTTGGCATGGGATTCCCTGTTACATCGGTTGGCTGCATAGATGAGAAAATCCGTCCACAAGTTAAGAAGCACCTTCACTGGATCTGCAATCTTCGATTCTTCTTTACCATTCCACTTTAACCATATATCAGCGATTCCGCGTGCATACATGAGGCGAGGAACTGAAGGGTCGAATTTCTTTGGCACGTCCATTTGGAGTAGGAGTTTGGCGAGTGCTTCGGTCTGCTGGAGCCCAGCAAACTTGCTGCTATTATTGTGGCCTAGTAGCAACTTCACGAGCACCCTGAAGACCAGGTTATTAGCCTTGCCGCCGGAAGAAATGAGTTGTTGGTGGTGCTCATTGCATTTTTCATCCAGGTTTTCGCATGTCCGTTGGTACAACCAGTTCTGGGGAAGGCCAGGAAGCATGTCAGGTTGAGTCACAAGGAGGAACATGAGGTAGTTGGAGATTGCCCTGATCGAGCGCACGTATTCGACTCGCCTTTTATTTTCTCCGTTGTCGCCAGACATGTTGCATTCTCCCCTGGAGAGGATGAGATCTGTGGCGATGTGCCAGGTGATGATGGTCTCATGGAAGTCGACAGTCTGCAAATCCTTCAGCCCTTCCACCAGCTTAGGATACTTCTTTTCATTCAAAACCAGCATGCCCCACTTGTCCCTGAGCAACCCCATCGTGTTTAGATCATCCTTGGAGACCATTTTCACTGCCCGCTCCTTCACTATCTCTGGAATGTTGAATTTCCATGAGTAACAAGTGCTGTCCCAGCAATCCTCGCAGCCCAGCTTCTTAGCCAGCCTGCCGAACCGGCGGTTCGACTTATGGATCTGTGCGGCGCGGAAGTAGAGCAAGTTAAACTGCCCAATGGTGTTCGGCCAACTCCTTAGTCTTCCAAGAAAGCCTCCTGTCATATTTGTCACAATTCGGCGAAGATTCAGCACCGCCCGCCGGAGCCGGTGCCATCTTCCGCTGCATAGAGCCGCGTGCTGGAGCCATCTCCACCGTGTGCCGCACAGAAAGGAGAGCGTCCAGCTCGACCCTAGCGTGCTCAGCAAGGAAGTTGTCTCCATCACGAGGGCACCACCCAACAAGACGTAAGTGACAGTGACGTCGACTCCGTTCTGGAGATCTTTGCTGCCACTGAAATGGAACAACAACAAGGAGGCGGCGATGGCGACCGGTGAGAATGCTCGGATACAGTAGCCGATGCAGGTGTGGATGACGGCTGCCTTGGTGTAGAGGATCTCGTACATCAAGGACAGCTCCATCTCCAACACCTTCCACATCTTCTCGGGCGTTTCCTTCAGGTTGTTGATTATCTTCTTGGTGGTTTCGGTCTCGAACTTTTCCGTATCCACATTGATCACAGAGTCTACTATTCCACGCTTGCAGATGTGGAACAGGGAGTGAGCACGCTGCAGAAGGAATTCATCATTGGAGTTGTAATGATCTTCACTCTGCAGGTAACCTCTATACCAACGGAGTTGCTTACCCGGTAGCTCCTTGACAGAACTCCGGATGCTGCTGAAGTTGCCACGCTTCAGTGCCCATGTCCTCTCGAAATACTTGACGAGGCCGACCACGAACATCAACACAGTGGCCAACAGGAGAATGGTCTTCTGTCCACCGACAATGATACGCTTGTAGAGGACATACCCGGCACCAAGAACCTGGACAACAAGAATCTGCAGGTGACGCAGCCAGAGCTGGTTGTCCTGCAGGGCGTAGGCGGTGATGTTGTCCGGCCCGCCGAGGTGCAGCAGCAAGAAGGGCGCCCAGAACGCCACAAGCTTGTGGTCGCGTGTCACGCTGCTCAGGGAGAGGTGGCCGAGTGCGTATATCGCAGTGGAGTCAGCCAGCAGGTAGGCCAGCCAGAGGAAGAACCTCGGCAAGGCAGACGACTCGCTCCGACGGATCCCGGCCAAGAGGAGGAGGACGACCTGCAGAGTGAGGCTCAATAGAACCAGGATCTGCGTTGCCCACGCGTTCCACAGCTTCAAGGGCCCTCCCGCCATTGTTGCAAATTTCGAGCTGAGTGGAGATCGAACTAATTTATGAGAGAGCGAGCAAGCTAGCTAGCTACAAATTCACACATTGAAACAAGCTAGGAGTAGTGCGAGACTGCGAGCACAAACAGCAAGCTAGCTAGCACTGACAGTACACTGTCCCGCAGTCACCGCACGATTAGTTGGGCCTATATATACTGAGTATTCCGTTAGTATAAAAATACAAAGCACGCATGTTATTGACACGGTCTTTAATAGTATACTTTAATTATTAATTAGTTTTTATAATGCATTATTAATAACTATAAAATTAATATTATTTGAAAGTATTTCAAATATAAATATAATGCTAACACATACGTGACAAAAAAAATATTTAGTTAAATTATACGAATGTTAATTTTACTAAAAACGTCTTATATTTCTATATAACCAACAAGAGTATGGGCCTCATATGTCCACTCTCAGGATGAAGCCAGAGAAACAGCTCAAAGTTTTGAGGACCGACGAGCCACGCATGTGACCGTACTTCTCGCATGTGAGAACAGTACCTACTAAGAGCAATTTAGTAGTATTTAGAGTAAGTTTGGCAGAGATTCTTAGGGGTGATTTTCAATCGGATCAATTAAAGTTAAGTCAAATGGACAAAAAATCTCACTGATTCTCAGCCGAATCGATCTGCTGTGATTCTCAATTTTACACATAAATGAAGAATCAAGCAAAAAAAACAGCTTCTCGTGAGAATCCATCGAAGAAAATTGAAAATCCCCATAAGAATTCACAAAATCCCCATAAGAATCAAATCACAAGATTAAAATAATAGAATCTGAAGCTCTACCAAACAGAACCTTAGTTGCTTAGTATAAAAATTGTCATATCATCTCTAGCTAATCTACTATTAGCCTACTTATATAATAGTGAGCTATATAGATATATATTATATCATTAATATTATGGTATACCTTATTCTCTCACAGAGTTTATAGGAGCCTGTAGTGCAGCTATCTAAGAATCTTCCGTCCGTTTCTCTTCTCTTCTCTTTTCTTCGACTCTAAATTTGAGATGATAATTTTTATAGCTTATTTATATAACTTTATTGCACCTGCTAAGTACAGTTAGGTAGCCCTGAGTAGTAAATTTGGAATCACGCGATTTAGGTAGTTAAGTACAGTTCCAAACCATGTGCTTGCTTGCGGCCGGTTGAATTATTGCAGCTATGGTCGATCTGATCTAGTTTAGTTAGCTTGGGACCGTGTTAACGTCAAAATTTGGTAAGGTCCTGTATCAAGTTCGGTCAGGAAGAAATTGCAGATAATTAACAGAAGTTGATTCAGAAGGGACCGAATCCGGGAAGGAGCCGTGAAGACCACAGTATGGCGGTTAATTACTGTATCTATTAATTAGGCAAGTGCTTGTCTTTAGAAAACCTGACCCCGTGTCCGGTCGGGTCTTATTAGTGTTTTCTGTTATAATTAGAAAATCATGTACCGTGTCCAATAAGAACTCATGTAACTCGGGGTATAAATACGTATGCCCGGGTGCTGTGTAAAAAATCATCACTCGATCAATACAAATTCGGCGCATCGCCACCCTTTCGACGGGTTCTTACTTCTCGAGCCAAGCTGCATCGGTTAAGTTCGACCTCCTGCGAGAAGGTAAGTCTCGTCACCCCGACTACCTATCGGCTAGGACTTCCTCGGTTAGGTCCAATATTCTAGTCGGTTTATGGTAGTCGGCTTACCACGATATATTTATTTTGTCTATGGCTGCATCAGTTCAGTTTGATCTCATAGATTGATTAGGTATATCACATCACGCGTGCGTAGATCATGTCGGCTTACGCGTGCGTAGTGGATCAGTCCCTTGTCCACCGCGTGCCCGTGACTGTTGGTGAACATCACCCACCCGAACAGCCCCAACAGGTAGGCCTCCATGCTCCGCTGCACCGAGTATTCGTCGGCGTCGTCGTCTAGCTTGGTGGGTATCCCTTCTCAACACTTCCATCTCTCAGTTCCTCAATTGCACGCAGCAAGCCGGAGTTACGGTCATGTATGAGGCATACGTCTGGTCTCATCCGTACAACTGCTGTCTTAACCCTTTCTAGGAACCAATACCAGCTATCAGTGTTCTCACTCTCAACAAAAGCGAAAGCCACCGGTAGAACTTGGTTGTTTCCATCAACTCCAATTGCTGTTAATAGCTGTCCTCTATATTTTCCAGTCAGAAATGTCCCATCGATACAGAGGATAGGACAACAATGGATAAATGCCTGAATGCAAGCACCTAGTGTAAAAAATACACGTTGCAACACACTTTTATTACCATGGTCAATTGATGGAAAGGCTTTCAGGTCATAGCACGTCTCCGGATTCCTCTGAAGAATACAGCCTAATAGACGAGGCAAATTATCATAAGATGCTTCAAATGTGCCAAATCTCATCTCTACAACCTTCTGTTTTGCCCTCCAAGCCTTATTATAGCTAATTGTATATTTGAATTTCTCTTCAATATGCCTAACGATTGACCTTGGTTCGTACCCCAGATTGTTGACAATATGAGAGTACATCTCTGTTGCAACAAATGCAGAGGTCATGTTTCTATGATATTTTTCAACACCTATCAAGTAACATGAATGCTCCGTCACGATTGAAACTTGCCAATAATCTTTCCATTTACCCTTGAATGCGTGCACCCGCCATGGACACCCATCCTTCATGCACTCACTTCATACACTGATTTGTTTGACTTCACGATCGAGAACTCCCTCTGAAGTGACACCGCCCATTGTTTGACTGCCTCTTTTAAATCTTCTACATATGCGTACTTAGCCCCCTGAATGACCTCATTCTGCTTGTACTCCCACGGCACATGATGCCGCTCGGAGATAGTAAGCGCAGAGAAGTCCTCGTTGCTCCATTCTGCAGGCATCACGTTGTCCTCATCAGACGAGTCATCATACTCTGCATACTCATTTTCAGAATCTTCTCTAGCCATTTCTTGGACGATCATGTCGATATATTCTCCCTCATCTGCCACACCTGTTGGCTGTCTATCTTCTTCATTCCCTCCTTCATTCCCTCCTTCATTTTCTTCTATTGTTTCACTATCACCTCCCGCCGTACTTGGACCCTCATCATCTTATACGGGCATTGCACCAGCGTTGTTATCTTTCTCATATATGGACACAAGTATGCTCAATGGCCAGCCACGTTGAAATGCATTCTCCACATACCATCTCCAAGTGGCAGTGCAATCCACTGGCATCAGTTCCCAAAAAAAACCTTCAACTACACGACTGACTACTACATACAAGGTTATTCCGCTGAGCTGAGGGTCCAGTCGAAACCCTCGCATCAGCCAGTTGTATACTGATCCAAAACTTCTCTCAACTGGCCTATCAATACCCTTAGCCGTTGAACTAAACTCCGACAGATCTACACTGTCTGGACCATATCTCACATTCCCTTGCCCATGAAATAACTGAAATATCAACTTATTTGACATATCTGTTCATGAAAAATACAGTTAAACTAGGTACCACCATCCTCCTAACATCTAAAACCGTGTATTCCAGATTTTATAAGTACCATCTGTACAAAAAAAATAAGTCATCTAACAGATTAACTAAAAACTACAGATCTATATAGTACTATACACATAACTAGTACATTACTACATCAATTCTTACATACAAATAGAAATTGCAAAGGAACAATGGATTTTACCTGCAGGCAAATCAGCAAACGAGCAGAGCTTCGCTGCTTTCGCCCTCTCAGCTCTCTCCTATTTTTTTTTCTAATTTGAGTGAATTTTATGACATTTTTTGAGTCTGGGAGGGGGGTTTTATACCCGGGGGCTAAAAACCGCCCACCCAGAGGGCGGCAAAGGGGCCGCCTGCAAAAAACCGCCCTGGAAATGGGCGACTTTGCAGGCGGCCCCACGGGAGCCAAAAACCGCCCTTTCAGAGGGCGGTTTTTGGGCATATTTTGCAGGCGGCCCCCTTGCCGCCCTCTGAGAGGGCGGTTTTTTGGAGTCCGGGGGGCCGCCTGCAAAATGGCTGATGGCCGTCGGCGGGGGGGCCAACGGCCGTCAGCCACGTCATAAAATCGCCCTCTGGGAGGGCGATTTTTAAAAATCGCCCTCCCAGAGGGCGGCGGGAGTCTATTTTTGCAATTTTTTCAAACGAAAATCTATTTTTGCAAATCTTTTAATAAATAAATATAAAAATCAAAAAAATTCGTTAATCCAATATATCCTGCCCATTTAAAACCCTTGGGTTGGTCCCGCAAACACTTAAGTACTAGGAAGTGTAAAATTTTGAATTCATAGTATAAGATTTCAATTTTATAGCGTAAACATAAAAGTTACACTATAAAAATATGGAATTTACAGGGTAAAAAAATACTTTTGTGATGAAAAAATATGGCACCGTAAATATAAACAATTCCTTGATATTTTGCCTTTTTTGTGTGAATATGTAAAAAAAGTTTAAATTTTAGAATTTACAACGTAAGTTTTGAATTTACGGTGTAAATTTATAGAATTTACAAGGTAAAATATGGAGATTATAATGCAAAATATATATTGAAAAATTAAAAAATATAACACCATAAATATAGATATTCCTTTTTTGTGCACCTGTTTATCCTGGCCATTTGTTTTATCTGATCCAAAGGCTGAAAAATCATGTGATTTAGACAAAGAAATGTGTCGAATGACATGCAGATAGTTCCTGTCAATTCGACATTGCTAAACATGTGCCGACACATTTCTTTCTCAGTCTGAGTTGTTTTCTCAGTCAACTGACCAAAGGTTTTATTAATTTCTGTGAACAAATTTAAATTGTTTGAGCTTGAACCAATTTTTTGTTGCTAATAGACACTAGCTATTTGATGCCATTGTTGAAATGTATCGGTCGTTGTGAACTTCTGTATTATTTTTAGGGGCATTTGTAAATTTTCCACTGGTATTTTATACTTTGCAAGAATGTCATTTGAATGACTGTTCTGGTGGCACTTTTGTAATTTTTTTATGGCAGTTTTACAGTAACGATTTAAAACAGTGGCATAATTGCCCTTATTTTTATTTGATTCAATGAAATTTTACTTTTGTTTGATCAGCTTGTGTAATTTGTTGCAAGGATAATTTGCCTTCATTTCATTAGCTTTTATGATTTCTTGCAATTATAATTTGTCTTTGTTGCACTTTTTTTTTGCGAGGGTGTTGCACTATATTTTGTGATTTGCTATACCAATGTTCTTTTTTTTTTAACAAAACAAGATTGTTTTGCCCAAAGTAAATGTTTACCTCTGTGCATGCCATTCTGATGGAGGGGAGACCGATTGACTCAATGGCATGAGCAATGGCACGATATCAGCGTCCTAAAGCGAACGTCTGGTCGTGTCCTTCGAAGATGAGTGCTCCTTAGATTGGAGGAATTTTCATTGGGTCATGGGTAAGGACTCATTTAACATAGCTACTACTTCGAAGATGGAGCGAAGCTGAGAAGCGACGATAATACCATTTTACTCTTGTAGTGTAATTCTTAGAAGTGAAGTGTCAGTTCTACTTTATATTGTTTAGAATCTCAAAAGTATTTAATATAGCTTCAGTTTTATGGGATAAAAATCTTAAAGCTAAAGCTGTGGCAAATAGGCCTTATTTGTGTTGAGAGTCAAAAATTGTGCATCCTCAATGTATATGGGCTAAGTAGTCTTGGGACCACATAAGACCAACTATAAGTAGGACCTATACCTATTAAAAGAAAATCTTTTTTTCTCTCTCCCTCAATCCCTTCATCTATGTTGCGGCAGCAGGTTTAGTGAGAGAGGAGAGTTTTTCTTTTAATGCTTAAGGACAGGCCATAAGTATATAGATAGCATATAGCTTGAGATCACTCTAAAGCCTTCCCCACAATATATAAAGTCTGTTTTAAGACCTTCAAGTCTAATAATGTAACCAGTCGCTTATTTTAAAATTTGTCATATTAGTCAAAGTTATTATTTAGAGGTAGCAGATACAATAGTAAACTTGCTCTAAATTATTTCTTTTCTCCCTCTTCATCTTCTCTCTTCTAATGTGAGTGGCAGAGATTGCTACTTTTTAGATTTTCTTAATCGCACTTAATGCATACTGCCTTTGAGAGTGTGAGGAGCTAGCTATAATTTAGTTGCCCGGAAGTGCTCTTCTATTTCAACTCTTCTCGCCAGCTCACCTTAAAAGCTGATGCGGTAGGCTAATCGCTAGTTATTATACCTACTCTAAGATCAACTCATATTCCCATAAAGTGGGTAAGCAACTTCAGTAGTACGCTAAACACAGTCCCTAATTAGTTTTGGGAGTTTAGATGTAAAAAATAAGGTTTAGCAAGGTCTTTATTAGAGCCCTTAAAATAGAAATGTCTCTAAATCCCACCTCATGGCCCTGTTACTACTGTGGGCTCTAGATCTTAGCCCCAATCTATGATTTTTTTTCTTACAGGAGGGTTTTTTTAGTTACATAGGTTCCATTTTCTTCTCCTTGGTTAGTTGGTGTATATCTTTGTTGTCTTCGGGACCTTCAAAAATTAAACAATATGGTCGTCAAAGTTTTATTTTTTTGTAGTTTTCAGAAGTTTATGTCAGTCAGTTCTCCGTTTTGTTATTTCTAAGAAATTGAATCAAGTTGCTAGCAATTTTAGAGTCTTTGTAGTGCTTTTGTGTAGCACGTGAGGAGAAGAAAAAGGAACTGAGATAGCAAATTAAATCGGTTTTTATTTTTGGTCTCCAGTTTTTGTATGTTAAAATATAAGAGAAAAAAAAGACTAAGAGACTATTATTAGAGTTAGAGATACTTTTAAGGTCCTAATCTCTTGGGGACTCTAAAATATGGTTTATTGCTGTAGATACTGAGACAGGGTGCAACCGGCCTCCTTTGCATCCCCGTTCTAGATGAATGCCGCGTAGACAGCCCAGCGATCGAACGGCTCGCTCGGCTCGGCTCCAGGCGCAGACGCGGACGCGGCGTTCAGGCTCCACGATCCCCAATTCGACGCAGATCACGTGTCCTCGCCTGGCGACCTGCACTAAGATGCTGGCTGCCGCCACACCAGTCTTCCCGTTCCATGCGGCCGCTGCCGACGAGCCACTGCGCTTGGCAATCCTCACCGCGCCTGGATGTCGTTGTGACGGCGCCGTCTTTCCGTTCCACGCGGCCGCCGCCGCCGAGCCGCGGCACTTCAGCGACTACGGCTTTGACGACATCCCCTGCCTCCGGTTCTTCCGCTCCCATGTGTATCTCTTTTTTCCTTCTTCTCAGGCCATGGCGAAGCGGCGGGCGGCTAAGCGCCGCCACCACCACCACCACCACCACCATAGCTGCTGCTGGAATCCGGATGATTCGAGGCTTCAAGCTCTAGAAGCCGATCTGCAAGAATGCCATCTCCAAGAAACACTAGCACAGGAACACGACAGCAACAGCAGAAGCACGTCGGTGATGAGCTCCGCCATGTTCCGCTTGCTTCAAGTGCGCCTCCTCTAATGCCACCTCCTCGTTATACCTACAGCACGGCCGCATCCCCCGCAGGGCCACTCTATCTCACCGACGGCGACGAAGGCGACGATGAAGCGGCGGCGGCGGCGTGCACGTGCCGGATACCGGCCATGCGGTCCGGCCACCTGGTACTAATGGAGCTCGACGCATCCGCTGTTCAGGTGCGCCGGAGGAGGAAGAGACATGCCGCCTGGCAAGGAGACGCGATTCGAATCGAGCCGATGGGAAGATGAAAGCCGCTTCCGCGTCTGCGCCTGGAGCCGGGCCTACGTCCTCGTCTCGTGTTGCGCCTGGAGCCGAGTCGAGCGAGCCGTTCGATTGCTGGGCTGTCCATGCGGCATACATCGGGAACGGGGCTGCAAAGGATGCCAGTTGTTGCACCTGGTCTCCACCAAAATTTTTTCCGTGGAATTACTGTGCGATTAAGCTAAAGTAATAACCGACATGTCAGTCTCTCTCTCTCACACAAGCTTCAATTCTTCCTCCTCTCGCCCTATTTCTCTGTTGCGCCCGTAGGGGCACGGTGGCGACCAGCAACAGGTGGTCGGGATCTAGTCAAACGGCAGCAGGTCTTGCGGTCGCCGGTGGGTCCAGCACTCCCGCGGCTTTTCTACGAGGCGCGATCGGCCAATTGCGGAGCACTGTGAACTATGAAGGGAGAGGATGGCTGAGCTGCATTGGGTCACCGAGGTTTGGCGTTCGACGCCGGTCGGTGTTGGGGCTTCGTCCTTGTCCTCCTTGCTTGCATGCTCGGCGAGGAAAAGGCGATGAAGAGCAAGGCTTCGATAAAGCGTGGCCTTGAAAAAAGTAATTATCATTTATTTTGTTATGACTTATTTTATCATTAAAGGTATTTTAAGTATGACATATATTTCGACATATTTGTATAATTGAATTTTGAGTAAGATGAATGGTCAATAACGATATGTCCAAAATTAACTGCGCCATCTATTAAAAACAGAAAAATACTATTTAATCACGACTAATTTATGAATTTCTATCATCCTTCCTCTAGACAACAATCATCCTATTTCAACAGTTATGAACGACTAGTCGCTAACCCATACGTTGCACAGATTGTAAATATAAAAATTTTAATTGACACCTAAAAATATTTGGTTATTATATTTTGTCAAAAGTAATTAAGAAATTTATATGTAATATAAAATTTATTTTATGCTTCTAAGCATGGCTAAACAAAGCTATTAAATCTAGCTAGATCATAATATAAGACCTAGGCTAGTCAAATTACCCAAAGTTATCAAAGAATAGGGCATCAATTCAAAAGGGCCATAACAAAGATTATAGGTTTAACCATCTCGATGACATTCGAAAATAAATGCAATATTTGAATGAAACATAGAATTTAAATATAGGATCAACATGCTCAAGGGTATTTGAATCTGTATGACTTGTCTTACTGAGTGGCAAAATCTTCCGAACCTTCCTCGAAGTAAACGGTTCCTTAAGAACAACGGTAGCTAAAGGCAATAACACAAAAGAGCAAAGGCAATACATAAGAACACATGAAAAGTACTAAAAAAAAGGCTACCATTAGATAGATCTTGATTTTAGATTAAATTTGCAAGTTGAATCACCTTAATCCGAGTTCGTATGAAGTTTTAATTGATTTAAAACACTTACATAAATTATTAAAGGATATATGACGCAATAAAGAGTTGCTTTTAAAAAGGAAAAAAGAATTATTGCATCAGTATGGATCGGGTTCACCATGAACCGGGTGCACAGAAGCGGTCTACAGAAACGACGGCCGAGATTAGCTTGGTTGGATTTGACCATGATCGAACGGCTGGGATGCTGCCATGTGGCACCCAGCTGGCAGCCACGGTGGACAGAATGGGTACAGAGGGAATTAAAATAAAAACTCAGAGGCATGTAGGAGATGAAGCAAAATTCAAGGACACAGGAAAAATTGAGCAAACTCTCAAGATTATGTAACGAATTTTCTCAACCATATATCATTGGCAGACAACCTAAATTATTGTGGTTAGCATCTAATCCTTCTCTAATAAGATTGCAGATTTGCTTTTATTCCTTTCTACGAACATGTGGCCATTGCAGGTGCGTTTGTTTTAGCTTATTAGCCGAGCTAATTCCTCTTTTTTATAAACACGCTTCTTAAACTACTAAACGACATGTTTATTTTAAAATATTTCAATATAAAGTTTTTAAAAAATTAAATAAATCAATTTTATAAAATAACAATATATAATAATTAATTAATCACGTGCTAATGATCTATCTCGTTTCGAAGGCACTATCAGCCTAAGCCGATCAATAGTATTGAACGGGCCAAAGAGCCAAAAGATTTCACTGTTTGACCATTTTTAAACACTTATTTCGGAAATGGATCGTGCCAAAAATTTATTCTAAAAATTAACCGGGACCTCAGCGCTAGGACCGACGGCGCTGAGGTCCTACACCTCACCGCAAGGCAGCCACATTGGCGCTGACCCACCTGCCCCAGTGGTGAGTGGGCAGAGGTGGCGTGCCGACGTGGCCAGGGTGCAACGCCAGCGGACCAGGCACTAAACCCCCTAGCTCAGCTCCAAAGGGACTGGCACTGAGCTAGGGGACTTAAGCGCTCAGCCCGGCCTGACTGCCCGCTCCCCTCCTCCTTTCTTTCTTTCTTCCTCCCAGTAGCCTGCACCCGCGAACTCTCTCTCCTCCCCTTCGCAAATCTCTTCAAATGCCTCCAAATTGTAGCTTTTTGGAGGGGATTTCGTGGGGAGAACGACGTGCAAGGTATCCTCCGCCAAATCGTCTTTTTTTCTGTTTTTTCATATTTTTGGTGGATTTAGCTCAAACCCTAGTTTGCAAACTTGTGCCAAAATCTTGCAATTTGGTGGATTGTAATTACCTATTGGTATGGGGGATTGAAGCTTGATTAGGGTTTGATTGAAGTTGGACATAGATTAAATATTGATTTTAGGACAAACATTGCATGGTTAAGATAGTGATTATGGGGTGTTTATTTTTTTAAGTTAGTCAAGTAGAAGAGGTGGAATAGATGTAATGGAAATAGTGTATGGCATTTTTTTTGTTTTTGTCCGATAGTGGGTTTAGTTGGAATCTTGTTTGGTTGGAATACATTATTTTGTAGTAATCAAATTTCATTTGTAGTTTTAGTACCATGTCCTAGTTTTTGTATTTTATATTTTATTTTAAATTTGTAGATAAAGATACTAACGGGTTGTTTCTTAAATATTTTTGTCATACACTATAGATGGATAGAGTGGTCCGTGTGCATTACGGTGATAGTGTGACCGAGCTAAGAAACGGTGGTAGCCATTTTGAGGGGGTGACTATTAAGCCGATGGTATTTCTCGCTAGGCCTATTTTTGAAGAGCTTTGTCTCGTATAAAGGAGGTGTTGGGGGTGGAGACATCAGTCATTAGCTCTGCAAGGTAGATATGATGTTGGAGTCGGGCCTATGTCACATAAGCACATGTTAGAGTTGAATGGAGAAATGGAATGGTCAACATATATTGAGATGGTGATGGGGTCACAATTCAAGTCACTCAAAGTTGCCGAATAAAAATTACATGAGACGGAATACAAGGAGTACCTAGACCTTAACCAATCTCCGCCTGTGGTTTGCCCTCTCTTATATCATGAACTAATGAATGTAGTGGTTGAGGATGAAAGCGAGATGACGAATGTGTCGTTAAGGCTGATGGCAAATGAAGCATTGTTCATAGATAGTCAATCAATGAGTGGCCGTACATTAAATGCGGTGAATGGGGAGAACGAGGCGAAGCGGGATAACGAGTGGGGTGAAGACAATCAACAATAAGCTGAGCAAGAGCCTATGACAGATAGTCAGATAGCTTCTAGCATACGACACTTACTGTGAGAGGGTATTTATACGCGTAGTGAGAGTAACGAGGCGATGGAAAATCATGGGTTGCCTCCCTCTTTGCTGGATAAACCATCCGGCGATGAATCGTACTATGAGGATGAATATGCCTCTGACTTAGAGTATGATTGTCCGGTCGGAGCAGTAACACAGGAAGAAATAACGGTGTTTGAGATAGTTGTTGGTCACAATTCAGCAATAGTTTAGTTTGAGGATCTTACTAATGCAGATCAAGCAATTGCTGACGGTGACCCAGAGTATGACGGTGGCTTTGTTACAATGGCAGAAGAGCTAAGAAAGGGGCTAGAATTCCGATCTATGGATGAGTTGAAGATATAGCTGCAACAGTACTCCCTCCGTGTCCATCGTCCATTCTAGGTGAAGCACTCCAATGTTGCAGTGAGGTACACGATGGCTTGTATGGACGATTCATGTAAATGGGAGGTACATGCACGGATGAGTCATGTACATGGTGGCTTAGGTTCTGAAGTATAGGAAGGAGATGAAAGCGACGGAGGCGAGGAAGACGAAGCGTAGCAGCAGGTGGAGATTGGACCATCCCAGCCACCGGATGCACCGGAGTCATCACAAGTAGACAATGGTCACCCAGTTAGGTCATGGAGGAAGATCCCTAAGGTAGCTAAGTACACTCCAAAACTACGTCGTCAGTGGAAGAAGTGAACTGTGTAATTGTGCTATGTGAACTATGTGTTGTGCTATGTAATTATGCTTTTTTTGTTTAGGTTAAGACAATGACATATTTGCTGAAATTACTGTGTAATTGTGCTCTGTGAAACTGCTGTGTTGTTGCAAAATGAAAAGTTGGCTGAGCTAGTTTTAGTTCAGCCAACCTTTTATTTTGGGTCCCCCGAAAGGTCGGCGCCAATCAAGACGGCGCTGAGGGTCTCAAGCTCAACACCAACCAGACTAGCACTGAAGAGGCCAAGGTTAGCACCAGCCGAATTGGCGCTGACCCTGGCCACCCATGCCTGTAGGAGGCCCCCCCTACCGGCCTTGGACCTGGGGCGCTAAGGCGGCCAGGGTCAGCGTGAGAACCATTGGCGCTGACCCTGGGGACCAGGCCACAGAGGCAGGCCCTCCTGCCAAGGGCCTCGGCTAGGTGCTGAGGTGCACTTGCTCAGATGCTTTGTTCTCTCATCCTCATGCTCAGCTCACCAGATCAAAATATGACGCCATGACATATATTATCGTAGAAGCATTCCACAACAAATTACATTAACTTTCCAACAAATGGCATGAGAATATAGCTTCAATTTTTACATGCCATACAGAAATGAAAAAGGAACACCACGACATATATTATCCTATGATGGTTTGAAACATTGCACAACACACTACATTATTTGTCCGACAAATGGCATGATCACATAGATTCAGTTTTTACATGTCTTAGGGAAATAAAAATTTCAACCATCGAGTACCACCACCCTACTGGGTGCAACAGGGTACTTTCCCTTTCTCTTCCACATGTTGTGCCCTCTACCACTTCCTCTACCTCTCGGCCTCACGCTCTTCTTTCTCCTTGTGTTCTTTCTCCTCCCTCGTCTTTTGCTCTTCCTCATCCTTGCATTCAGCCTCATAGCGTCATTCAAAATGCTTCCTTTCCCACTCTTGACACATGCGAAGAATCCGTGCATCATCGGGATAGACTTCCGTATCTATCCACTCCACAATGTCACATAGAGGATGTGGTGGCTTAGGTACCTTCACGTATGAGAATGTATTAGCAACTAGGGATAAAATGATTAAACATCGGTAGAAAAGAATTTTATCTCCACCAACTTCTTTAACTTTCCTATCTTCTCTTGAGGCTTTGTCTTTTCCGGGGAGTATGTGTAGTTACAGCATATCCAATACCTTTGGCGATACGCAAAATTCACCTCGCTAATTGCGAACTTGCACTAATCGTCACACCAACATATAGGGGCGAGGATGCCGCCAGAGGTTGTGGACGAGGGATATAACCATTTGCATCCATGCTACCAAACACATTACAAGTTAAATAAAAATATATAGCAGTTAACACATCAAGTATACATAAAAGCACTTGATAAATAGCCTATTTATAATAATAGGTGCCCCTACCAAAACACCCCTCCTATACAATATCCGGGTAAATCAAATGGAACTATGTAACAATATTTTATTCGACAATTCCAACATCTTCTATTTTCAATTAAGGTTGTCTGTCATATAGTATCACTCCTTACATCCTTCAATACAATCAATCCTAATCCTTCAATGCAATCAATAACCCAATCAATAATAACACAATAAAATGGTATGCATGCTACAATCCGCACCAGAGATATCTATTCCAATAACTTTGTCCAAAAAAAACAAATTTGATTATATCCCTCACCCCAGGGTTTGCCCTAAACTCAACAAATGCTTGATAAAAAGAACAAATGAGTAGAGAAATCGGAGGAGATTATCTTGCACCTTGTGATCCACGATAAATCCCCTCAAAAAACCATCGATTTGGCTTTGATTTCAAGTGATTTGGGAAGGGGAGGAGAGAGAAGCTCCGCACAGCCTGTTTTGTGTGAGCTGTGAGTGAAAGAAACAAGGGATGGATGGGGGAGGCCGTGAGCGGTCGGGGATAAGTCCTTGACCTCAGCGCCAACGATCCTGACGTTGAGGTCAGGGGGTCAGCGCCAGATCTAGTGGCCCTGAGCCCTGGCCACGTCGGCACACCACCTCCCCCACTCGTCACAGGGGCAGGTGGGTCAACGCCAGCAACACTGGTGGTCCTAGCACTGACACTACCACACGAAGGGTCATCAATGCCAGTTAGAAAGGGCCATCAGTACCGGGTCCCCAACCGACACTAGAATTCCCGCACTATGAACTCTACTCATCAGTGTCGAATGTCCGAACCGGCACTGATGAGGTTCACGAGCCAAAAAAAATACGTCGAGCCGGCTCGATTTTCAATTGAGCCGGCTGCTTCAAATCCAGCATCAAGCAGAAAAGCCCTAAATCCTAACCCCCTAAATAACCATGCATCATCACTAATGGAACATCAATCCCCAATACATAGATCAAAACTCATTGAGTCGGTTCACAAATCAAACAACATCACAGATTGATGGATGCACCACCACAACTGCAGAACTCATCGTCGCCGCTGCCATGTCTTTGTCACCGAGAAGTGGCCGCCATTGATCTTTGTCGAGCCAACCTCCACGCCAGCTAATCCCACCGCGTCGGGGAAGGGGAGGAAGACGCCGCTCTTGTCGTTGCTGGAGAAGAGTGGGGGTGGCCGCCTGCTTCTTCGCTTGGCCAGCCGGATCCACCGGCGAGGAGCCCGAGGTCGCTAGATCCGGCGTCCCCGTCCTCCTCGTTGGTCGATGCGGCGGTGGCAACGGAGGCGGCACATCACTAGTGGAGCTGGGTGAGGACAAGGAGCTAGATGAGCTGGGTGAGCAATGGATGGGGTCAAGGAGGCCTCGAGGGCAAGGGTGGCAATGGAGCTGGATGAGGGCAAGGTGCTGGAGGAGCTGGGTGGGCGCTAGATGGGTCTTTGCTCGATTTATTTTATGCCTTCATTCGATCAGCCTGCTCCCGTCGGCTCGGCTCAACTCTCTGTCATCAGTGTCGGGTTTTCTAAAAGACTAGCACTGATGCCAACACATCAGTGCCGGTTGGAGAAAAAAACCCCAGCACTGCCAGTTCTTGTTTCTACAGGGCGTGTGTGGGTTTGGAGAGGCGAGAAATTAATATTAGTGTGAATAGACTGTTCTGTAGTAGAGAATAAAGTTTTGACACAGTCCTGCTTGGCTGGAATTTGGCGTTGAGAGTTGCAGATATGGGTGGATCAAGACGACCAGATGAAAAACAGAGTTGGCGGAGCTGTCGACGAAGCGACACACTTTAACCGCAGCAGGCGCTCAAATCGAAGATCAAATGCCGGGAGCAAGAGGATGAAATTGCGACGACATCCAAATACAGTGCGAACCGACTAGCCAAGCGTGACAGTGGCAGGCCAAGGCAGCAGGGAAGGCACCGTGGGTTGTGTCAGGCTAATGGCATCGGAGATCGATACTCCGTTGACTGAAACTGTGGCGGGGGGTTTCAAGATGTGTCCTTGCATGGAAAGCAGGGCAGCTCGGTTATTTAGATACTGCTACTTTAAAATATAAAACGTTTTTGAGCTAGACACGAGTATTAAAAGTTTATTATAATTAAATAAGAGAAATTTATGATTGGTTAAGAAGAGAAACGCTGCATTTGATATAGCTTAGGTGCCGTTTGATTTGGTTTAAACAGCCGGCTTATAAGCCGCACATAAAAGATACATCATTAGAGCATGATTAATTAAGTATTAGCTATTATAGATTTGAAAAATAGATTTATTTATTTTTTAAAGATACATTCATATAGAAAGTTTTTAAAAAACACATTATTATATGTTTTGGAAAACATGATAATGGAAAAACGAGAGAGAAGCTATAAACTTCAAGCCGAATCAAACACCCCTTAAGCGTACGGCTTATAAGCCACACGCAAAACAAAAAAATCATTAGCACTGATTAATTAAGTATTAACTATTAAAAACTTAAAAAATAGATCTATTTGATTTTTTAAGATTCTTTCATATAGATTTTTTAAAAAAATACACTATTTTATATTTTAAAAAGTATGCTAATGAAAATCAGAAGCCATCACCTAGAAGCTAATCTGAACACCATTAAAATAGGTAAAAAGCTTTTGTGGTGAAATTTATGATTGGTTGAAAAGAGAATATAGGTGTAGAAGTTATTATATTTGAGATAAATTTTAAATGCTAGAAGTTATTATATTTTTGAACAGAGGAAGTACATACTACTAGTATACTTCCTCTGTTTCAAAAATATAGCAATTTAGTAGTAGATTAAACTAGTTTAATCTAATATTAAGTTGTTATATTTTGGATGGATGCTTTATAGCATGGAGCAGACTAGCCAAGAAATGACAGAACCGAGATGTTCTCAATTCTGCACACGTAGCAAGTCTTTAAAGATTTTCTTTAAACTACTCCAATCAGTGAAGTAGTATATAGTATAGAGTACTACAATGAAATCGAACTATAGTGGAGTAACTACTACAACT
The DNA here is from genome assembly GCA_003991445.1 of Oryza meyeriana var. granulata. Classification (NCBI taxonomy): domain Eukaryota; kingdom Viridiplantae; phylum Streptophyta; class Magnoliopsida; order Poales; family Poaceae; genus Oryza; species Oryza meyeriana. Next base: position 430,145 of record RYFJ01000511.1, on the reverse strand, counting down.
ACTCTTCATTCATGTCTCAGAAAACTAGTAATGCAGTCATGCGACGGTTGCAAGCCCCAGCCGTGGAGGGCAGGAAGCAACATATTCTTAATGTTATTTACTCCATACGTTTTAATATATAACAACTTGTAGATTTCAAAATTTATCTTAAAATATAATAACTTTTACATCTATATTTTTTTCTCAACCAACCACAACTTTTCTCATTTAATTCCATCAACTTTTTTCTTAATACATGTGACCAGTTCTAAAATCTTTTATATCTTAGGACGGAGGGAGTATTATTCTATATATAGAAATTAAAAATTTTAATTAGGGCAAAGCCATTTTTCCTTCAATTTTACTTGAAATCTATTTTTCATCGTAAAAATAACCCCTTTTAAAATTGGACAAATGACACCTAGTATATATTTGTTGTGGTTTTGTTTGAAATAGAGGTAGTTTTTCTAGGTCATACTCTTACATGCTATTCGGATCAGCTTGAGGCTTTTGCTTTTTCTCTCTTTTTTCGTGAGCATATTTTCTGAACTGCTAAATGGTATGTTTTTGTAAAAAAAAATTCTATATGAAAGTACCTTAAAAAATTAAATAGATCCATTTTTTAAGTTTTTAATAGTTAATACTTAATTAATCACATGCTAATGAAGTTTTTCGTTTTGCATAGGGTTTATAAGACACCTCATTAAACTAGTTCAATTAGTGATATATGTTTTTTTAATGTTATTAGGTCCATAACCATGAAACTTACGTAGTTGAAATTCACCTTAGCTAAAAACAACTATTATATTGCTCAACAATAGACTTCACCCTTTAAATTATATTGCTGCAGTCTTGAAGATTATAATCTTATATTGTTAGGAAACAAAAATTGCTTAATACTAAAAATAAGAATAGAGAAGAAAGCTCACTATTTGACCTTGCCTTGCATGTATGTGTTAGATTTGTATACACTAAAATGTTGGCAATATATATATGTATACTGATACTTGGAAGCGCTAAAGCGTGCGCAACGCGTGCTTTAGCTAAATCATGCGTCTTGCAGGGCAGCACCTCCCTGGGTGCAGAAACTAGATCCCTTGCACACGAAATTAATTGGTTTAGGGGTAGTGTGCAACCGGAATATACAAAACTGCACCTTTCTGGGTGTTTAACTGGAGTTAAATTTTTAGCAATGGTGTTTTGATTAGTCGACCACACTGTTTTTGGCTGTCGCTGCAGTTAACATTTTACTACGGACATGTTGGTTAGAGGACTGTGAAATTTATGTTGCTACATAGTAGTAAAACTTTTGCTAGACCAAGTTAGGTTTGAGGAACACAACACTTTTGGGTATGCATTGTGATATTTTTGGGGGAGGAGTAAAAAACTTATTGGTGGTATGTGTAGTAGTAATTGAATTGCAGCGAATGTAGTATTCTCGTTTGTTGAATGACCAGCATGTTGACCTAGCAGTAAAACAATTATAACGGTCTTATAGCAGTTATAACACACTTCAATGCTAATAGTAAAATGATTGCTGCCGGGTGTGGGTTGTGACCTCCATGTTGATCTAATAGTAAAACAATTACTGGTTATATGTGATGTAGCAAATGAATTGCCAGATATGTATTTACATCCTTAATTCGTATTGCAACTTGGTGGAATGAATTTTTGCTTCTTGTGGTATCTTGTTTTGAGAATGGACATGATTTTATTTTAAAAAAACCACATAGGATCCGTCCCTCAGAAGCGGTTACAACTTTGCACTTATTATCGCGAGGCCGTGGTTTAATTGCATGGGTGTTATCCGGTTATGTCATCTGTTCAAAATCGTCTCCACCCCGCTGCTTTCTTCTTTGCCATAGCCCGTTCCACAACCACCGACAGTGTCCTACTTCTAAATCTTTGTGAATGGATTATCAAAATTGCTCTTCAGAATTGGCCGACATGGGTTGTTCGGCTCTTCTCACAACACCATTGTTGCTGGTGATTGGTTCCTATACTGCGAATAGAGACCAAGTAGGATTAGCGTTTGAAGGAAGCGAATGCCAGGGCGACCATACGGCGCGTCACCTCGAATGCATGAGAAGGTGGGTAGACAGAGGATATCACCACGCTGCGTGAGTGAATCGGAGACGCATACCCTTGCCAAAGGAATTCTACACTACCATGTAAGCTGGGCTATGTCAATGAATTGTAATTGGGTTATGTCTTTATCTGTGTTATGTAGGGTACACATGCTGCAGAAGAAAAGATATCTAAAATAGGCATGGTTTTCGATATGTATGATATAGCGTACAATTTCTATGAGAGATATACGTACCATACAAGGGTTAACGTGTGAAAAAGCAGGACAAAGCCAACAATAAGAGAGATATGCCGCGGGAAGGAGGGGAGAAATACATACAGGGGCGACAAGGCACAACGTGAAACGAAGCGTCGATCTGGGAAGCGGGATGCAAAGCGTATGTTAAGGTGAAAAATGTGGTTAGAGATGGAGAGGTGTGTTAACTTGTATTGGACAATGTGGTGTTAGAACACAGTCACCCTCTGACACCATTGCCTTCAGCTATTAAGCATATACGGTTGCACAAACATAGGGATGAAGCTCTTATGAAATTTTTGAACACGATGCAACAGAGTCGTATCCCGCGTGGTAGCATAATTGGTACTTTATCGGATATGCATGATGGCCAAGAAAACATACCATTCATAAGTCGTGACCTTGAGAATAGGTGCGCTGCCAATTACTGACTTATTGTTGACATGCAAGAGTGTGTTTAAAATTGTAGTTAATATAGTATTGCTTTATGTGGCAGGAAAGCATCGAACGTAAGGGCAGAGAATGCCAACGACAGCAACAAGCTGCTGAGTTTTTTCAGTGACTACAAGATGGACAGCCCAAAGTTTTGCTCAGACATTAAACTTGACCAGGAAGGGTGGTTAAAAATATATTCTAGAACCATGCTAGTATGCAAGTTGACTATGCGGATTTTAGTGATGCCATGACATTTGACACCACATACAAGACCAACATGTATGAGATGCTGTTGGCAATGTTTGTTAGACAACCATATTCTAATGTGCATTGCTAAGAGATGAATGTGCCGAGATGTTGAGTGGCTCTTCAATTCCTTCAAGACATGCATGGGAGACAATCCCGCACCTCGGTGCATTCTTACTGATTTGGTTAATTCCTTCATACATATGTATTGTTCCACATATCTTATTAGCACGAGATATTAGTTTAATTTTGGTGTTTCTATTTTTTTTATCTGTGTGTAGACTAAGATCCCGCAATGGTTGCTGCATTGCCTCATGTGTTTCGGAACACATTCCATAGGCTGTGTAGGTGGCACATTCTGGATAGACACACTAACACATTGAACATAATGTTTGTTAGGGACAAGGAGATTGAAGGTGCGATGATGTTGTGCGTGAACCAAATATACACTCCTATTGAGGTTGAGATTGCTCGGGCACAATTTTTTTGAAGTTTTGACCTACATGGCTGCATGACACTGCAACATCTGTTTGACTTAAGGCACTAGTGGATTCTGACGTATTTGAAGAAGGATTACTGCAAACAGATGATGTCAAACCAGAGAAGCGAGAGCATGAACAGGATGGTGAAGAGAAAGTTTGTCGACCACCAGACATCACTGCATTGTTTCGCAAGGAGGATGCTGGATATTGTGATACCTGAAAGGACCGAGATGTCGCCTAGAGGGGGGTGAATAGGCAAATTCTGCAATTATAAAAACTAAATGCAAAGTCAGTACCAAAACCAGCCAGGCCGGTTTCTGACTCAAAACCCAAAACTGGTCAGGCCGGTTTTCCAAACAGGTCAGGCCGGTTTCTGCTGCAGAACTTACACGAGTAAAATACACCCCCTTAATGAGTTCTAACACAAATCAAACTTGAAGATGTGCCTTTGCTGATGTAGCACAACAGGTTCACTTAGTCTCTGCACACAATACAAGCACACCAAAGTAGATCGAGCGGAAGCAAAGTAAATGTGCTAGAGATCAAATGTGAGACAAACCGCAGTGGAGACACAAGGAGTTTGTTTACCGAAGTTCAGATTCACCACCGTGAACCCTACGTCTCCGTTGAGGAAGCTTTTCGTGACCCCAAGGTCAAGCTATGTCCCCGATTCCACTAAGGCGATCTTTTCCCTTCCGGAGGCAAGATCAAACCTGCACAAACGATCCGTGGCTCACCACAAACCTGGGAGCTCACCGACGATGCCTAGCCGTCTAGGAGGCTTCACCTCCAAGAGTAACAAATGCTTCTCGAGCTGCGAGACTTCACCTTCAAGTGCTCAAGACTATGGATTGCTCTCTAAAGCTCACATACAAACTCTCTCTCAACCCAACACAAAGATTTCAACCAAATCAAGCCTATCTCACAAAGAGAGGTTGGGGAGAGCCTTGCTGGTGTTAGTAACCCTTTAGAATGTGCAAGAACCAGAATCAACCAGCAGCCCTCAAAGGAGAGGGCCAAAGGGTATAAATACCCACTCACCAAAAACTAGCCATTACTGTCAGGGGAAAACCGGTCAGGCCGGTTCCCAAAACCGGCCAGGCCGGTTTTTCATACCAACTAGCCGTTATGGCTGACTCAGAGAAAACCGGCCAAGCCGGTTTGCAAAACCGGCCAGACCTATTTTGCTCTGGTTAGCACACTCAACTCTCAAGGTTCTCTCACATGGGTTGACCTATGAGCACTTTGGTGTTTCCATGCAGTCAATGTTGCATCCCTCTTGATAGTACGACATTCCTATACTCAAGATTTAAACATTTACAATATTTCATCCACTTGAGCTTGTATGTCTTCAACATGACAATACTTGATCATTCTCAACTTGAGGTCTTTCAATATTGAACAACCACTGAGCATATCCATCTTGAGCTAGTGACTTAGGACCTTTCAACAAATATGATTGACATACCATCATCCATCTATAAGCCACTTCATCAAATGATCCAACAAAGATTCGATGCTTTGCATTGCTTCGCTAGATAAGACTCGAGGTGTACTCCAAGCACACGTTCACTTCACCCTAGCATGGGTTACTAGTCCCAAGTCATCACTTGGTTCCCCCTTGCTTAGTCCCTCGTTACTTGTCCCTTTGCTTGACATCTTCACACACTCTTGTCGACTTTAATTTAAGCTTTGCTTCACATCAACAATAAAGACCCAATAAAATCCATGTATTATGATTTGTCCAATGCTTTCCAAACATGAGACCATCAACAATGCATATTCTTATGAGCCAATAATATCACAATATAATCATAAGAATAAATCCCTACTCAACACTTAGCAAACAAGTTAGTCCTTTAATCGTTTTATCATTCAACTCACCAAAACCCACTTAGGGGCCTAGATACACTTTCAATACCAAGGAAGGAAAAGGAAGCCGCCGAGCCTTGCACTTGCTCCGTAAGTAGTTAACTCCCATACAAAACCCATATGGAAAGTGTGTGTACAAAATGATTGTTGTGACGTCTTTTTTGTTGACCATAGAGGAAACCAATCATAAATACACCGTGGCCATTTTTTGTTCAATTGTCTAGAGTTTACATGAGAGCGGTGTTTAAAGTGTTTGAGGAGACATTAGATGACAACACAACTTTTAGGATTGACGATGGTTACGATGGGATGTGATGGGTTGTTTCGCACACTAAGCCCTCAGAGAAGCACAACTGGTGCCAACGACAATTCAAGGTCTTGGGGAACGTAGACAGCAGACGATACGAGTGTAAATGCAAGCAGTGGGAGCATACATGTTAGTTGATGCACCCGTAACCATGATGCCTACAAATTTGAAATGATTCTATTATTTTGAACACCACCTGGTTTTGCTTGCAAGACTATTCTGCATGTATCTCTTGTGTGCATTTGCCCATATTCAGGTTGAGAAAAATACCACACATATATGTTTTTCAACACTATACAAGTAATGCTAAGAGTGAGTTGGATTTCAATCGGCGTGACCGGCCTATAGTTGGTTCGGACGGAGTGCAGGAGAGGTACCGAATAAAATCCTATTCATTGAGGCAATGGTGGTCGTGAGATTAGGATTACATACAACAGGACGTTGTCGGTGCTTAAAGAGCTTAGAAAGCAGGTTGAAGGGATTCGTGCATACGATAGGGCATGGGTAAACACGACTAGATATAGTAGTGGAGAAAAACAGACTTTTGGTTACGTTTAGTGTTAGATTTGTAGCACTAAGTTAATTTTGGTTTGCTACCTAGGCTTATCTTTTCATATACTAATTAGAGTCTCTTTAAAAGTCTCACATTGACCAAAAAAAAGAAAGATAAAAATTTCAGATTAATCCGAATGCTAGAAATACTCAATATAGTTTTTATTTTGTAATTCCAAGATTTGGAATAAAAAAATATTTTTTTACGTAAAACGGTAGGAAAGGCTCCATCTGTGCTATATTAATAAAAATAGAGTTGTAGTTGGTCTCGGTCTCAATTATAATATTTTATCATCTAATAATTCTAAATTTGGAATTAATAAACAGAGAGTTGGCCAGAGTCTCAACTGTAATTTTTGATGATTTAATTATTCTAAAATTTAGAATTAATAAATATTAAGCAGTACTTGAATACTTGAGTCTCAATTATAGTTTTGTGATGATTTAATAATTTTGAGGTTCAAAGCTAACAACAATAAAAATAATAATCAGTTAATAAATAATAAGTTGTACTTGTTGTAGAGCCTAAATTAGTTAGTCTTTTTAGTGATTTAATAATTCTAGATTTGAAGTTAATAAAAATATTAAGTATTGTCGATTATTTAAAATATGCAATATGTGTGGATGAAAAGTTTCCCTCTTCCCATCCATTTGTTTATTTCTTTTGTGGGGAGCATTCAACATATACCTAGTTTGATTCAGCTTATTACGAGAACCACTGTCTCATTTGTCCTTAAACATTCCCAACCTATTAAAGGTGAGTTTCTTTTTGCAAAACTTTATAAATATATTTTTTAATAAAATCAAATAAATCAATTTTTTAGTTTATTATAGTTAATACTTAATTAATTATACCCTAATAACCTGCTGCGTTTTCCATGCCACCGATCAGCTTAGCCTAACAGCCGAATGGAACGGTGCCTAAAGCTGCTAGCCCTTCCCCTCACATTGTTTAGCATCTGTACTTAAATAGCCCCTCAATTTAGTTAGTCTACCTTATACATGTCTTTATTGTACCTACTCATTATAGCAACTGCTCATTATAGCAACTCTAACCACCTTTATATCCTCTTCCTACCATGCTTTTTAAGGAAAAACATCCCAACAGTCTCCTCAACCGCCTCTTTATTACCCATACTATTTTATTCATCTCCCTATCTATCTCAACTTTCTTGCTAAAACTAGCGAGCCAAACTCTCACTCACTATCTGGAAGCACTAATATACGTGGGCTGGTTTCCCGTGCACGTGTAACTCCTATACATGCTCTCTGAATGCCACATCTCTCCTGTCTCTTTATTATCTTTTCACACCTCGCTCCCCCTCCCCCAAGTCAATCGTCAAGTCTTATCTTTTCAACCATGCCCTATAAAATGTATCTTCTCTCACTCTTTTATTCTTTTCCTATGTCTAGCCTCCAAGCAGTCGCTATATCCTTATATTTTCAACCACCACCACACTTCCTGCTCCTCTCTAGCTTTTGGCAACTAGCTCAAGCGACGGCAAGGCAATAAGGAGGGAGGAGGAGAGGTGGCGGCAGCTAGGGTTTAACCGCCTGTGTCGAATATAGGGTAGGAAAAATAACACCGTAAGCTTTCTTATCGTCGGGAAATGAATTGATCCTATGCTGAAAGAGAGAGTGGCAAGCAAAGATAAAAAAGAATGGGAGAGGGTGAGGTAGCGGACGGTTTCTTACTTTTAGCTAAAATGTGGCTTCAAATTTGCTAATCAAATTTCTTTAGACAAAGTAGAAAAAAAATATGACAAGCTTTATACAGGGAGCAGCATTTATCCCGTTAATTTAGCGATGGGAGGCCGGTAGGTAGGTCGTTAATCCCTGCTGCGCGAGCTCATCCGCGTGCTCCACGGCAGAACCGGTAGCGTCGTCCTTGAGGCTTGAGCCCCCGCGCCGCCGACGCCCGCCCGCCTCGGCCTCGTGCTCGTCGACTCCAAAACTCACCTCTCTCCCCTGCCGCTAACCCCACAACCAAACGCCACCCAAAAACACGCCCTTTCCGGCGGACGCACGGCCCAGCCTTCTTCTTCTCCCCTCTCCGGCCTCGTCGTGCCCCCGGCAGGCCGGCCGGCCGGCGAGCGTCTCGGTTCCAAGGTATTCATTTCTTGTCTCATAGTCCTCCTCGGCTCCTCCCTCCCTCCCTCTCCTGCTCTTCCTTGTGTAGATTGGGAATCCATTTCGGGGCTTCGATTGGTTCATTTCCCTCCCATAAACCCTTCCATTTCGTTCCGATCTGTTCTCTTGTTGCGTGTGTGGTGCGGCACTAATGGCAGTTTGTTTCCCCCTTTCTGAAATTTGGGGTTCAGCTAAACCCTAGGTCCGTACCTTGGCATTTGTATTTTGTGAAGTGTTCTTGCATGGTAGATCTACATAGGTTTGATGCACTCAGTCTGCGAATCCGCTCTTATATGCTCTTATCGCTTGTCCCTTTCTCCGTCGCAATTCTTCATTCGCCTTGCTCAAATATAGGGCTTTGGGTTCCTTTTTTTTTTTTTTGTCAAATGTCTTTGGTTTTCAACGCTTCGTGTGGAGGCCTGCCTTTTATTCCGTTTGGTCAATGTGATGGGCTTAGGTTTCTTGGTTCAAAACTTTGTCCTTTTAGCTCAACTGTTGTATTCAAGCTCTTCCATTTGCTACCTCCTGGAGGGTCAATGTGCTCTTCTTAGGTTTCTTGGCTCAAAAGTTCCTCTTTTTAACTCAAATGTTGTATTCAAGTTCTTCTGTTTGCTACTCCCTGGAGGGTCAATATGCGGTGCTTAGGTTTCTTGTTCAAAAGTTCGTCTTTTTAACTCAAATGTTGTATACAAGCTCTTCAGTTTGCTAATCCCTGGTGGGTCAATGTGCTGTGCTCAGGTTTCTTGGTTCAAAAGTTCGTCTTTTTAACTGAAGTGTTGCATACAAGCTCCAGTTTGCTAGTCCCTATAGGGTTAATGTGCTGTGCTTAGGTTTCTTTGTTTAAAAGTTCATCTTTTTAACTCAAATGTTGTAACTGTGATTTAGAATTTCTTTAAAAGCGTGTGATTTAGACCAAAGGCTCTCCCTTCTCAGCTGATAATGCACTAAAACAACAAAATCAAAATAACTTCTCAAAGCATTATGCCCTACAATACATGCAACAAACTAAAACAGGGTGGAGTAGGTCAGAGTGAGCCAAACTTTCTTACAAAATATTGCTATAACACAGGTTCTGCACTTAAAAGCTATCTATCCTTTGTTGCAAGCAATTCTATCTGGCTGGTTTGTTAATGATTTCAACTGTTCTGTTACCTCCCTTTTTATTTTCTATTTAGCAACATAACTTTACGTCTTGGTGCAACTGTCATTGTATAACAATTTGATTGAACATGTTGATTAATATGTTTCTGTCCCATTGACGTCAGTTCCTCGAAGTGCTAATCTCTCCTACCGTTGGTTAATCCCCCTCTTTGCAGCTCAAAGAATGGATGCTCATGATGGTGAGGCCGATGAGTTGCCACCTCCTCCTCCTGTACCTCCAAACGTGGTGCCTATTAAAGCTGATGATGTTGAGAGTGAATCGCCAGCAACCAAACCAACAAAGCCTAAGAGGTTTCCAATGGCCAGGCCTGGTTTAGGGAAAAAAGGGCAGCCAATCCAGCTCTATGCGAATCACTATAAAGTTTCTGTGAAGAGTACTGAAGAATTTTTCTTCCACTACAATGTAGGTTTCTTTTCTAGTTTATTATCTTATATTCAATATATGGAAGTCCATGACCATAATTTACATATGTACATGGCTGATTTCTAGTTCTGCTGTACTTTATTGAATAGGTTATCCTGAAGTATGAGGATGATCGGCTGGTTGATGGGAAAGGAGTAGGAAGAAAGGTGATTGATAAACTGCAGCAAACCTACCATTCTGAGCTTTCAAATAAGGACTTGGCATATGATGGTGAAAAGAGCCTGTTTACAATTGGTGCTCTTCCACAAGTAAACAATGAGTTCACAGTGGTGTTGGAGGATGTTGCAACTGGAAAGTTAGTTTTTTCCTTGATTTGTTTTTTCCCTGTTTGCCTTTCCTAATATTATGTCTGGTATTATGTCTTGTTTAATTATTTCTTGTTTGTAGGACTGCTGCCAATGGAAGCCCTGGAGGTAATGACAGCCCTGGAGGTGGTGACAGGAAGAGGGTTAGGAGACCATACCAGACAAAGGCTTTCAAAGTGGAGCTGTGCTTTGCAGCGAAAATCCCTATGAGTGCAATTGCTCAGGCCATAAGAGGTCAAGAATCAGAGAACTCCCAGGAAGCTCTCAGAGTTCTTGATATAATATTGAGGCAGCATTCTTCTAAACAGTATGTTTCTCCTCAAGTGCATTATCCCTGGGTTTTAAACTGTTCTGCTGTCTTTGGGTTTTTGTATGCTGTATACCACCGTGTCAATCTCAAATGCATCATCTTCATGGTTGCATTATTTCTTTTCACTATCTACAGGGGCTGCCTTTTAGTACGCCAATCATTTTTCCACAACAATCCTAATAACTTTGTTGACTTGGGTGGTGGTGTGATGGGCTGTCGAGGATTCCATTCAAGTTTCCGTGGCACACAGAGTGGACTTTCTCTGAATATCGGTTTGTATTTTGTCCTGACATTGTTGTGCAATTGCATTGTTTATTTGTGGTGATTATATAATCCTATATTTTAAGTGATCTTACTTAATTTTCAGATGTTTCGACAACTATGATTGTTAAACCAGGTCCTGTTATTGATTTTCTTCTTTCCAACCAGAAAGTTGATCACCCTGACAGAATTGACTGGCAAAAGGTGAGCTGTATATTTAATATTGTTGTTGACATTGTGTGAATAATCATCCAACCATATTGTTACTTTCTTGGATGTTATTGCTTAATACAGGCCAAGCGTGCTCTCAAGAACTTGAGGATAAAAACCAGTCCTGTAAATGCAGAATTCAAGATCATTGGTTTGAGTGACAGAAATTGCAACGAACAGATGTGAGAGCATATTCTTCCTTACTATTTAATTCATCTAAAGCAATTCTTAAATTGATATGTTAGAAAAGGTATCCTATTGTTTTGAGGTTGTATTGCAATTTTTTTGTTCTGCTAACCATTCTGCTATCATCGATTGCTTTCTGATTGGCATGCTTGACTAGGTTTTCGTTGAGGCAGAGGAATGGGAACAATGGAGACGATGATGCAGTTGAATTAACTGTCTATGATTACTTCGTGAAGAACAAAGGCATAGAACTGCGCTATTCTGGTAATCTTCCCTGTATAAATGTGGGGAAACCAAAGCGTCCAACTTATTTTCCAATAGAGGTCCGTTTCACTTTTGTTATTCTGCATATTTAAAAAAGACGTTTACTAGAATTATTTATTATTTCAAACTCTTATTGTGAACACTTTTTGTATTACCAGCTATGCTCTCTTATTCCTCTGCAAAGATACACCAAAGCTTTGTCAACACTGCAAAGGTCCTCCCTTGTTGAGAAATCCAGACAGAAGCCCCAGGAAAGAATGTCGGTCCTTAATGATGTGAGTTATTATCCTTCAGTCTTACCTGCTACAACCATATAGAAATGGTTGGAATTGTAAATATGACTGGTAAGTGACAGTTCATGTTTGCCCTAAATACAAGGCACTTCGACGTAGTAACTATGATTCTGATCCCATGTTGAGGGCATCTGGCATTTCAATCGCCCACAATTTCACTCAAGTTGAAGGAAGGGTCCTGCAACCCCCGAAGGTTGGTGAGAATTCTCTGAACATTAAATGTTTTCACATGCTCAAATGCTCCATGTTCTATTGAATGTATCTAAGTACTGTATCATGTAGCTGAAAGCAGGGAACGGTGAAGATATATTCCCACGCAATGGTCGGTGGAACTTCACCAATAAGGTCAGCTTTGATTTTCTCTATCACATCTTATATTCTTGGTATGGAGGAGGTCAATGAACATTCTGATTTCTCTCTTTTTCAGAAGCTGATTCAGACCTGTTCTGTTGATAAGTGGGCAGTAGTTAATTTCTCTGCACGTTGTGATGTGCGAAATCTTGTCCGGGACCTCATAAGAAATGCAGCTGCGAAGGGGATTGTATGTTTTAGCTTTTTATCACATCTTTTACTCCCAATATTTTTGGCACTGAACTTTGTTAATTCCGCAGCAAATGGACGAACCTTTTGATGTGTTTGAAGAGAGCCCCTCATTGAGACGAGCGCCTGTATCAAGAAGAGTAGATGATATGTTTGAACAGATAAAATCGAAACTTCCAGGAGCTCCAAAATTCCTGTTGTGCCTTCTTCCTGAGAGGAAAAATTGTGAAGTTTATGGTTGGTTCATTGTTTCCATCCCCTAAAAACATTCACTCCCTTGCAAAATTATATTGTTTTGTTTCAACTAGGTCCTTGGAAGAGGAAGTGTCTTGCTGAATTTGGTATAGTCACACAATGCCTAGCTCCACAAAGAGTCAATGATCAGTACCTACTTAATGTGCTATTGAAGATAAATGCCAAGGTATTTAGCATAATCTCGTCTTTTTTACTGCATTATCCATTTCTGTAAGCTTATGGATTTGCTTTTTCTCCTGTTCCTAACCAGCTTGGTGGAATAAACTCATTGCTGCAAATTGAAGCATCCCCTGCAATACCTCTTGTATCCAAGACACCTACTATCATCTTAGGTATGGATGTGTCACATGGTCAACCAGGACAATCTGATAGACCTTCCATTGCTGCGGTAAGAGGGATATACTTTTACTCTCATAACTCCACACTCTGAACTGTTGTAGCTCATGTCATATGCATGGTTTTCCAAATTTCTAAGTTGGGGTGCTTAATTGCCTCTGGACTTGTTTAGGTGGTTAGCTCTCGTCAATGGCCTCTCATCTCTAAATACAGAGCATCGGTGCACACTCAGTCACCTAAGCTAGAAATGATGTCTTCCTTGTTTAAGCTGCGAGGAACTGAAGATGATGGCCTCATTCGGTAAGAGGTGTTATTTGATATAATCGTAGCTGCACAAGTTTCCTTACTCATAGATATTTATCTTTGCATTGTGAATTTTCAGGGAATCACTGATTGACTTCTACACTAGTTCTGGAAAACGGAAACCAGATCAAATTATCATTTTCAGGTTTTGAGTTCAAAACTTGCTGTTTGTGAATATCAGTGAATTTTGTAGTAAAACGTCTCAGATGTTCATTTACCCAAAATAGTTAATTGAAGCTGTCCTAACCACTGGTGTAAATACTTGCTGATTTTTTAGGGATGGAGTTAGTGAAAGCCAGTTTACTCAGGTCATTAACATTGAGCTTGATCAGATCATTGAGGTCTGTGTTTATTTCATTAGCCCTCCCATATATTCTTAGTGCATGTCCAACTTCTGTACTCACCAATTAGTAGTTATGCCCTATTGCTCTTTTTTTTTAAAAAAAAATGTCACCTATTGCACATCGCATGTGTTGTTTTGCTTTTAATCAATGCAGCTCACTAACTAGTAACTATCCCCTAGTACTCATCTGAAAAGAATATCACCTTGTGCATCACTGTTTCTTTGGCTTTTAATCAATGCAGGCGTGCAAATTTCTCGATGAGAAGTGGTCACCTAAGTTCACACTGATTGTTGCTCAGAAAAATCATCATACCAAATTTTTTCAGAATGGATCTCCAGATAATGTTCCACCTGGTAACTTTTTAGGCTAGAATTCCCTATTACTTGTACTGTGATCTGTTATGTGAAATCATGATGAGACTAAAGATAAATGTTAACGCCATTCTGTAGGTACTGTTGTGGACAAACAAGTGTGCCATCCAAGGAATTACGACTTCTACATGTGTGCGCATGCTGGAATGATTGTAAGCTCTCTGGTTTCTGCTTGCAGTGCGCTTGTATTGAGCTTGTTGATTTACGTTTGTTGTTTTCTCAGGGAACAACGAGGCCAACACATTATCATGTTCTGCATGATGAGATAGGTTTCTCCCCTGATGACCTGCAGGAGCTAGTGCACTCACTCTCTTACGTGTATGTATAAGACTGCACTAGCATTTCATTCTGGCAATCTTTTAGCTAGTTATGTTCTGATGCAATGCTGTGGCCATTTCAGGTATCAGAGAAGCACAACAGCCATATCAGTGGGTATGTTACTTGTTACGCTGTTCCAGTTGGTTCTTTGGCTGAGATGGCTATAATTTTCTGGTCGTGCCTGACCCTATGCTTTGTATGCAGTTGCTCCGATTTGCTATGCCCATCTTGCTGCTGCCCAGGTGGGCACATTCCTGAAGTTTGAAGATATGTCGGACACGTCCTCCAGCCAAGGAGGCCATACGTCTGTGGGAAGCATCCCGGTGCCTGAGCTACCTCGCCTTCATGAGAAAGTGAGGAGCTCCATGTTTTTCTGCTGATGTGCGTCCTCTATCGATGCTCAGTGACGTTCAGAAATCTGGTAGCCGGTTTGTGGAACTACTAGTACTTTTGCGTCTCATAATAATTAGGAACATGTAATGGAACCAACATATCATGGACTATATCTGCTAGTAGGAGTATATCGTTTAACTTTTAGTATGTGGTGTTAGTAAGTTTCCAGACTTTTAGTAGGCACCCTTTAGCTTTAAGCTAGGTTTAATGCACTGCCGTTTAGCATGTGTTGCTAGTAAGTTTCTAACGACGTTGTGCAGCTATGCCTAATGCTGGTTATGGTCGCTATATCTGTGCCGTTTCCATTTGTCGAGTATCAGCTCGAAAGCGACTGATCTGTTCCGAGGATGATGTTCGCTTCTGCATGCTTCTAACTTCTCTCTCAGGTTTTGTTAGCATGTTTTTTAAAATGATAAAAAACGAAGAACGGTGTGTTTTTTTATAAAAATTTTCTATATAAAAGTATCTTAAAAAATCTAAAAAATTAAATAGATTTATTTTTTAAGTTTTTAATAGTTAATATTTAATTAATTATATAATTTTTTTGTTTTACGTGTAGCTTATAAGCTAGATTAAGGCAAACAACAGGTCAAGAAGGCATATGCATGCATGCAATTTGTGCTGCCGTTCAAATTTAACCATTTAAGCATTGTTTTACATCCACTCAATTTTGATACACGCTGCCCATAACACCAGAGAATCCATCTCATCTCAAAGATACAGCCGTACATGACCATTTTGTCGTCCTGCAACTAAACACTACCTTAGTGTTACACACTATACATATCTATACATAAGCAAGTAAACTAGTAACTCTATACATACGCTTGCATAACTCCCGGACTTCTTATATTATCATCAGGGTTTCTCTTCTTGTTTTGGTAGGGGTTATCGTTACTCGGCGGTATCATGATTACTACGGTAACCATGAAAAATCATGAGGTTTTAAAAACTAAGAAGATTTCACGGTTTTAAAAGCCGAAAAAGTTATCGCACATGATAAATAGAATAATCGTGAGGTAAACATATGATATTGCAAACCTGATTGTCACGGCACAATCAAGGGGAGATTACTCCACCAGTGACAGGTACTGCATCACATCTGTGCTAAAGTTTGATTTTTCTGTGCAGTGTCTTAGCAATACCTGAGAGAAACTTGGTAAATATGCTTGGGAATAGGTATCATAGTACCTTTCGGTAACTATGGAGATACATCGCTAGGTACGAGTAACTTGGTGAAAGTTATACCGATTAATTTGTGTCGGGCTCAGTAAATGAAACACGCTCATGTAACTATGTTTTGATAAGCAGAGAACCTAGTAATTATGTACTAGTAGAACCAAGTGATATTTCACATTATTAACGGTGAATAATTTTGAAGGGAGAATCAACAGGTTTCCGCCTTTCGTCTTTATGGTTACATAAAGAGAAAAATAATATACTCTAATGGTCCTATTTAGTTAAGAGCAAGATGAGGGAAAGCTGATCACTTTCAGATGTAAGTGGCACCATCAGATGTAAGGACCTTTTGCAGAGTGCGTTCCGAAGTTTAGATACAAAGGTCACACACATCTTTGTAAATCGTTGATGGAGATTTAGCAATAGGATATCTTTTTAATATTATTATCTCTGTCTTTATATTGGTCATCTTTAGTTTTCTTGTCTTCTTGCAGTTGTGGTTGCAGGTTTTTTCTAAAAACTCTGTAATAATTGACTGTAACTTTTCTAAAACAAAAACTGGGATGTCAATTCTATTATTAAAAAAAAATCAACGAAACATAGCGATGAAGACGCCTGATAGCCATAGAGGAATTAGCCAGGCAAGCGGTAGAAGACTAGGAGAGATAAAAATAAAAAGGGTTATTGGACAGGAACTAGTACTAAACTACATATTTATGTTATTTTCTTTCTAAATTACTCTTCAGAAAATCAACAGTGGAAACATGGCTACTACTCCCTCCATCCCAAAATATAAGGAATTTTATAGTTTGACAAATGTATTTAGGAGAAAGTAAAATAAAATAAGTGATGGTTGTGATTGTTTAAGATAGAAAGTTGGTAGAAAAATTAAATGAGAAATGGTTATAATTACTTGAAATCAGGGAGTAGGTAAAAAGACATGATAAAATTTAAATGCTAAATGTAGTTATATTTTAGGATAGAGGTGTACTACTGAAGATAGCAGGTACCTTCTCTTTTTCTCTTTTTTAAGACTTACCAGGTACCTCCTTAGCACCGTGAAGACGTAAAAGCTTTCCATATTTCAGATAACAGAAAACATACAGCCAAAAGTGATGGTGACATTAGATAACGGAAAATAGACGGCTAAAAGTGATGGTGACATTAAGTCTAATACTCCCTCCGTCCATAAATATAAGAGATTTTGAGCTCTTTCGAAGAGATTAAGGATAACCACAAAAGATTAGGATGCTCCTATCAAATAAGGAGTAGTTGAAGGTGGGAGACTAGTTGGAGGATAACATAGAAAAAATTCAAATAAAAGATAATTGATGAGATAAGTAGCAATTTAAAACCCCTTATATTTAACAAATATTAGAATAAAATATTCCTTATATTTATTTGTGAACGGAGGGAGTATTTACCTACAGTCGCCAGAAGGTGTGCAAAACATATGTAGGGGGTGGGAAGCAAAGCAGCATGCAGGTTTGTAGTCTACAACCACATATTGAGTGACTGTTCTTTCGGAGAATGCCCTGGATGTTGGGTGCCCGTCATCCTCCCTAGCCGGAGCTCGTACGGTTGAAATGTTGGATCCGCCGGCGAGGTCCTTCTCCACTACCACGCCGTCACCGATCGAGATGGCATGGCCACTTAGTGCTCCATCGATGTTTTATTGACTACCGGAAAGCAGATCTAGCCCAGTATTTTTTTTTTTTGAATTTTCACTGATTCAACCAATGTATCACGATGTTTCTTTGGGTTGAATAAAAATGTTGCATGGTACATATTTTTGTCTTCGATTCTTGCGATTTATTGATGTTTTAACAATTTAAGCTCAATTTTTTCATATGGCAGAGTGAAATGTTTCAACCATGGTTTGACTGTGTTTCTCATTTTAATAGTTTGAAATATTTTTGATCTAGTGGTGAAATATTTTTCTATAAGAGGGTGAAACAACGCCTGAT
This sequence comes from Oryza meyeriana var. granulata, assembly GCA_003991445.1. Taxonomy (NCBI): domain Eukaryota; kingdom Viridiplantae; phylum Streptophyta; class Magnoliopsida; order Poales; family Poaceae; genus Oryza; species Oryza meyeriana. The sequence goes on along the minus strand of RYFJ01000511.1, from coordinate 412,399 downwards.
TTTTCACCAAAAATCGGGCGCTAGATTTGTAGTCGCTTTGTGTTCTTTCGTTTGTTTTACATGTAAAGTCAATTATGTGTGATTGTGCCACACCCTAATTTTTTCCCCTTATTAGAGCCACACAAAAATATACTAAAGAAACCACCAAAAGAAATTATTTTATTAAGGCAAGAGAGAAGAATTAATGGAAAAAAATCCTTAAACTAATAAATTATCATGGCAGAATATTTTTCTTGTATTTCTCTTGCCAAAATACATTAACATGATTTTTATGGGAATTTTCAGAGCACGTGAAGTATTTTTAATAAATCCAAAGGCTTTATTGGAATTAAATCCCTCCTGGAAAATCCTTTTTTCCTTCCTCCTTTTTTCCTTTTCCTTTTCTCTCTTTTTCCTTGTGGGCCACACCTTGGCCGACCTTTCCTCCCATGCGGCCCGCACCAGCCTTGGCTTTCCTCCCCTTGGCTTGCTTTCCCTCCCCTGCTGCGCTCGAAACATGTCGGCCCAGCTCGCCAAGCTGCGCCTGTTCGCCCCCTCTAGCTGACAGGCGGGGCCTGCCTGTCAGCTTCGTCTTCAACCTCCGGCCGGAGGGGATCAAGCTCCCCGTGCCGTCGATTTCCTCACCCATTCATCCTGCTCAAGCATCCACCCTCGATTCGAATGCCCACAGACCTGGTTGCCTCCACGTCCCTCGCTCCATTTCTTCCACTCTGCCGTGGAAACCACGCACACACGCGTCCACGTCGCCCCGCCGCTGACCTTGCTCCCCTGTGAAATTAGGCCGCCTCGGCCACGATCTCAGCCTCCCCGCGCTATATAAACCCTCTCCATCACCTCCTCTCTCTTTTCCCTCAATCACCCAAGCTTGCCGTGCACTCTAACGCCCTCCGCGCTACGATTCTGAAGCGCCGCCATGCTCTGCCGCTTCCAGTCGCCACTCGTCGTCGCCCTAGTTGTTGCCGAGCCCCGTGCTAGCCTCCGTCATGCCCCGGAGAACCGTGTCTACCCGCTCACCGCCACCGTCCGCCGCCGAGGCTCTCAATCCTCATGTGAGGTGAGTTTCGCTGCCGCCAAAGCCCTTCGGCCTCGGTTTCCCGCCGCGTTAATCAGTCTTTTACCCGTCCTAACCCCTGTTTGTCACTGCTAAGACCTCCCCGTCCCCGTTCACCCCTCCATCGCTGTTGAACGACGCCGGAGCTCACTCCCTGCTGCCTTCCAGAACCTCACCGCCACTGTTTACTTCTTCTCGCGGCCGTCTGTTGTTTTCCGGTCGCTACGGGCCAACGGTGAGAACTCCCCTCACTTCCCCGTCTCCTCGGCAGCTTGCCGCAGCATTCCGCCATGTTGGATGGTCACCGGTGGCGATCATCGGGCCACGTGCCTCGCCGTGGCTCAGTTGCGCCGGCGGAGGGCCAAGCCCCCTTTGTCCAGGTAGATCGGGGTCGTCCGCATGGCTGCCGTGGCACCGTTGCGCCGCGCCGCGGTGGACGTGGTACACTGTACGCTGCCCTCTCGGGTGCCACTGTCCGGTGGGGCCCGCTTGTCGGTGCTGGTTCCCTGGTCCGCTGACACCATTAATCCTTGTTTAATACGCAATAAATCAATAAGGCTTTATTATTATATAGTAAAAACACTAAGAATCTTTGAAAATTCATAACTAATTCATACGATCTTTGATTAATTCCATTCAAATTTCATTAAATCAAGAAAAATGCCAAGAATCCATGAAAAATAGTTTTAGCTCCTATTTCAATGTTCTCATGTATTATTTTTATTGTTTATTCTTTGAATGTCGCTAGAAGGTGAGGTTTCTGAACCTCCCAGAGCCAGAGCAAGGCAAGTCACATCGTACTTTTGATCATTTTGTACCTATTTTATACCAAATATTTTTTTTATTTAAATAAAAATGCATGTTTTTTTTATTTCATGTGATTCGGGGTATGACCTATATGTGTATAGTTGATGACCGTAGTTTAATGAACCCCTATTCCTTTGTAATCTGGGTAACAATATGACTAGAATATGTTCTTAGGTTTACTTAGCCATGCTTAGAATGATCTAGCTCACCTTGGGGGATAAGTACTCATTATTACTTTTATTGTTCGACTTTGTGTCGAGATGATGGAACTTTGGTCACGGATCATTATATAACTAAAATATGACCTTAATGGTAGGCTGTGGATGCATGGTTTTGCTGGTCGAACCCATGGCGATTAAGGACCGGTTCACGGGAACCCCTTTAACAGTTTTTCATACATACCACAAGCCAGCATGGGCAACGGCTGGGCTTGTAGCGTAGCTTCTTCCTCTCCTAGGCACTGTTGGTGAGGATGGGCATGATGGAGTTGGATTGGCTCGGGGTCGGGTTAATTGGCTTCTAGATCCATTGTGGCGCAAGGGGGGGGGGGGAGGTAGCCTGGCTGATATGGTATGCTCTGTCGGCTGGTGCAACCTCAGCGTGGTGTGGATGGTTGGGGAGGAGTTGTGTGAATGGTCCTGTCACAACCTCTCCTGGTGTGTCGTGGCGACACACTGGCACACGGGAACATGTGTGGGATTGTGTCTTGTGGGTACAGTTGTACATCTCTGGCTAGAGTTAGAACTATTCAAATAGCCGTGCTCGCGGTTATGGGCGTTTGGTCAAGACTCACCGTGATTAGTTTCATTATAATAAATTGACTTAAAATATTGTGTAGGGATAGGATGGATGGTTTGGGCTTGATCGACGTGGTGTAGCGTAGATCAGTGATGATTTAATATTGCCTAATTAAATAACATTTTATCTGTTTCTGAACTACTACTGTTTGCAACTGCCTTATACAAATGAACCCAAAGCCTTTCTTTGTCTCTCATGCATTGTGCATATTTGCGGGTGTGACTTATTGAGTACTATGGGTGGTACTCGAACTTTCTTTCTTCCCCTCCTCAGAGATGGAGTTCTACTCCGACGAGGATCGCTAGGAGGAGTAGGCTTGTCCGCTGTCAAGCTGCCTGTGGAGTGTAAGCCTCTGCACAGCTTAGCTTGTTTATATTTACCCTTTTCTATTGTATTTCGGTAAGGCAATTTTATTTTGTTTGTAAGACGTACTTTGTATGGAAACTTGGTATTTGTGTATCCTAGCTTTCCTGGATAGGGATTTAATACGAAACAATGTTTTGAATTCTGGTTGTGAATTTCTGAGTGTTACAAGTTGGCATTAGAGCCGAACTTGACCGTAGCACCAGCCAAATGGAAACCCTAAGAGCCCTTTGAAACTTCTCATCTGCATATGCCGTTTTGCATTTGGAGTTATTTTAGGAAAATTTGGGAATCGTTTCTCGCTTCAGGATAAAATCTTGGCCTTTATTTGATTGAAATTTTTGAGTCAGGTAAAGTTTAGGATTGGGATTTTATTCGACAATCGTGTCGTGAATGTTAAAACTTTGGGAAAAATATTGGTCGATCGGGGGTAATATTTAATTTAAGTCATGTACAAAATTTTTCGGTCATTTTGCAATTATTGTCTACATTATTTCTGCACTATTTTATTTGGTTAAGTCATGCTGTTAATTTCTTAACATTGTCCATGCAAAAATTATTCCATGTATAAAATCGTTGTTTTATTTTTGAATCATTTATCATTTATTTTATTTGGATCTGAGCATACATTGATTCCCCCTCCTTGTCTTCTATAGATGGACAGCCTTCCGACCCAGCGTGGAGACAACATGGGAGGGTTTGTGGAGGAGCTTCATATGATGACTTTCACCCTAGGGTATAGTCACGCCCCTGAGTACACCGCTATGGAGCCACTGGAGGGCAAGCTCCCTCACTGCGTTCGCTTGGAGCTACCTAGCAAGCAGTACCTCCTTGCTGCTATGGAGTTGGAGGTTGGCGGGCGTACATTTGACCACACCTGTTAGGAGGCAGCTTTCCGCCTGCTTGGAGAGCTACGCCAGAGGCACCACTCTATCCTCCGCACCACCGCGTACCGTTACCTCCCCAGTCGGACACACTACCAACAATACAACACCTTCCAGCTAGCCGACCAGGAGAATGACACCACCATCATCCACATGTGTTGAGCTCTGTGGGCCATGGACTACATGCACGCCAATTGGGTGCGTGCGGCCCATGATAGGGAGGACACCAACAGGATGACCATCATCGGGCTACAGAACAAGATCGACCGCCTGAAGAAGGAGGTCGTTGAGCTTAAGGGACAGCCACCACTCGGTGGGGCCAGGATCCGCTTGACCCTGAGGAAGAGGACCCTTCCTCCGGTGCGCCTTCAGCTGGCTCCTAGAAACGAGCCACCCGCACCGCTAGCTCCAGCACCAGCACCAGCACCAGCTCCAGCTCCAGCACTAGCACCAGTAGGCGGCACCGTTGACGTGTCGTCGAGCAGCAGCTGCTCCTAGGGCAACACCAGCATCCACGGGGGCTTCACCTCCACTGACGACAGCAGCTCCTTCAGTGGATCCCACACCCGCAGTGAGGCCAGCTCTTCACCGCCCAGCAGTGGAGGCTTCGTGAGTGGTTCTAGGTGCCGCTTCGAAGAGGAGAAGGGCGATGAGCAGGAGCCGGAGTACGACTCGGACGACTACAAGAGCCGCTTAGAGCACTAGGGGAGTCGTCCTTAGTTTTTCACGTTTTCATTAGTTTGCTTTCTTGTTAGTTGCTGTGTTAGGATGTTTGCTTTGGGGTCTAGTCATTAGTCCGTACCGTTTGGTTTGTGGTATGACTGTCTTAATTAGGAGTTGAACTGCTTTTGAAATGTTTCCAAGTTATGCACTTCAGATAATTTAAATTTGCCACTTTAATGCCATTCCTTGTTCTGAGCCGTCTACTTTCCTTCTTCTCTTCTATTTCCCATCATTCTCCAGATAGTGAACACTAGGACTAGAGCCTGCGCTACCAGCGACACAAGTGCCACCAACCAACATGACGGGGCACCACAGAACAATGGGATCCCAAACCACATGCCACCTCCGTTGCCAGAGAACCTGACGTTGGTGCAAGTACTAGGCAATCAAAACCAGATGATGGCCATTATGATGCAGCAAATGCAATAGAACAGCCAGCAGCAGCAGCAACAGCAGGCTCACATTCCAGCCACCGCTCCACAGTCTAAGTTGCTCGAATTCCTGAGGGTCAGGCCACCCACGTTCTCGAGCACCACCAACCCCATGGACACCAATGACTAGCTGTTGGCGATTGAGAATAAGCTCAACCTCCTCCAATGCAATGACTAGGAGAAGGTTGCTTTTGCCACACACTGGCTACAATGTCCGGCCTCTGCATGGTGGGACAACTTTCTTGTGACTCGCATAGCAAGGATAGAGGTCACCTGGACAAAGTTCTGTCACAACTTCTAGAAATCCCAAATTCTGGTAGGCATCGTGGCATAGAAGAAGAGAGAGTTCCGTGCACTGGTGCAGGGGAACAAAACTATCACCGAGTACCTCCATGACTTCAACAGACTGGAATGCTACACGCTAGAGGTTGTCCGCACCGATGCGGAAAGACATGAGAAATTCCTGGAGGGCTTGGACGATGAGCTGACCAACTAGCTCCTCTCCAGCGACTACCCAGACCTCGAGAAGCTGGTGGACTAGGCGATCCGTCAGGAGGGCCAATGCAACAAGATGGACTGTAAAAGAAAGGCGGCCCAATTCAAAGCCAACCATGGTTAGCACCAGAGGCAAAGGGTGATGCTAGGACACCAGGGTGGACCTTCCACCATGATAGTTCTCCAACAGCGCACTTTCCACCCTGGACACTTCGGGAGTAGCAGCAGCAACAGTGGGCAGAACAACCATCACCCCGCTCCGTGCCCGCCAATGGCGCCAGCTCAGTAGGGATAGCCCAAAAAGGACAGGGGATGGAAGACCCTCATCTGCTTCAACTGCAACGAGCCGGGCCACTTCGCGGACAAGTGTTCGAAGCTGAAGTGCATGGGACCCAGGCCTGCAGCTCCTTAGAACCCCAACGCCAACCAGCACGTGATCAAGGGGCGTGTTAACCACGTCTCGGCACAGGAGGCACAGGCTACACCAGAAGTGGTACTGGGTACATTTCTCGTGAACTCAATCCCTACAACAGTACTTTTTGATTTTGGTACAACGCATTCATTCATATCAAAGAAATTTGTGGGGACACATGGGATAAAGGTAGTGGAACTTAAGATCCCCATGCGGGTTCACACCCCTGAAAACCGCATGACCACAGCTCACTATAGCCCCTCAGTGAATGTAGAAATCCAAGGGTCACCTTTTCTAGCCAATCTCATCCTCTTTGAATCTAAAGATCTATATGTCATCTTGGGAATGGATTGGTTGACCTGACACAAGGGGGTGATCAACTGTGCCGATCGTACCGTCACGATGACCAGTCCGGGAGGAGAAGTGGTTACCTTCAAGTCACCGGTGCCGCAGGGTCAGGAGGTGAGCCTGAATCATGTCACAGTTGAGGAGCAGCCAAAAAGTGGAAAGAAACCAGACAAAAAGTGGAGGATATTTCGATAGTAAGGGACTACCCAGATGTCTTCCCAGAAGATCTGCTAGGGACGCCACCAAAAAGAGAGATCGAGTTCGGAATTGATCTTGCGCCAGAAACGGCCCCAATATACAAAAGGCCCTACAGGATGGCACCAAACGAGATGGTAGAAGTCAAGAAGTGTCACGCCTAGAAATTCACCAGAATTTCCAAAGCTAATTTGTGCAATAAATCCTCATCCAGGAATCAGCTGAGGTACACAAATCGACAATTTGATAAACATAATCAAAACGTAATAACGATAAATACTTACAGAAAAGGTACTTAGTCCTCACATCAAAGAAAAACAGCAGCAGAATGGCAACTAGCGTAGCTTCAGCTCTAAACCATAGGCAGCTCAACTGGGGTATAAGCCAAACACCAAACTTCTCCTCCTTGCTAAGCTTCACTCTGATGATTGCAATATACAAGATTGAGTACCACCCACCGTACTCAACAAGCCACACTAGGGAATGCAAAATAATGCAACAAGAATCCAAAGGAAAGGTATAGTATGGCTTATTTGCATAAAACAGTATTTAAACATTTCTAACTCTCCAAACTGGAGCTGTCAAGTTCCATTATTTATCACCATTAATGAGTAGTGTGGGACTAATCATATAAAACATTACTAGGCTCACCCTTAACTGTAGGCACGGCTATTCAAATAGTTTTACTCTGGCTAGAGGTGTACAACTTTACCCACAAGACACGGTTCCACACATGTCACCATGCCCCGAAATACTACCATGGTACTGCAAAGGGGAAACCGTGATAAGACCTTTCATGCAATGTGCCCAACAGAATGGTCACCCGTTAAACCACTAGTCTCCGGGACATGGACTTATTGACGCAGCCATGGTGGTTTTATTGACATAGCCACAACACACCGTGGTGCCTCCTGTTGAACTCACTACACTATGGATCCAGCCGTTGCCCATTCTAGGTTGTGGTTAGTACGGTAAATGCTTCACAACAAGTAGTCTGCAAACCGGTTTTAAACTGTCATGAGCACCGCTAGCAACATTTACAACCCTGGTGCTCACAACCCACCATTCAGTCAAGTTTTAGTTGGCACAATTAATTAACCAGTTACGACTCACTATCGTGAAAATATAGTTATTTAATATTAAAGGGTCATTGATGATTGAATTGTTTCCCCACATAAAATGACGTTAATCTTTCTAAGCATTGTCTAAGTAAATCCTAAATAATCTAGCCAGATAATTAATTTAACATCCAGCTAGTCAACATTAATCACTTAGGGTATCAAGGTATAGATACCAACATCCAAATGGCCATAATTATCAATGTATATTGGATAATAAATAAGTACCCATATAATGTCATCCCAAAACATTTCATGCAATAACTTCAAAATAAAATAGATTTCACAAATGGGATCAACATGCTCAAGGAGATTGTCGTGTGACTTGCCTTGCAACAAAACGTCTTCAATTGCTCTTTCAAACTCTTCTGTACACTCCGCGATCTTCTGAAACGGCGATTATATGTGACTACACGCAAAATGATAAAAACCCTAAGAAACTCCAAATAAACAGTACATAAAATGTACATAAATATGTAAATCATGATTTTAGATGAATTTAGGAAGAAGAACAGGTCGAATCGGAGTTCGGACAGAAAAGATATGACCTCCGGAAGATTGAACTCAGAGAAAATCCGAAAAGGATTGGAAAAGAATATTCTTGAGAATATTCCCTGGATTTTTGGATTAAAATAATTATTTGGATCATTGTTGACACTTGGGACCCACAGACATAGACTTGGCTCTTGTGGATCTAGTTCATGGGCTAAAGACTAGAGGAGAGTGGTGGACTGAGGTGATGTGGATACCATGTGGTCATGAATGCTCAGGTGGCTGGGTGATGTGTCTGATGACTGGGCACCTAGGGCTGACGTGGCAGGATCGACGGGTTATGGAAATCCGAGGGCCGGGATTTAATCAGACAGATGGACGACTCTGGATCAGATCTGGTCTTTTAAGGAAAGCAAGTGGCTTGGATTGATCTTCAGGGGAAAATTGGACGGCTAGGGTTTTTTGGGCTTTTCTGTGGATCTGAGTGTGGGGCGTGCTTGTCATACTCTAAGGAGAAGAGACACCGGGGCCTACACATTTGTCATTGAGGAGAAGGAGTACTGCCAATCGGGGACGGCTGGTCAGGGCCTCCCTGGGACCGGGTGAGCTCGCCACGGTGTCGGCACGGCACACGCATAGTGGGGCAGCGAGGTAGGGCCGACGGGAGGATGTCAACGGCGGAGGGAGGGCGCACATGCGACGCGGTGACGGCGGCTCATCGGCGGCAAGAGGCGGTGTCCCGACGGGTGGAGTAGTGAGTCATGCTTCGGGTACTAGATGGATATCGACGTCGACGATGATGTCGGGGCGAGAGGGGGGAAGAGGAGCGAGGCATCGGGGCTGCTCACTGGAGTCAACCGGCGGCGGTTGCCCTGCAGAGCAGAGGCGCGGGCGTAGGAGTAGCGCACGGGAGCGGGGTGCCAGGCAGTGGCGGCACTGGAAAGCAGGGTGGTGGCGACGCCAGGCGCAGCGGCGGCGGCGCATAGGAGCGGTGGTGCTAGCGCGGTGGCGGAGGTGCAGGGATGGTGATGGCTTCCTAGGGGCAGCGCTAGCGCACGCGAGTGCCAGGGCGTGGCTATTTATAGGAGCTAGGGCGTGGGCAATAGGGATTGGCAGCGGACGTAGAGTCCGGGATCGGCACGGGGTGGCGGCATCGAGCTTTGCGGCGGCAGGCGCGGGGAAAGGCGCAGGCAGCTGCGGCTGCGGGCTGGGTCGGTAGCTGTGGTGGCGGTGGGCTGGGCCCCGGGCGACGGTGGCATGGGGGAGGCCAGGCCGAGGAGGAGGGGCTCAGCCTAGGTGGCACGGAAGCAGGGAGGCTTGGTGAGAGGAGAAAGCAGGGAAGAAGAAGGTGAATAGGGAAGAAAGAGAGCGGAAAAAAAGAAAAGAAAAAAGAGTGAGAGAGAAAGGAAAAAAAAGAAGGAAAAACCCAAGGGATTTTTGGAAAAAAATCTAAATTGGGAAATTTTGAATTTTAGAACATTTAGGGAGTCAAGGATAATTTTGGAACCTCGGAATTTTGGGGGAAATATTTGGAATATTGGAATATTTGGAATATCGCGACTATATATTTTTGGAAGCTCAGAAATATCGAACCATTTTTAGAATCAGTATTTTTCTTTGGAATTGGGAATATTAAAGGGATTTTGGGACCTTCAAAATATAAGGATATTTTGGAGATTTTTGGAATATTGAAATACTTCGAGATTACTAAAATATTGGGAGCAGTTTCGGGAAATCTGAAAACATAGAATATCTTGCGCGATTCAGAAAATGGGAACAACTCGGAATATTTGGGGCTTGAATTATTTTCAACAGGATTTGGATTTCGAGGAACCAAGGGTGGATTTAATTCAATAGGGAAAAGGGGATATTTTGAGGTTGGGAATTGGGAGATAATTTAGGATTTCAGATTTTGAAATTTTAAGGGAATTCCTCGGGATCGGACTTTCGGGGAATTGGGGATTTGGGAACCACAGCGCAAGTCCAAGTAGAACAGAAGGGCACAAAGGGATCGGACTAGAAACGGCCCGAGAAAAAGAATTTAGAATTTATTTAAATAATTACTGAAATTGATCTTTGTAATATTAAAATTAATTCTGAAGCTTTGAAAAATCCAGGAAAATTTCAGAGAGTGTAATAACGCACAAATAATTTATTAAAAATGATTTCGACACTGATTTATTAAAAAATTTTTATTTTCCATTTACTTTACTTAATTAATTTTCTTTATAATTTAATATAAATTCTAGAAAATCATTTATGAATTAATTATTTAATTCGTGAAAAATCGGGCTGTGACAAACTACCCCCTTACAAAGAATCTTGTCCCGAGATTCGGAACGGCTAGAAAGAAAGGGCATATATAAACTAAAGGCTGACTTATTCCATACTTCTTCATAAATATTCTAAGGCTAGGGGACTAATGCTCTTCTGATCCAGCTGGCTCATCTTCCTCACTTGGGAAAGTGACTGGCACTGTATTGGCTCTAGTGGTGACGATGCTGTTGACACGACTCGGTGGTTGCTGACGCTTCGGCTTCGGACACTGTTTTGCAAAGTGGCCCAGCTCAAAACAGTTGTAGCACACAAACATAAGAGGCTTCACCAAGACCTTTCATATCAAACTTAGAGGACAAAAAAACCTTAGTCTCATGTAGCAAATGCTTATCGTTACTTGCTAATAGAATATCATCCACATATAGTACTAAGATTATACACTTACCACCCTTATACTTCATATAAACAGAATTATCCATTCCATTTTCCTTAAATCCAACGTTTTTAATTATATCATCGAATTTAAGGTACCATTGCCTAGACGCTTGGTTAAGACCGCAAATGGATTTCTTTAGCCTGCATCCCATATGTTCCTTGCCTTTCATGAAAAAACATTTCGGTTGCACCATGAAAACTTGCTCATGCAAGTCACCATTAAGGAACACAGTCTTGATATCCATCTGATGTAACTCTAAATCATAATGAGCTACTAGCGCCATGACAACTCTTAACGAGTCTTTCTTAGAGATAGGGGAAAAGGTTTCATTATAGTCTATTCCCTTTCTTTGTGAAAAACCCTTAGCTAAGAGTCTCACCTTGAATCGTTCGACGTTTCTCTTGGAGTCATACTTAGTTTTGTAGACCCACTTATAGCCTACTGTTTTGACTCCTTCGTGAATTTCTACTAAATCCCATACATTGTTAGCGCCGATTGACTTTAGTTCATCTTCCATGGCATCAAGCCACTTGGATGAATTCTCACTGATAATGGCTTCCTTAAATGAAATGGGGTCATCTGCTTTCCCAATGTCTTCTCCAATAAAAATCTCATAGTCACTAGGAATGGCAGATCTTTTCTCCCGCTGTGATCTTCTTAGTTTTTCATTAGGAATTTCAGTGGGCTGAGGAATTTGCACATCAGTTTGTGCATTATTTTGTGCTACAGGTTCATTAGTATCCTCAACTAGAGATGGATCCACAGAAGAGGATGCCTGTGGCACTACCTGAGATACAGGCCGATTTTCTTGTTGGATAACCGACATGGTGACACGGATTTCCTCAAGGTCCAACTGTCTGTCCTGTGAGCTTCCACAGATTTGATCGTTCTTTAAGAAAACGGTGTATCTTGTCTTAATGAATTTATTGACATGGTCTAGGCAATAAAAGCCATACTCCTTAGATCTTTCTGGTTATCCAATGAAGTGACAACTTATCGTATTAGGGTCGAATTTCTTTAGATGTGGATTAAAAGGTCTAGCTTTAGCAGCGCAGCCCCATACTCTTAAATAATTTATAGTCGGTTTCCTACTAGTCCATAACTCATAAGGCATCTTAGGCACGGACTTAGTAGGTACCCGATTTAATATATGAGCGGCTGTTTTTAATGCCTTCATCCACAATTTCACAGACAGACTAGAATGACTGAGCATGCTACGCACCATGTCCATTAGTGTGCGACTGCGACGCTCAGCAACTCCATTCTGCTGTGGTTCATTGGGTATTTATTGAGGAAGTATACCATTTTCATGTAGGAATTTGGAAAATGGCCTAGGAATTTGCCCATATGGAGCACTTTTCCCATAATATTCTCCACCTCGGTCTGAGCACACAACTTTAATTTTAACATTATGCTAATTTTCTACTTCAGCCTTAAAAATCTTAAATTTTTATAGTGCTTCAGACCGGTCATTAATGGGAAAATATAGTCATAACAGGAAAAGTCATTAGTAAATGTAATAAAGGAATCAAAACTGTCTACTGATGTCACTGGAAAGGGTCCACAAATATCCGTGTGGATTAACTCAAGTATTCCCGTACTCCTAGCGGCTCCTTTCTTAATTATTTTATTGAATTTGCCTTTGATGCAATCTAAGTAGAGATTTTTCTCAGTGAAATCTAATGATTGAAGTATCTCGTCTTTAATGAGACGCTCCATCCTCCCCTTCGAGATATGGCCTAAGCGACAGTGCCATAGTTTCGATGAGGTCTCATTAATCTTAACATGATTAACAACATTATACAAAGTCATTGCAGATTCATCAAGAGAGAGCAAATAAAGTTTGCCTCGCTTAAAAGCAAGGTCCACAACCTTATTATTAAACTTAATAAAATATTCAATGTCTCCAAAATCAACTCTAAAGCCATGTTCCATTAAACAAGCAACGGAAATAAGCTTCCTTTTGACAGATGGAACATAAAGAACATTATGTAATAATAAATTGAAGTCTCCTCCTAGAACTAAGAGAAGATCTCCAATGGCCTCGACATGAAGTTCATTGCCATCCACCAGTCTAAGACTTCACTCCCCCTTTGTGATAGTCTTCACGGAACGCAATTCCTGAAATGAATTGGTGACGTGCACAGTTGCACCTGAGTCAATCCACCAAGAACTAGAGGCATAATTCACATAGAATGCATTATCAACATAAGAGATAATATCAATAATAATGTTACCATGCTTAGCAAGCCACTTCCTAAAGCCATTACATTGTTTCTGCATGTGCCTAGTTTTCTTGTAAAACTTACACATCACGTTACTCGATGTAGATGCAGCAGATCCAGATGGAGCACCCTGGGACGGCTTATATTTCCCCTTAGGCTTAGGCTTTGGCTTGCCAGTCTTAGGTCTTTTGCTGGCTTCACCTACACAAGCTTCATCAGCCTTCCTCTTTCCCTTATCAGACTCAGCGAGGAAGGCCTGTTTCTTTTGCCTTTCTACCTTTTGACGCTCCTCCTCCTCCACAGAGTGAGAGATGAGCTCGGCAATGGACCACTTATCCTTCTGAGTATTCTAGTTTATCTTAAATGAACCGTAGTCCGGTGGCAAGGAACTCATGATGAAATGGACCAGAAAACCGTCAGAGATAGCCATGTCCATGTTCTTCAGTTGTGCTGCTATGTTGGTCATAGACATGATGTGCTCTCTCACACTTCCCTTCCTATCGTAGCGAGAGGTGAGCATCCTCAAGATGAGAACATTGACATAAGTCTTAGAAGAGCCCTTGAAATTTTGCTCAACATTAGTCATATACTCCTTGGCGGTGTCAGTATCGGAAATGCCGCCTCTAATGCCAGGGGATATGGAGTTCTTAATGACCATCAAGCTCATGCGATTCGCCTTCTCCCATTTTTCCGCCTTCTCCTCATAAGTCTTCTTAATTGCGTTAGCGGCATTAGCGGGAGGGGCCATGGGGTCTTCCTCGCGTAAGGCAACATCATAATCAAGTAGCCCAAGGGTAATGTTCACCCTCTCCTTCCATTCTTGGAAGTTAGTGCCATTTAGCTGCTCAATGCTATTTATTTGAGCAACCACATCATTAACAGCTGAAATTAATGACAAAACATTAGTAAACAGCAACAAAGGGTGTATAATTAGCCCTATGTTAGTCTGGTTAATCATGCACAGAAAATATTATACTTCATAATACCGTTGGGCAAAATGAAGTAAAATATAAATTGTCGTCAACAATAATGTCCCAACTCATAACTCCGTTGGGTCAAAATGACAGAGAAAATAAACAAAATATTCCAACTAAACTTCTCATTGGTTCCATTTAGTTGGAAATTAATTCTAATGTAGAAATATAAACTTTAACTTTAATTTGTAGCATCAAGAAATGGCTTAAAAGAATCAAATCTCAGCATGTAAATCATAAATGAATTAATTTTGGCTTAAAGGAATTAAATCTCATCATATAAATCATAAGGGAAACTTTTAATTTAAATTTAATAGCATAATAATTTTACTATAATTTAATAGCATCAAGAAATAACCTAAAGTAAATAAATCTGCTTATAGAAATTATTAAAGGAAATAACTGAGAGAAATTAGTAAAACAAAATAATTCGGCCTTGCAGCCCATTAGGCACCTCTCGACCCGTTACTGTGCCCCGGGCGGGCGCACGCGGCTTGGGCACCGAGCGCACGTGGGCACCGAGCTTGAATCGAAGCTTGAAGGGGTTGATGTAGCTCGTTGTATCGAGGCAGGTGAGCATGCTCACGTCCATCAAGGTGGGAGTCATCTGCCCGTGCCCGAACATGAAGGCGTTGAGGGCGTCAGACCAGAAGTATGAGGCTGAGGCAAGCAGAGGCTCATTCCTTTCCATATCGGCTAGAGAGAGATTGATGCAGTGGCCGATATGTGATTCCTCCCAGAGAGTTCTTTTCATGGCTGATACCCTAATGTACCAATCCCTCCATCCAGGCAGTTTGCTCGGCCATGACCTAAAGCTATTAGTCCAATCACTGATTAGTATGGCCGAGTTCTTGAAAGGTATGCGTTGGGTCTCGGTGCAAATGAAATCTATGGGATCTTCGCTACCCATGGGGCCATGGTAGAAAAAGGTTGGGTAGTCGGCAGCCGGAATCAGGATCTGGTCTCTAAGATGCTACAATATGCAAAAAAAAACATGAAAGACGGAGAGAGATTATGGTGGGGCCAAAATCTGGTTATTAAATGCTACAGTAAATAAGAACACGATGAAGAACATGTGAAGAACATGATAGATTGGATTCGTTCAGGCTGCAAGATCAGAGAAAAACAATCGGGCGGAAAGGTTACCTCGGGGACTGCGGATGCTGATGCCATTGCGCCGGGGGAAGAAGAACAGAAATCAGCAGTCGGAGAGGAGAGGTGCGATGGTTCGTCTGGGTTCGCCGGAGCTCGTCAAAGCTTTGGAAGATGAAGCGGCAGCGCTCTGGTGATGTGAAAGCATAAAAAAGGCTAGGGAGACGAAGCGGTTTTATAGAGGCATGATGATCGGGCGGGAATCGAGGCCGTTGGCACTGTTTCAAACAATTAAGGCAAGTGGGCTACCTTGGGCCGCCTTGGTATGGAAGAAATCTGAAGGCCCAAAACGAAAGAATTTCGAAGTCCTATAGAAGAACTCCGAAATTGGGGGGCATGTGTTAACGCCAAAATTTGGTAAGGCCCTGTATCAGATTCGGTCAAGAAGAAGATTGCAGTCAACTAACAGGAATTAGTCCGGAAGGGGCCGAATCCGGGAAGGAGCCGTGAAGACCGCAGCATGGCAGTTATTTATCGTGTCTACTATTTAGGCAGTGTTAGTTTTTATCTTTTGGAAACCTGATCTCGTGTCTGATCGGATCTTATTAATATTTCCCCCTGTAAATTAGGAAATTGTGTGCCGTGTCCAATAAGGACTCGTGTCAACTCGTGGTATAAATACGTATGCCCGGGTGCTTTGTAAAATATCAATCAATCGATCAATACAAATTCGGCACATCGCCACCCTTTCGACGGGTTCTTGCTTCTTGAGCCGGGCTGCATCGGTTAAGTTTGACCTCCAGCGAGAGGGTAAGTCTCGTCACCCCGGTTACCTATTGGCTAGGACTTCCTCGGTTAGGTCCGATATTCTAGTCGGTTTATGGTAGTCGGCTTACCACGATATATCTATTTTGTCTATGGCTGCATCAGTTCAGTTTGATCTCATAGATTAATTAGGTATATCACATCACGCGTGCGTAAATCGTATCGGCTTACTCGGAGCGATTTATCAACAGTTTGTACTACATCGGTTGGGTCCGACCTACTAAACTGCCAGTGATAAATCGTTTCTGCTAGGTTGATATTTTGTGCGCAAGCGTCTTATCGGGGTGTATAGCCAATAAATTATCATATACATCACGATCGCATTAGATCTATCGACTTGTCGAGGTCTTGTTATCATTATCAGTCTGTGCTGCAACGGTTGGGTCCGATCTACTAGACTGATGATAATAACTTTACTCTTAATAAGCCGATGGGTTCTATGCGATGTTTTATCGGAGTGCTTAGCCGATAAGTTATCTTTTATTAAATACAGCCGGGTATACTGCTTGCTTTGTTATATATTCTTGCCTGCATTACTATTACGATCGGCTAAAGGCTAGCCGATTAGTTTACTCTACCAATCCGAGTACGAGCTCAGGTAAGTTCCCGGGCATGATCAGTGCGCAAAGACCCGGGCATGGGTACAAGCGAGGATCCGGGCACGAGTACAAGCGAGGTCCCGGGCACGGGCACGAACCACAGACGAGGATCCGGGCGCGGGCACGAGCAAGGGCCCGGGTACAGGCGCGGGCAGTATTACACGAAACGGTCACTATTGCAATTGGCCAGAGTTTATCAAATTCATTTATTTACGCATTCTGCATATCTATTTTATCAATTTATAGCCGATTTACAAGTGTTTTTCGGCAGTCGGCTAGTTCGATATTTTGCTTATTATTATGTTACTATTCATGCCATCATCGGTTTTCAGTCGGTGTATAAGTGCTACAGTTCATATCGGCCATCGGCCGATGAGACGAGTCCAAATCGGCTTCCAGCCGATTAGCTCATTGATCTAACATTTTATCTCTTTGTCAATTGCAGGGTCAAATTGACTGGCACACATACGAACCTTAAGATTTTAGGACCTGCACTGGAGTGAAGCAAATCTTCCAGGCCTTCGCGTGTCCCCACGACGCCGAACGGCCCCGGCGGTTTTCGGCGTCAACACCCACCACCTGTTGATGACGAGAAAGCCCAAGAATCTATGTCGTATCCACCGCCGCCAACAGCGCCGCAAGCAGTACAAAGGCGTCGGAAATAAGAAGAAGCTCTGAACATCTCTCCTGCCTTCCAAGAGAGCATCCTTGTCTGGCAAATTGCCACGGACGTCTTCCTCTTATGCAGCCATCAATATACGTCATCGTCCAAACAAGTGAGGGCGTGTTGGGAATCTCTCCTTCTCTTTGGGGGTGTTTATTACAAACATTCACCTACTCTCTCTGATGGACACACACAAGAAGGAAGCACAGAGGCAATATTTTGTGACCCAGCCTACCACCGGCTCACATCGTTTTCTCCTTCCATTTATAAACTTAAGTATATGCAAAGCAATAACAAACCGGTCAGTTTGATTGGCCAAGTCTCACTCTACGCTCCTAAACTAATGCAACATGCAGATGACATGC
This sequence comes from Oryza meyeriana var. granulata, assembly GCA_003991445.1. Taxonomy (NCBI): domain Eukaryota; kingdom Viridiplantae; phylum Streptophyta; class Magnoliopsida; order Poales; family Poaceae; genus Oryza; species Oryza meyeriana. The sequence goes on along the minus strand of RYFJ01000511.1, from coordinate 394,825 downwards.
AAGCCACTACCTTCGTGCCTTGACCCGTACTGCAAACATTCCCAGAAGGTACCGCAACTAACTACATACATATACTAATCACTAGTAGTTATTATTATTACTTTATAGATAAACTAGTGTATCAGCCCTTTCACGTCGCAGATATTGGCGTCTCCGATCCGGCCGCTTCGCACGACTCGAATCAGATGTTGCATGCTCGTACGCCTCACACATAAAGTCGTTGCGCTTCTCTTGACACCACACGCTGCTCTAATGCCAAGGCCTACACTGCTACATGCATACAAATAAAGAGACAAAAGCACTAATGACAAGATTATTACTAACAGGGCGATCAAGGCTCTTTCAAATTACATGGTGTTCCTCCTCGCCGTGCGCCCAAGTATGCTACCAGGCCATAAGCTACGGAGCCTGTGCGAAGGTGTTCATCAGGCTCTTAAGGAAATATTGCGCAACCAGGAATGTTCCGGTACCTTGACAGAAAAAAAAAGAGAGGCAGGCCAAGATCCTGATAGAAATGGAGAAGCAGACCACAAGCTCAAATGAGCCGAAGAAACCCAGCAGCTGGAGGCCAGGTGAGACCGTCCACTGGTCGAGGCCAAAAAACGCAAGTGTTGTTTACGACAAGAACATAATTCTCTCTGACGGAACTAGCTTCGCCCAGGTGCTGCTAAGTCGGTTAATAAGCAGCCATTGCAGCCCAGGAGCCTCCAGCGTCGACATTACCTCCAATAGATATACAAGACTTATGGAGATGATTCCTGAACTGGGAGACAACAAAAAACCGTGGTTTGATACGTCCCATATGCTAGACTATATCTTCAGAGCATGGGTGCGTCTTCTGATGTATGCATCCGTCCGATGCACCAGGGATTCCCATGCCAAGCAGCTCGGCTGTGGCGGTGAGCTCACAACCATGGTCTGGATCCTCAATGAACACGCTGCCGTATTTCGCATCCACAGGGACAAGGGTAAAATTGATAAGAGTCTTCTTCCCTTCTAAGGAATACCTTATGCATGTTTAACTCAGCACATTGTTTTTCTTATCACTTTTCGGATATATGTATCCCGTCTCTTTTGTGTACCAGTGTAATTCACTTTCTCGTTTGTAGCGTCTTCAATCAACCAATGTAACCACAACTAATGTACCACGGGACTGAAATGTGCGTAAAATTCCCAAAAATTTCAAACGGAAGAGAGATAAAACAAGGAGTCGGAAAAATTTTAAACATGAACAATAATTTCACTAGCTACTACATGTCAAGAACAACTACTTTGCAATTTATGAAAAAACTGAGAAATCCTTAAATCTCCCTCGCCTGTTCTTGTTGTTGGGGTGAGATCCATCGCATCAGTGCCGGTTATTGAACTAGCAATACCAAAAGGGCATTGATGAGAGAGGGTCATCAGTACTGGTTTTAAAGCCACAGGCACTGATGAGGTCTTATTAGTGTCGGTTCTAGTCATGAACTGATAAGATCCAAATTCAAAATTTAGGTTGGCAAGAAAATTTAAAAAATATATTTTCATATCTACTAACAACTTCAACTGTATATATAGTACCATCTACTTGTTCCTATTTTATAAAGTGAAATTATAACTTATCTTGGTGGGATTTGAACTCTAAACCTCTCCCTCAAATGCTCATGTCCTTACCAACTCACCTACATATCAAATTAGTTTGTCTATGTACTTTTTTTTCCTTTTGATCCTTTCTCTCAGAGATTTGAAGCATATATTTGAGCATTTAAATGATGTCAAATGAAAAATTGTCAACTACAAAATTGTAGATCTCATCAAGAGATATAGTTTTTATATAAAGTTTATCTTTATCCGAGTTCGTATGAAAAAGTTAGACTCATATCCAAAACTAGTACTAATATGGCCTCATGAGTGCACTGATGACCTCAATCAAAATTTGGAAAATTTACCACCAAATCAGTGCTGGTTCATGGCTATGAACCGATAGTAATGACTCGTTAGTGCTGGTTCTAGCTATGAACCGGCATTGATAAGACTCATTAAATCAGTGTTGGTTTTTCTCTCGAACCGTCACTGATACTTGCCATTAGTGTCAGTTAGTGCCTGAGAAGGATGCGGACCGGGTAGGCGGGCAGGGAACCCCTATCAGTGCCGGGTTTTCTCCAATTGGCACTGATATGGTGGTATGAATATATGTTCCATAGTGGTGATGGCTCCTGTATATCTTCAACTGCTAGAGAATGGGTATCTTTCTACCACCACCCACTACTACAGAATAAGGCATTCGTGATGGGCCATCTGTGACATGTCAACGTTGTCCGTCTAGGATGAATTCATCTCGGAAGGGTCAAAAATTAACTTGTTTGAGGTGTGGTTGCAAGGGATGACCCGTCACAGATGACCTGTCACGGATGATAAAATCATCTATAACTGATGAGAGAACAAACCCATTCATCTCTGACAGGTCTGTTATTTTAAAAAACATAGATCTACCCAACACCAATGCAGAGAGTCAGCAATATTTTTTTCTCTCTCGCGCATCTCCTCTATGTCGCTCTCTCCCCCACTCTCTCCCACATGAACCCTCTTAGCTCTTTCTCCCTCTCTCAGTCGGGTTGAGCACTGTCGCCCTGCTGTAGCCTCTGACGTGGCCATACACCAGCGCTTGGACTAGGAAGGAGGCCTGCCACACCCGTAGTTGGACTTCGCCTCTGTCCCATGGTCACTGCCGTCCTCGCCATCCTCGTTGTTGGCTGATCTCACCATCCTTGTCATGGGCTGAGCTTGTCGTCCGTGTCGCATACTTGGAGATTGCCGCCGCCCTGAGCCATCTAGATCTGATGACACCTCCACCTCCTTCCTCTCCTCTTGTCATCAGGGCAAGCTCCGGGGCACCAAATCTAGCATCCATGTGGTTGGGTCCACTGGATTTGAACGCCCAGACCTAGTCATGGTTAAATCTGGCCATACTGACCTTAGGGGCAGCTAGATCTAGCTACCCTAACAGCGGTTGGGCAAAAAGACCTAGTATGTATTGGGCCGTACAACGGACCTAGATAGTTTATTACGACACAAATCCTCACAAAGGCTTTGCCACATCAGTGTCTACCACGTCACAATGTTTCATCGCGTATGATCCATGTCATCACACCGTCCATGTGGCGGTACCATAGTAGCTAGGTTATGACATTCTTGGTCGTCACGAACGCTATGATGAATGCCAAATCGTCATGAACGTTTATGATGAACACACCAGAAGGTGATCCTAGATGCACCTTCAGCGACGAATTCAGTTCGTCACAGAGACATATCTGTGACGGAATTCGCATCTTTGTGATGAAAGTAGACCATGACAGAAGGTCAAATGCCTTGTAGTGAGAACAAATATTACTTCTTAAACAACAGGGTCAACCTAGCCAACAAATATGATGTTCAAACTTAAATCAATGACCACCTCAAATTCTGTACGGCATAAACCATGTAAACTGAAGCATAAACCATACACTAGGATATAAACCATGTATATTGAATCATAGACCGACTGTTAGGCATAAATCGTGAACTCTCATGCGTAGTCGATAGGTGTGGAATGTCTAATTTATTGTATTACGTAATCTGAGTGCACCAAAGTGAAGTCCATGTGTGGGTAAGAATAAAGTGTGCCCTTCTGTGTTGCATGTTTATTTTGGCTTGTTTTTGGATTTTCCATGCATCCATAATTGCACTCATATGCATTAAAATTGTCATAATTTTATTGTCTCATTTGGTGCTTTAAATAAATCAGTCAAACTGGTCAAAACATTGAAATAAATCCATAACACTTAGCCCTCCTGTAAATTCTACCACTGTAAAATCATAACTCCTTGTGAGTGTGTAACTTGGCCAAGGTGTTCATCATGACTCCCTCTACTCCAAGTAATTTTCTCCATATTTGAACCCTACTTTAGCTAAGTGATTCAAATATGGAAATCGACCTAACCTTCACTCTTTCAACGCTAACTCTCTTTTAGTGACCCCTAGATTCCCTCAGCCCCACCTGGCAGCCTCAACCATCCACCTAGGAGATCACCCAAGCAATCTCTCTTCCCTCTCTCACTCTCCACCTTGCAGACCAACGATCGAACATGTGGCATGCGACCTCTACCAGCGCCGAACCGCGTGCGCCCCCAGTTTCAACTTGACCGCGACCGGTCTCACCCTACATCTTCGACCGAATCCCTCACCCGCACCACTCTGGACAAGCCAGAAGCCGCCAAATAAACCCCTTGTGCCTCATGGCGACACCCTCACGCGCGTAAGCCGCTGCCACCTCGCCCACTGTCATGCCACTGAACAGAGCACGCTAGACCGAGCTCTATGGCTTTGCACCATGTAAAGGGTACTCAAATGTTGTTGCATATCGTCGCATCACTGTCGCTTACCCTGCAAATCGCGGCAGCCAAAGTAACTGGACGAGCCTTCTCAAACGGAGCCTCTTACCTCAACCATATGGTAGCCCGTTGCGCTATCTGAACCCTTAGTTCGCCCATACTTCATTACTAGAAAACTCGAGAGAAGAAAGCCCTCGGTTTTTCAGGAACACCAGGGCGGCCGTCAGCACCGGTGAGCACGTGAGGCCACCATAGTCGTTCTAGTAAATCTCACCCCAAGTCAACCACGTCATCATACTCACCGTGCTTCACTGACTCATTTTCTTTTGCCACTTCATCAAATTTCATGGTCGAGATTTCTGCGTCGTCATCTTGTCGTGCGTTGACCAGAACTCGTTGCATGGACACCGCGACTCGTCCTCCTCTTCCAGTGAGCCCCTTTGTCACGCCCAGAAATTTAGCCAATTTCTAGACTATTTTGTGTATTAACATCCCTGTCCAGAAATTAAGTCAGGGTACATAAAATGACAAATCAATAAATAGATCCAAACGTAAATAAAGCATAAATACTTACAGAAGAGGCTCTTAGTCCTCACACGGAAGAAAACAGCAGCGGAAGGGCGAAACTAGCGAGACTTCAACTCCACTCCACAGGCAAGCTCAACTAGGGTATAAGCCAAAGTCTTCTAAGCTCACTCCAACGAGAAAGGTCTTCACTTTTGAAAGGGGGATATATAGCACAACTAAGTACCATCCACCGTACTTAGCAGGCCACACCAATGATGCATTCATGCACATGATTACAAAGGGAGATTGGTGACTCATTTGCATAAAGGCAATTGTAAATAGTGGTAGCTAAAAAAAGGTAAAATAATTGTTATATTAATTAGTATTAATCCATCACTAAACAACGCTACACCATGTTGATTAGGCCCAAACCATCCAACCTAATCTATGCATTATTTTAGGTCAAAATTATTAAGATGAGACTAATCAGGGTGACTCTTGACCAATCGCCCATAACTGCGGGCACGGCTATTCGAATATATTTACTCTGGCTAGACGTGTACATCTTTACCCATAAGACACAGCCCCGCACATGTCTCCATGTGCCTGTAACCCACGGAAAGGGGTCGTGACAAGACCTTTCATGCAACCCCTCCTCAACCATCCACACCACGCTGAGGTTGCACCTGCCGATAGGGCGCACCATGTCGGTCAGGCTACCCCCCTAGCGCCACGACAGATCCGGAAGCCGATCAACCCGACACCCGAGCCGACCCAACTTCATCACGCTCATCCTCACCAAACAGTGCCTAGGAGGGGGAAGAGCTACATTACAAGCCTAGCCGTTGCCCACGTTGGCTTGTGATTGTACGGAATTCTGCTCAAGGGGTTCCCACAAACCGGTCCTTAACTGCCATGGTGCGACCAACAAAACCATGCACCCATAGCCCACCATTGGGTCAAAATTTTAGTTGATTAATTACGACCAATTACCCTGGTCAACCATCACAAGCTCGTGGCTCAACAGATTACCAGATATAGGGTATAATATGATTGCCCCATTAGTTATCTAATGGTACTAAGCATGGATAAACATGTCCTATCTCTAGCTAAGTCATCGAGTGAAATCGGCTAGTCAAATTATCATCCAAAGTTATCAAGGAATGGATAGCAAATAAACAGGGTCTCAAGCAAGTAAATAGGTGGTCCCGTATTCCATGTAATTAGCAAAACATGCAATTTATTTATAAATTGTAAAATATTTTACAAAGTATGCTCAACATACTTAAGGATGAATGTGTGACTTACCTTGCTTCTTCAAATAATCTTCTAAGCGAAATCCACGAAGGCGCAATCCTTCGAAAAGCCGGATTCCTAAGCGCTAGCATGTAAAACGAGAAAAAACTCTAATAAAAACCAAGTAAACAGTACATGAAAAGTAAATGAATAGGTAGATCTTAATTTTAGATTAATTTTGAGAGTTAAATGGTCCAATTTGGAGTTCGTCTGAATTAGTTATGAATTTTAGAATTTTAACTAATTTTTAAACTAAATAGAAAACCTAAACCGATTTGTGACGTCATATTGAATTATTTTTGTGAAGAAAAAGGAGGTTTAATGCGTCAGCCCTTGGGGAGAGAGAGGGCTAAGCCACCGATGTGTGGGGCCCACGAGTCAGTGAGAGGGGAGAGAGGAGGGCGCCATAAGCATGCGGGACCCACACATTAGTAAGAGAAAAGGGATTGGTCCACCGTGGACGAAGACCATAGGGTGGTCCATGGGGATGGACGGTTGGGATGGGGTTAGAATTTTGATCAACGGCTAGGATCAGGTCAAGGCGAAGTGGACGGCCGAGATAAGATCTCACCAGATCCACAGTTGAGATCAACCGGGAGAACCAGATCAACAGATGAGATTAACGGGGTGACGTGGCCGCTCGGATGCAATCAAGAATTAGAGGGGTGAGGTGGAGCCGACGTGGCGCCACGAGGGATGGCCACGCGAATGGTGCGATCGACCCAGGATGGATCAGATGGTCACGGGTGGAGGGAAGGCAGCTCACTGGCTAGACCAACTGAATGGCAGCGGCGCACGGCCCGATGGTCTCCGGCGGCGACCATTTGGTGCGGCAGCGCCCAAAGAGCGACGAAGAGGAAAGTGGGGGTGGCGGGGTTCCTCACCGAGTGGTGAAGAAACGCGGCCGACGGTGGGGTCAGAATGGTGAGGCGCTTTACGATGATGAGCTTCTTCCGGCGGGATACGGCAGCAAGGAGTAGCGGGCAGGATGGAGGGGGATGTGGTGGAGCCGGTGAAGGAAGCGGCATGACTCAACAGTGACTAGGGCGGCAGCGAGCGGCAACCAGGGTTGGCGAGGGCGGCAGAGCCCTTGGGCTCATGGTGACGGCGGCGCTCGGGCAGGCTCTGGCTACAGAGGGACGGCAGCCGAGGACCTCCTCAACGCGGCAAAGCTGGCGGTGGCAAGGTGGAGCTTGCCGCGGGTTAGAACAGCAGCAAGCGACAGCCGGAGCTGGAGAGCAGCCCTGGCGCGAGGCTTGCATGGTGGGGGTGAGCTAGAGAGCATTGCAAACTCGGGAAAAAGAGGAAAAAGGAAAGGGAGTCCCGGGGAAGGTATTTATGGCCTTGGGAGGCCTGCTTATGGCCGAGAAGGGGCAGATTTGGCGGAGATGGCACCGGCCATTGTGGGCGTCGTGGGGGCATGGAGCTCAATCCCGTGCCTAATCTCATGGGGTGAGAGATGGGAAATGGGCGGGAGGTAGAGGAGACCACTTTCACGCGGTTGACCGAGGAGGAAAGGCATGAGGGACATAGATTTGGCGGTGACATGGGGTGGTGCGGCCGCGAGGTCAGCGGCCGGAGGAGTAGGAAGGGCTTGACAGTTAGGCCCCGATCCCACCTGTTGGCGAGATGGTGCGGTGGGCAAGCAGCAAGTAGGCTGCAGCTGCTGGGCCACGAGGCAAGGTAGGCCGGCAGGTGCGCAAGGAGGCGGCTAGGCTGGCGCGGTTGGGCCGCGGGAATGGGCCGCAGCGGCTGGGAGGAGAGATAGACCGTGCAGGAGGGGGGGCAGGCCAAGGCCAAGGGAGAGAAAGGAGGAAGGATGTGGGTCGAAGGCGGCCCACTGCAAAGAAGGGGATCTTTATCAGGTCTTTAAATTTTGTTTTTCTATTTCCAATAGTCACTAAAATGTAATTTGTAATATTAAAATTACTTCTTTAGCTATGAAAATTTAGGGAAAATTCCAGAGGGTGTTTTAGGGCACGAAGAAATTAGGAAAAATCCGTCCATGAATAAATTATTAAGGGAAAATTTATTTACCTTGTTAAATGCATTGCAATTTAATATAAATTCTAGAAACCATTTATTAAATGATTTTTAGACTCCTGAGGAAAATTCAGGGTGTAACATCCTTCCCCATTCCTCGCGCCAGCATGCTCCTAAGAACCTCCTGATGGTTTCGCCCCGACAAGCCGTAGGTTTGCTTCACCAGAGAGCCACCACCACTGACGCCATCTCCCGATAAACACTTTTCTTGCCAATGCAAGGTTAGACATTAGGTAATATAACAGCTTCGCTCTTACCTCTAGATGACATTCAATATGTAGAGTGTGGTGGTATTGATTGGTACTGAACAAACTAGAGTATAGCCTCACGAATTTTTCATATCATATGGGTAAAGATGCACAAAATTTATAGAATCTAAACTAATCAATTAGACATGCTCATAGTCAAGAGCAACTTGGTGAAGTGCCTTGGATATAGTTTTATGGTTTTAAATATTCGATGAAACTGGATATGATGGGAAATGATGATTTTGCCTGATGTATGCTGAAAATGAGAAATGATGTAGGCTGCCATGGAGGGTAGAAATATGAAGGTTATGATGCTATTTTGTTACTACTATGATGTTCTACGTGCTTATTGTCTTACAAATTTCGTTGCAAATTATTATCATTTAATAATGCGAAACAAAGTTTGCTTTATACTAAAAATGAGTCCAAAAAATAGTCCTCCTTGATCTCGGCTTGCAAGTAGTTCTAGGTTTCCTAAGGTTTAAGTATGGCTTGTCAATATATTATGTATTGATCCATCATTTGTTGTGGTTTTTAGAGTTGATTGCAGGATGTCAGCGCTTGCACCTGGTCCTAGAGTTTCAAGGATAGATTTTTCTAAGGTGATTTCTAGTCGATTGACTGTATGGTTTGGTAGATGGGAAACCGAAGGATATATATATTTTTCTACTCTTATCCATTGCATTTGACTCTTCTTTTTGGCCGTTAGACTCTATGTATGTGATGTGTGACCTCCATCTATGCTAAGTTATGTAAATCTTGTTATCTGTATGTATGGATTTGTTTCACGGATGTGATGACAAGATCGTGAATACGTGTCTAGCCACTGAATTATGGTACCAGCACAGTTTACGCAGGGGGACCAGGAGTCAAGTCACTGCTTTTTTGTTACCCTCTTCACAATTATTATTACTAGTCACCAACCATGGGTTATTATTATTTATATTATAAATATTAAAATTATAATCATATGCTGAATACATTGGTTAATTGCTGTATTATAGAAGCTTAAATTATACCAATTATTAATTTTAAATTTTGGAAATTTCCCCCTCTGGGGTTTTCTTGCTCTAACACTTTTTCCTCTAATTGTTTGCTAAAGTTTGGGATCTAGACCGGGTTATTTAATTATTTATACTTTACACAGGGAAGTTACATGTAAACTTAGTTTTAAATTAGTAGGCACAAAATAATTTTATTTTATTTATACTATTTGTGTCCTCAAATATAGTTACCTTTGACTGTTTTGAGGATTATTTGGGGATTAAGAAGAGGGATAAAATTAAATAGGAGAAATGTTGTGATTTATTGAGATGGGGAATTAGATGAAAAAAATAAATAAAAGATGATTTTGATTGGATGAAATGAGGGAGCAAATAAAGAAGTAGCTATATTTTAGAACGGATGGAACAGTTAAAAAATAATAATTCATACTGTGTCCAAACTAATATTTAGTTAAGTCTTTCTAGGAGAGTGCCATTTAAATAGATGTGATGTGTGTCTTCTCCAGGCAAGTGTGTTTTTTAATTATGGAGATGATAGGATTGGCGGCGGCAGCACCTCAACCTACGACAACTCGGTTCAAGTTGATCAAGGGTGTTCGTTCCTAAGGATGTGAAGAAAGGGCTGAACTCGTTGGTTATTCTAGTGGCGTGGAACATTTGGAAGCATGTAATGATTATGTTTTCAACAATGCAATGCCCAGCACCTCAGCTGTCTTACAAACGGTGGTAGGAGAGAGTGCTCTTTGGTGTGTTACCGGAGCTAAGGTGTTTTATGAGCTTTTGCATAGGTCGTCTTCCTTAAAGCTAGTTGTTAGTAGGGGAGTTTTTGGTTGCACATTGTTTTATTGGTGTTCATGGTTTTGGTTGCACGTCTTCTTGAGATGATTTTTGGAGGGTTTTAGAGAGGTCCTTTGGATCACTCTATTGTAAATATTTCCTCTTCTTCTTGATGAAATGAAGTGCAATCTTTGTACGTTTTTGAGAAAAAATTAAATAGTGCACTAATAATCCAGCAAAAAGTTACGTAAATATATAGCCAATGTGATATATGTGGCATTAGTGAAAAAAATTAATGAGCCAAATGTACTTAGAAAAACTAGTAGACGCAACCAAGATGTACTAGCTATAAAGAAGGGAAAAAAACGTAAAAGATGTTTACGTGAGCATATAATTACATACTGATGTTGTGCTTCGTCCTTCGTACGTGAATGTCATAGCTTTGGTATTCTTCTACGTAGAAGCTATGTCTACATGAGGATGATGTTGCTTGATCGATTGATGGTCAGCAGGAGCGATAGCTGCGTGGCGACGCCAGTATCAGGCCAACAGGTGCTATACAAACGGAAATTACGTGCATATGCGTACATGATATCGAGGCCACTGTGGAAGAGCGTTCAATCCGAATTCGTTGGTATATATGAATAATAGACAAACGGATATCTCGAGCACCGTAAAACGGACTTTATCTTTTCCTTCAGAAAGATTTTATTCCTTTCTTACGACATAGATAACACTTGAAAATTAAATCAATGGTCAGGACAGTACGATCCATCTAATCAATGAAAAGATATTTTTTTTAACATGGAAGCAATAAGAAAGTATCCAATTGTAACGACCCGTTTTCCCTTTCTCCGTTGGAATTCATTTTTCTGAATTCCAATCCATCTCCTATCTTGTTCAGCTGCACCTCTGTTTCTCTTCCTGGCCAGCCGACTGCCTTTTCCCCTTGTGCCGAGTAGATTCCTACTCAGTTCCTTAATCTTGCTCTTTCATTCTTTGTCTACTCGGTCACCTTTGCTGCTGAGTAAACCGGTGAAGTTGCCGACTACCTTGATAACCTGCTCGGCCTTACCGTTATCTTTTCCCCGACCTGCCCTTTTCGGTCAAGCTCGCGATACCATGCCTTATCTGTAGACACGCTGTCTCATCGCCTCACCAAGTTGCACAGCAACCTTGACTTCTACGCTCCTCCCGTTGGACGCCGACTGCCAAAGTGGTGATATCCAACCTCTACCTGCCCGCAGCCCCGTTCGGACCAGCGGACAATAACCCGCCGCACCTCAAGAACCGATCAATTTAAAGTGTGAACTAGGCATGCATATTTTACAAACAATATAATTTTGCACATATATGAGACAATATGGTCAAAGGAGTTTGTCTTGTTCCTGCGGAAGATCTTCCTCGACGAAGACGGCTTCTAGATCATCCACCAGTTCAGGATCTAAACAAGCAGAAAAGATAGTTACTGACACGCTGAAAAGAGGTATAACACTAGGAAAAGAACATCACGGTAGTCGGCTACAGAATGGTAGCAGTCGGCTGAGGATGGATGGTAGATGGATGAAGGTTTATCGTAAGCGGCTGAGCTAAGCTTGCGAACTGGGCAACAAGGCTCACCGGTTAGGAACTCCGGATGGTAGACTAGCTCGACGATAGAGCTAGGGAAACAGGAAACGGCTCCGAGGCTTGGGAGGAGGAAGACGATGATTTAACAGAGACGGCCGGGTTGCAAAACAAGGGAATGAAGAGGTATGGATGGCCTTATATAGCCGGTGTGCGAAGCTGGGACACTGCGGTGCCAGGCAACGGATACAGAAAAGGAGTCACGATAAGCTAACAAGGCCACAGTGAGCTGGCCGGGGCGACGCAACGACAAGGCAGGGTTTGACTTAGAGATTGGTTGTGGCCGGTGGAGTTGGTAGGTACTGTAGCGGCGATGAGACACTCAGGTCATGGCAAGGACAGGTTGGAGGGGCTTGAAGACAGAGCCTCTGACTAACCGTTGGTCCAAGCGGGTTCTTGAGGTGCGGTGGGTTATTATCCGCTAGTCCAAATGGGGCTACGGGCAGGTAGAGGTTGGATATCACCACTTCGGTAGTCGGCGTCCAACGGGAGGAGCGTGGAAGTCAAGGCTGCTGTGCAACTTGGTGAGGCGATGAGACAGCGTGTCTGCAGATAAGGCATGGTATCGCGAGCTTGACCGAAAAGGGCAGGTCGGGGAAAAGATAACGGTAAGGCCGAGCAGGTTATCAAGGTAGTCGGCAACTTCACCGGTTTAATTGGCAGCAAAGGTGACCGAGTGGACAAAAGATGAAAGAGCAAGATTAAGGAACTGAGTAGGAATCTACTCGCCACAAGAGGAAAAGGCAGTCGGCTGGTCAGGAAGAGAAACTGGGGCGCAGCTGAACAAGATAGGAGATGGATTGGAATTCAGAAAAACGAATTCCAACGGAAAAGGGAAAACGGGTCGTTACACCAATTATTATTACTAGCTGTCAACTCGTGTGTTTTACGGGCTATTGTTATTGATACTGTACGGATTAAAATTTTAATATATATCGAATACATTGGCTACTAAATTTTGTTGAATAAACTATGCTTTAAAGTTATAAGGATAAACATAATTTTATTTATAGTTCCAAAAATTAAAATTAGTATTACAAATATATACATCCCTAGCTCTTGCTATATTCTATTTCATTAAGTTAATGATTTTGAAATTTGGAACTAATAAGTACCGGTTTGTACTTATGTTGGCAATTGAGTTTTTAATTTAATTCATAAATCCGGAATTAATAAGTATCGAATTACACTTGATTTGAATTTTCAATTATATATTTTTCATGATTTAATGATTTTAAATTCCGTAGTTAATACATATCCAGTTGTACTCGGTTAGGGTCTGAATTATAGCTTTTCCATGGTTTAATAGTACCAAAATTATGAATTGATAAATACAGATTTGTATTCGATTTAGTCCCAATTACAAATTTTCAATTAATCATCATTGACAACTGTTGTATTTAGCCGTATGGATGAGTAAAAGTCTGCAATTTAGTTTTTTTTTGCAAACATTATATTCATGACATCAAAGCAATAATTCGTGCAATGCATGGGGAAGACAACAGTTATTTAGGTAGATTATATTATCTTAATCATATTGAGAAATTATATTACATAAAACATGGCATTGAAAATCCTGTGGACTTTCCATTGACTAATAGGAATTCAACAGAGTTTGGTGTTCTTCTGCGTGCCCCTTATAATAGAACTTGTGTGCAAAAGAGTACGAAAAGTATAGGGACATACTATTGTAACGACACGCTATGCTGTGTAACGTAGCACCTCATAGCGAATTACTGCGAGCTAGCATCCACTTAGAACAAAAACATACATATTTCAGTTTTTGAGAAGTCCATGTAACGCGTACTGAAGTGAGAGCATCTCTAACAGAATGACTATTTTTAGATCTCCAAATCTTCATTTGGCCCGCTAGCTAAAAAAATTATAGTCATTTTTCATTTTCACTTAAACAACCTCTCCATTATACTCTCTAATCTAACAGTGGGTTCCATCTATTAGCCTCTCTACCCTTCTTCTTCACCCCCTTCCCTCGATCTCCTCTCTCCACCGAGGCAGGCGGCAGCGCCGGTGCTGGTGACCAAGCCAGCAGCTTCGTTATAGGTGGCTGGCCGTTAGGATTCGGGGGCCGCTCGTCACCCTGTGGACCTTGGCTCCACCCGATTAGCGGCGAACTTTGGCCAGCGACGGAAGGGAGGAGGTCGGGGGTGGACATTGGGCGGAGGCGGCGCCAATGTGGATGCCGGCGGAGCTCGGAGCTCGGGATCTGGCATTGGCGACTCTGTCGACTTCTACTCCACCGGCAGCGGAAGGGGGGGAATAGAGGCAGAGGGAGAGAAGGGTGGCTCTCGGCTCGGCGGGGAGGCGGCGGACCTCGGCTCGGCGTGCCTATGAGGTAGGAGGAAGGGGCGGCAGATCGGGGAGGAGAGGATAACGATGAGCGGAGGACGGGGAGGCAAGAGAGAAGAGAGAGAGAGGGGATGGGGCCCATAGATGGCCAGCGGTTTTGGCTGACCAAGTTTGGCCATCGATGGGAAAGTTTTGGCCATCCGGCGGCCATTCTGTTGGAGGTCGATTTTCTTCTAGGTTGGCTAAATTTTGACTTAAAGAGGTATATGGAGAGGCTGCTGAAGTTGCTTTTAGTCGTCTATAGACATTAATTGCTTGTGTTAAGCACAATGTTGACTGGAGCTTGGCATGCTTGCCGCAAGTGTAGGTCGATTAATTTGCTGAGATTAATTAAGTAGTTACATTATTAGTATCTGATCGTCATTAGCTTGGACTCTACGCACTAAGTTTGCCCGGCCCACACCTATACGTATGTACGTGCAGGCTTATTGGGGGTACGAGATTTGCAACTCGTTTTGTTAATAAGACACCAACTGATTTACGTGACGGTGGTTAGGTGGAAAATAATCACTATTATTATAAAAACAAACCGTGTTTCTACTGAAACTTCATCCGTCACCTGAGTCCGGATCGATTTCGTCTTTCTCTCCCAATTGCCTTGAAAAATCTGTCATCTATTTCTTGTTGCCCACGTGCCCCAGCACGCGAGCACTGAATCAGATTGGGACTCCGCATCCGATTACTCTAGCTTGTTGTATATCAACATCCTGTCCTGACCCAACACTTGGCAAATTCAATCCTAGACGCCTCTGTCTCCCACAAATTCTTTGCATTTGATTAGTTTCTCCGTTCCAAAAATCGGTTTGGATGAGAGGGAGCTCGGCGCCGGGCCTTCTGTCCAACCCCTCCGCCGCTGCTCCCAGCAAAAGGGCGTCGTGCTTCGCCTCCTGCTGGGGCTAGGTCGATGGGCTAGGGGCTCGTCCTGTCGCTGCGATTGCCAGCGGTAGGCCGGAGCTTATCCACAGGATCTGCTGCCCGACCCATGTCACTGTAGAGGGGATATGCTACTTTGCTTCTTTATCTGGCATTTCGCCAAATTGGGCCGGTTGCAAACATCGCACCTTGTGCTAATTAATTTACTATGCAGACCTGGATCGATTTTCCATTGATGGAAGTGAGGCGCTGTACGGTTCTTGGTTTTTCATTTACTAATGATCAGAGCTGCCAATTTGGAAGATGAATGCCATTGTGATGGAGTTACAGCTTATGCTAGAACTTTGTCCTACTTCGTATTTAGTTTACCTTTGTTGCATATAGATTAGATTTTGTTTTGCGTTTTCTTTTGCTTATTAACACTCTAATATATGTTGGGATTTGATTGATTTGTATTACCGATTTTAAGGGAGTATAGGGATTTCCAAACTGTAAAGATATCCTTTGACCTTAGGCCGGTTCTTTTCAGGTGCTGCCTACTAATTATTACGGGCACACTTTTCAAACCGCTTAACAGTGTGAATTTTAAGAAAACTTTATATATAAAAATTCCTTTAAAAAAATTCAAACAAATCCATTTTTCAAGTTTTGCAATAGTTAATACTTAATTAAGTATGCGCTAATTGAGTGTCTTCTCTAATAATCTAAGGAGCTTTTCGTTATTAGATCACGTTTAATGTTTTTTCCATAATTTTCCGTGTATGATTTTCTTTTGTTATTTTGGGTGAAGCAATTTTCATGATCGGATGAAGCGAGTGTGACATGATAGCTAGCACATGAGGTAATGTTGTGATCCGTAACGTCCAAATACTATAAATATGTACACGGTGTTACAGCCTAAACGAGTAGTTTATCCCGTTTCAACGTATGGGCCACTTTTCTAGTAATTAAAAAAAAGAGTTTTCAATAGGATATACAGCTGTGATATTACAACCCAATTGATCAACAGCCAAATATTTCTGATTAACGTGAAAGTTTCTAGAAAGTGTCCAATTAGTATAGGTGTAGAGGTATAGATAGATAGGTAGATAGATTATTATTATTGCTATTGTTATTATTATTGGTGGTGGTGGTGATGTTGTTGTCGTCGTTATATTTGTAACTTTTCATAATTGTGATGCTGATGTGGTGATCAGAGATAGTTGTACAAGCAAATATAGACTTGTGTGTTACATTTTATCCCTTTAGTTTGTTTCTATTACGTATTTTATATTATTAGCAGAGTATCCTTGGTTAGAATAGAGCAAATGGTTAAAAAGATTCATCGATCATCACGCTAGCATGCACTGTGGCATATATTCTTTTGGGGCTAATGAAATGTAAAGCACATGCAACAGATGCTAATGAAAAATGCGCAGATCCCAATAAATCCACCTAGATGAGCGCGACCGTTGGTAAACACCACTAGCTGTCTACATCGTGTTTCGCTGCCACTGGTAGCTCTCTACCGTGGCCTGGATCTATCTCTTGATTACATTAATCGTTCATTCTGCACTCAACTAACACACGCGTTTGCAGGGATCGGCGACGATGCCTGGATGGATGATTCACATGGTGGAATTGCTCAATTCATGGGTGATCCGGATGTTGGTAGTATTCAGCTTCGCGGCGCATCTCGCCCTCGTCTTGTTGGCCGGAGTGCGCCGGCGTAGGGCGGTAGGCGTGCGGATAGCCATTGTTTGGGCGGCGAACCAGCTGGGCCGTTCTGCGGCGACCTACGCGCTCAGCAAGCTGGCCCTCGGAAGCACGCCTCAGGAGCTGCAGCTGGTGACGCTCTGGGGTGCGTTCCTGCTGCTGCATGCCGGTGGTCCGGACAACATCACCGCCTACTCCCTGGAGGACAACGTTCTGTCGATGCGCCACAAGGTAGAAATGATCTTGCAGGTATCAGCAGCAGTATTTGCCATGTACAAGAATATAGTCGTCAGAAGTGGCGCCGGTAATACCATGGTCTGGGTCTCCTCTTTCATGTTCGTCATGGGCATTGTCAAGTACTGGGAGAGGGCGAAGGCTGTTCAGCTCGCCAACCTAGAAAACATGCGAAGCTCAATCAAGGAGGAGAAGAAGAAGAAGCAGCACAAGGGACGAAGCTTGAGAAGTGTTAGGCGTTGCGGGGAGCATGATAATGAGGAGGCCCTGCTGGTTGCTCATGGCCTGCTCGATATCACCAAAGGCGCCTTCGTCGATTCTTCGGTCAACGAGCATCAAATCCCTGAATATATTGCCAGGAGACGAGAAATATTCCCTGAAAGTGGCTGGGAGATGATGTACGAGGTGGTCCACATGGAGCTCTCTCTCATGTACGACATCCTCTACACCAAGGCAGCCATGCTGCACACATGGCATGGCTACGCCATCCGTGTCGCCTCTCCGTTCGCCACAGCGACTGCTTTCATGCTGTTTTGGTTTGACAGCAAGCAAGGTCAGCGGATGGCTGACGTTGTGATCACCTATGTCTTGCTGGCCGGCACCGTCCTCTTGGATATCAGATGGCTTCTCCGAGCAGTGGCGTCAACATGGACCTATTCATTCCTGAATGATAGGCCGCACTGCTGGCTTCATCATGCACTTTTGTGCACAGGGAGATGGCACCTGCTCCGTCGTGTCATCGTGTCTTTGAATCTGTTTGCCAACAAGAAGCCAAGTAGCTACAGGATGTGGTCAGGAACCATTGGGCAGTACAACTTGTTGCGTGAGTGCACTTGTGATGAGGACGAGACGACCAGCAACTACGTGAGCTCTGTGTTGAAGCGGATTGCACCGGAGGAGGGCATATGGATGGAGTATGAATACCACTACTTGAGGGGCAAGAATATTTCAACAGATCATGTGAGGAAGCAGTTGTTCTGCCGTATTTGGGAAGATATGAAGCTTGCCTTCCCAGTACCAGTACCGGTGGAGGTGCCATTTCATGCCCTATTTCTTCATTTTGATCAGGAAATAAACCTTGCCCTGGATTTTACTCCTGATTTACAAGAGACCATTCTTATCTTGCACATCGCCACGGACATTCTCTTCTGGTTCGTCGGAGTCGGAATCAGACCGGATCCGGATCTAATTGAAGCATCGCCAGAGTCGCCCACACCACGGCAGGTGGTGGAGGCGATCAAGGTGTTGTCGAATTACATGATGTTCCTCGTCGTGGTGCGACCCAGCCTGCTACCCGGCCTCGCCCTCAGCAGCCGGTACGAATCTGTCCGGGATGCTCTTAGCGAAATATGGAAGGAGAAAAAAAATGATCCTTCCTTGTGTTCGATCTCCACCTCCACGCCGAGGGAGAAACGTCTTGCCCACATGCTGCTTGAGTTGGACAACCTGGAGGGAAGATTATACAAAATGGACAGCTTGGAACCAGCTAGCGGCTTTCTGAGTGTTCTTTACGACACCAGTAATATTCTGTCGGAGGGAGCCATACTAGCCAAGTTTCTGCTACGGTTGCAAGCTACTATTCCGGAAACATTCCGGAAAAAATTTAACCGGCAGTTTCCGGATTTGATGAAGTTCGGTGAGTATTATACACCGAAGGAACTGATTGATGCCATCTTCATGGAGTGGGTGCGTCAGCTGATCAACGTTTCCATCCGATGTACTAGGGATTCCCATGCCAAGCAGCTCGGCCGTGGTGGTGAGCTCACGACCGTTGTCTGGATCCTTGCCGAACATGCTCGCATACTTCGTGTCTCTCGTCCCTAGTGAGAAATATCTACAGTGTCTCAGATTGATGTGTTTGGACGTTTTTCCTCCCTCCTGTGTGTACCATTGTAACTTAATCGACTTGTAGTTAATTAATGAGAATCAGGGCTTATTAAAGACAAGTTCTTGAGTTTGGGTTTGCTCGTAGTTAATGACGGAAGTCGAGTTAGATTCTAGAAAGATAAATGGGTTGGAAACTCTTCCTTTTAAGGAATAGTATCCATCTCTATAGAATATTGCTTGTAGAAAGAATGCACTAGTTGCAACCGTAATGAGTTCTATCCCACTTACTGTTTTTTCGAAGAACTTTAGTAAGACAAAACCTCATTAATTGGCATAATCTGGTTGCTTAAATCATGCACTCGTGACAAGGACGATAGGACCAGCAACTACCTGAGCTCTGTCGTCAAGAAGGTTGCGTCGGAGGACCAGTGGATGGAGTACGAATACCACTCGAGGGGCATTTTATTTCGCAGGATCACAAGGAGAAGTTGTTCGACTGTATTTGGGAATATATGTGGTTAGCATACCCAGTTGAAGATGACGGGGAGATGAAGAAGCCAGAAGCGCTGGCGCCGGAGGAGGAGAAGAAGCCAGCTGAAGCGCCGGCGCCAAAGAGGCCGGCTGAGCACCACCGTCCTGAGGCGGTTCGGAACTTGGAAGAAGCTCTGGATTTTCTTCCCGAATTTCAGGAGTCCATTCTAATCTTGCACATCGCCACAGACGTCTTCTTCTTGTACGCTACTGAATCTGAACAGGATGCAGCATCGTCCAAGTCCAAACAGTACGTGGAGGTGATCGAGGCATTGTCGAATTACACGATGTTCCTCGTGGCGGTGCGCCCCGGCATGCTACCTGGTCTCAAGCTACGCAGCCTGTACGAAGCTACCGAGGACGCTCTTGCTAAAATATGGCCTAAGCAAGAATCTACCCGCTGTAGCTTCAGAACAAGACGCGAGTGTCTTGCTGACATCCTTCGACGCACGGAGAGCAAAAGGACGGACGACGACAAAAGGGAGAAACCCTATAAATGGAGGACTGGCTATAGGACCCTGAACTGGAAGCCAGACTTTACAACGGAGCTCTACGACATGAGTATTGTTCTGTCTGATGGAATTAAACTATCCGAGCTTTTGCTACAATGGCTACGTAATAACCAGGTCAAATTTCCCAAAACTCAGTACGAGTCAAAATTTGAGCAGATGTTTCCGAAATTGACGGAAATCATGGGATTCAACAAGTACAACGATGACCCCAGCAAATACGCGAAACTGCTGGAATACATCTACAAGGAGTGGGTGCTGTTGGTTGATCTCCTGGCCCAATAAACCAGAGAGAGGTGCGTCGGGCTTGATCCGCCCTAAGCCCACGTCCTCCTAACGACGACGCCGAGTCTTTAGGTTCATGGGCTCGTTTTTCTCTTCTTAGCGCGATGATCGGACGCGCCGTTCACCCCTGTGAACTCGCCCCCGATCTCCTTTGTGCCTGTATAAAGGGGACATCAATCCCGTACGTGGTGATGACCTTAGTATGGACTGGCTACCCCAAATCCTAAGAACACCAATCCTAACGTGCACACAAGGGGACCGAAGGACGAGCTTCACCAACTAAGGTTCTTTGATCGGCATCTATGGCTTCGTCTTCAATCGGTTAGTATCTATCTCAATTCCGTATAAGCAAAATTAGGTGATTATGCATAGCCTAAGTTTATGTCATAAGATTTAGCTCCAACAATGTGGTATCAGAGCCATCTTAGGCACTTGCATATTCCATCACTCCAGTGATGAAGCCCTAAGCCGCATCAAGATTCCTAGCATTGGCTTGTTGAGTTTTAAGGGTTTATGCGTTCTGTTAATGTTGCAATTAAGTTCATCTTTTCATGATTTATGTTAGATCGAAATTAGGGTTAAGTCTCATGTTTATATTGCTATCCCTAATTAATTTCACGGGCTTAGGTAGAAATTAGAAGGAGACTCATATCGGGTTGAGATTGAGAAATCCCCAATTTTCCTCCAAAATTCAGAACCCTTATTTTGAAATCCCCAAAATTCTCAAAGCCCAAAGCCCTAATTTGAGAAATCCTCAATGATTAAGAACCCTAAATTCCCAAATTAAGCAAATCCCGAACTCGGCAAATCCCAAATTAATGAAAACCCTAAGTTTGGGACTCACGCTTACCAGATCGTGGAGTTGGGTCGCCGGACTTGGCCGTGCGTGGCATGAGCTCAGCCCGCGCGTGCCACCGGCCCTTCTACCGCCTCGGACCGGCTTTGTGCCCGCATCAGACCGCCGCATGAGGTCAAGGCTCGCCTGCTGTGGAGAACCGAGGTGAGGGAGAAGCGCTTGCGCCGCCGGACTTAGTCCCCGGAGGACACCGCGCATTGGCACGTCACGCCTTCACTACCCACTGCTGGTTCACTCGGCATCGCCGCCCTGAGTACCGCCAGTAGCGGCAGCATTAGGACCCCATGCACAGGGCGCGCCGCCGCCATTCCGGCGGATCTCGCCGCCGTGCGCCATGGGCGCCGCCGCAGCCAGCGCTCCGCTCGGCGCGCCATCGCTATCACCACTCACTCAGGAGAAATTGGGAGAAAGGGGATCGAGGAATGAATTAGGGTTAGGGGCAGCCGGCGATTTTGTCTCGGGCACCATCGATCCGAGTCATCCAATCATCATCGGATGATCGACGTCGCGCTCGCGCCGATCTCAGTCACCGCTGCTTGATCTTAGCCGTTGATTAGAATCCAACGGCTCGGGCTCACAGGCCTGCGGGCGAAGTTGGGCTGCGCGCATTAGAATAGCTCGCGCACCTGTGCACAATACCAAGCTGGCGCGCGTGCCTCTGGGCTGCTGTTGGCTGTCGGGCCGAAATTGTTTTTTTTTGTTTTTCGCCCGAAATAATTTTTTTTATTTACAATAATGCTCCTTTTAGGTTTTTAAGCCATTTTTGATGCTATAAAATTGCTGTAAATTTTCCTTATTTAATTTAAGATTTTCCTAGCTAAATGGAACCAACGAGAAGTTTGGCTAGAATATTTAATTCGTTTTCCTTTATCGTTTCGATCCAAGGGAAGTTGCGATTTAGGATCCTCATCTTTTGGATAATAATGTTTATTTTGCTTTATTTTGGCCCAACGGTATTATGAAGTAAATTTTATGGTTTTATGATTTTTGATGACATCTTGACACTTAGATTTATGTTTTTGCCTATGGTGAGATTTCACGTGTTAATGCGCATTAAATTGTCACCTAATAACTTTGTAAATTTCTTTCTATTTTACCTTATGGTATTATGGAATTAAATTATTATTTTTATGTGCATAACTAATTATATTATTCTAATCATGTTGTCTTACTCTATTTTGGCCCAACGGCATTGTAGAGTGAAACCTCATATTTGTGCACATTTGTTTCTTGACATTTTGCTGGAATAGTGTTATGGAACAAAAACCCTATTTTATTTTTTTTCATGTGTACAATTAGTGCGCATTACCTTAATGATAATAGTGTAGTTTTGCTTCATTTACATTTCTTTATGGAGTAAACCGTTTATGTTTATAATTAACCAGACCAACGTAGGGTTAATTGTCCATATTTATTATTGTCTATTAATATCATTTGTCATTAAATTTCAGCTCCGAATGATGTCATGGCTCAAATAAGCAATATTGAGCAATTTAATGGTGCTAACTTTTCGGAATGGAAGGAGAAGATGCAAATCATTCTTAAGCTACTCAATTATGATGTTGTCATGCATGAGGACGCTCCTGTTGCTCTGCCTATTGATGCAACCCATGATGTTAGAAGGGATTATAAGGAAAGGGTGAAAACATGGCAGAAGGCCAACCGCATGAGCCTGATGATAATTAAGAACTCTATTTCTCCTAGCATTAGAGGTGGCATTCCTGATGCTGCAACTGCTAGGGGATATATGACTAATGTGGAGCAAAACTTTAAGGACTCCTCTAACACTCAAGCAAGTGTTCTCATCATGAGGTTGCTCACATCCCGCTATGATGATGAAAGCGGTGTAAGAGCACACATAATGTCATTGACCCACATGGCTGAGCAACTAAGGGGTATGGATATGGCTATTTCTAAGGATATGGCTATTTCTAATGGTTTTCTTGTCCATCTCATTATGAATTCATTGTCGCCTAACTACGATTCCTTCAAAGCAAACTATAATGCTCAGGAGGATAAGTGGTCAATTGCTAAGCTCATAAGTCACTCGGTTGAGGAGGAAGAGCATCAAAGGGCTAAAAAGCAGAATGAGCAGGTTCGCCTTGCTGAATCTGAAAAGGCTGATGTGAACCACACTAACGAACCCAATAAGAAGCCTGAGATTTCCTCTATCAGGTTTTAGGGGAGGAAAAAAGCACCTGCTATATCCATGCCTAAGTCTAGTGCCACAGTCATCTGCAAGTTATGCCATAAGCCGAGGCATGTGCAGAAGGAATGTGAAGGCTTCAAGAAATGGCTTTCTAAGAAGGGAATTGCTTTGCGCAAGGATCATGGCAAAACGGGAGCAAAGCCAGCTAAGCGAGAATGAGCTTAATAAGGAGGCAGTCGCTCATCTTTCCTTAGTCTAGGAAGAACCTTATTTATTGATGCATTATGTCATGTTCTTTATATTTAGGAACCTTGCCTCCATAAGTATGGCTATAACATTGGATTTGATAATAAGGGATATTGTATTGGATTCAATAATAAGTTGTGAGTCTCGTCTTCGAGCAAAAAAATAATTTGTTTGCTCTCTATTTATGTTTCTGTGTTGAATGCCCATGATGATGTGTATTAAATTATAATAAGACCTCATCGAAATTGTGACATCATTGCTAAAGCCACATTTTGAAGGGGAGAATGATGCGTCTCATTACATTAGAGATGAAATAATACGTTCGTACCATTGAGTCAAAGACACCTATACGTCTCATTACATTGGAGATGTAATAATATGTTACTTCGCCTAATTAAGCTAGAGACATTTCATTTCATACTTTAAATGTTTAAAATTCACTGAGAAGTATAAGGGGAGATCTCATAAGTTTCTCTAAGTTCTCACTAACTCTAAAGGCTCTAATGTTTTCTTCCATTATGTTTTATGTTTCTCTCATTAGTGACCGCTGAGAAGCACTAGTGAGAAAATCAGCGCTAAATGGTGCATTCTGTCAAGGGAGGAGGATATTAGGGGAGATATATTTAATTTTATTATGCTCTCTATCAACAACCTTTCTGGGTCTTATGCAAAATTCCTTTTCAATATGGGGACGTTGCAATTACCCAATCAAATAAATTAGATAGAGAATGACGAAATCTGTGGGAACTTAAAGAAATGTTGAGATTCATGGGAGCTTAATAATGAGAGCTCCATTGTGAATTATCATCTCGCCTCATTTAAGTGGTCTATAATAACATAAAGTATTTATCTATGAGCATTAGTGATGTTTAGAATTAATTAGAAATTACTGAAATAGTCATAAGAGCGTGTAGATGTGTCTACATGAACAAGCAAGATTCTAGATAGAATATTAAGATATTTAGAACTGTGCTTGCAGAGAAGAGTTTTTCATAAGAAAGAGGGAACTAGGTGTGATAATTTTCCCTTGCCTATCAGAGAGACTCACTTGTTTGGACCAATTTATTTTAGGTTGTCATGACACTACTTAGTCTAATAGATGAATGCTTAATTTACAATACTAAATGTTCACTTGCATAAGTTGTGCGCACAACACAACCTGAGGTATTGGTTGTGGAAGGCAAGGTACATGAAGATTGCAAACTTGTAAAATTCGTCTATGGTTTTAACCAAGCGTCTAAACAATCTTTAATCATAATAGTACCCTAAATCCGATTAAGTTATTCGGGTTCAAGGTGAATGAGGTGGATGATTATATAAGGGTGGAAATTGACTTACTCTACATGTCTAATGACCCATTAGCTGGCACATAAGTATGTGGTGCATCAGATGAGGGGATTTTGTTCTAAAGGAGTACTGGACTTATTATTAAATTCACATAAGTCAATATTTAAGTTTATTATGTCATACCTGCTCTATTAAGTTAAGGGGGTCAATTAGTATAAAATAATATAGATGATTCCCTAATCTTCAGTTGTCAGAAGCCTTATAAGTGCTAAGTCTGGATGAGTACAGATTTAGCATTATGTACCGAAAGTTTTGGCAGATTTAAGTTCAAAATTAGAATTACTGTAAGCTTATTAAAATGTCTTGCATCATTTGTAGGATACTTATGATAACACATTCACGTTTAAGAAGTCTGATAAGTTAAGTTATTCAGACATTAATTTTTAAGGATGTGTGGATGATATCCACATTATGTTGTGCTCTCATCCTTGCATCACGAACAACACCATTGTAAATGGCTCTAAATATTATTCTATTGCATAGTCAACGATGCAAACTAAGATTGTGACATATGATAAGATAATTGAGCGGGCGTATGACCAATGAATATTTTCCGATACTAAGAGTGGTAGACAGCTCTTTAAAACCACTCATCCACTACAATAATGAATTGCGCAATACTAAGATTGCAGTTTCCTATTCGAGTAATAACGTCATGTGTTTCTGTCAAATATAACGGCATTATGCTATAAAAGATAGGTCCCAGGATCAAGTTATTTAAGCATATTAGTATTAAGTTATTGCTTATGGATCCAAATATGTAATGTAATGCCTTTGAATAAGATCCTAGGTATAGGGGCATAAGAATCAATCAACATCCAATAAATAGTAAGTTGATTCCTGTCAAGATATTATGGTGGCTATAGGTACTGTTGTCATATTGGTGTTCTGAACTGTTGTGACACATTACTTTGGTTCGCTATTCTACTAAGATTGGTCTCGTTAGTCTCACGATCAAGTGGGAGAATGTTGGTCTCCTGTCCCAACAAGCCAGAGAGAGGTGCGATGGGCTTGGTCCGCCCCAAGCCCACGTCCTCCTAAGGACGACGCCGAGTCTTTAGGCTCGTGCGCTCGTTTTTCTCTTCTTAGCGCTATGATCGGACGCGCTGTTCACCCCTATGAACTCGCCCCGATCTCCTCTGTGCCTATATAAAGAGACATCAATCCCGTACGTGGTGACACCCTTAATACGGACTAGCTACCCAAACCCTAATAATGCCGATCCTAACATGCACAGAAGGGGACTGAAGGACGAGCTTCGCCAGCTAGGGTTCTTTCATTGGCATCTATAGCTTCGTCTTCAACCGATCAGTATCCACCTCAATTCCGCATAAGCAAAATTAGGTGATTATGCATAGCCTAAGTTTATGTCATAAGATTTAACTCCGACAGGTGCGTCTCATGATTAACGCGTCCGTCAAGTGTAGTAGAGATTCCCAGGCCAAGCAGCTCAGCCGTGGTGGTGAGCTCACCACCATCATTTGGATCCTGGTTGAGCACGCTGGTATATTTTGCGTCGACCGTCGTCACCACAGATGAAACTGGTGGATTTGCTCCCTACTGCATCGAGGGAAAGGGATAGTATATATGATATTCATGTACGAATATTTACAGCATTATCCGAGTTTCTGTCAATTTGATCTCCTTTGGGACGTCTGTTATCTCTTGTGTTTACCTGTGTATCTCGATTTGTAGTTCACAGGGTTCTCAATTACTATCATGTCTTTACCTATGCAACTCGATCTTTATTATAGTTTAAAGAGTTCTCATCAATAGGTATGACAAATCTACCGCGGGGACAAAATGTTAGAAAAGATCCTAAAGTTGTTTCTGATAAAAAAAAAATATCCTGAAATTTCGCATGGAAGCTAAGTGTTCCAGCAAGATGTTAGCAAAACTAGTCTATTGTTTATAATATTATTAATGTTAAAATTTTATTTACTGTTGAATACATTCGTTTTTAAGTTTTGTTGAAATTTTTATGGAGGTAGAAGTTATTCACCTAGCATTTGCACTTGTGTGCCGTTCCTTCTGAAATTTATTGGCCACCTATAGTTTCTTTCTTTTGAGTCTTGGATCTGTGAAGTTTCTCTTTTCACAGTATTAGGATCGTTTGATTGATTTTCTATACTTTTATATGATTTAATGATTTTATAATTAATTCATAATTATAGGCTTTGCATGATTATTCTAAAATTTAGAATTAATCAGTCCTAAGTTGTAGTTGGTTTTAAGTATTAACTAGCACAGTGCCCGTGCTTCACTACGGGCGAAAAGAATCGTTAATAATAATTAATGTTAAAAAGGCCATTAAAATGTAGATAAATTTGGTTATCATATTTTCCAATCAAACCATACATTACATTAAAGAAGAAGAAAAGCAAAGAACGCGAGGAAACACAAGTTCCTAAATTCTCAGATTCAACAAGACATAGGGGCAAAGAGTACAATAAATTGATCGCGAGCAAGACAACAGTAGTGCGGCTATGGGGGCGTTGTTATCTCCGGGCATGGGCAACGCTGGTGGCGGGCGGATCACAAGAGAAGACCTGGTTTGGCAGCCTCTAGGCCTCGGCGGCACCGAAGCACATGTCGTCGAGCGCCTCATTTTGGCACCACCGGCACCTGCTCCCTCCGCCACTCACCATGCACTCGGCCCCCGTTGCCACCTCCGCCTGACCTGTCCCACCTTTATTCTCCTTGCCCACCGGGGCCGCCGCTGCCGCGTAGACCAGGAGCAGCGCCAGCAGCACCTTAGATCTAGACCTACACATGGGCGGCAACATGAGACGGAGGCGAGATGGAGTAGAAAAACACCGTTCCGGATAGAAGAAAGTCTAGAATGTTTATACCACAAGCGAGACAGCTGCACGAGGCTAGGCCTCGGTCAAGGTGGACGAGGTAAAGAACCAAGTCAGATGGGTTGGCTTCACAAGTTGAACGCGAACTGACGGGTTGGCTTCACAAGTCGAACGCGAACTAAACAGTGCTCAGTAACGGACAAATGGAATCACTATAAATTTTTATAATAGTAGAGATTGTATCTTTTTTATGGTTTAATAATTCTGAAACTTGTACCCAATAAGTCTGTGCTCGATATATAGATAGCTAGCTTTTCCGCGATTTAAACACACATTTAACTTAGATCCTCCGCAGATATCAATTGCTGGCACATCAACACCGAGATCAACGTTTATTGCAATTTGCCATGCCTTGCAACAGGCCTAGATAGAATAATATCCTGTAGCTACCGCTAAGATTAGTTAATTCGGAATAGTTGGCACATCTAAATCTAGTGGCATCGTACCAGATTGAACGGCCGCTTATCCTCTTCCATGCCTTCGCGGTGAGATACATGCTCCAAGGCTTGAGGGCACTAAGGCAGACATGCTGACATACACTACCACCGAACATCACATATGTATCATTCTATCAGTGACGGGTTACAAAAACCCAACATTAATAGATGATTCTACCTAAAACCTAGTACCCCACTCTCCAGATTCATTTGTGACGCCCCCACCCTGACACCACCTCCAGTGATACCAGAGAGAAAGCGCCGTAAAAGATTGGCGTGAACCAACTTCCACGGAACTGCGATGCCGGTACCAGTCCCAGGAAACCTTGCTGGTATCCGCATCGTGGTTTCGTGGGAGTGGTTCATGCCAATCTTCTACGGTGCTTACTCTCTGGTATCACTATAGGTAGTGCCAGGGCGGGGGTGTCACAAGAGGTGGTATCAGACCATAGGTTTGGTATAGGAACGAAGCCTCTTTTCTCATAGGATGTCTTTAAGGATAATATATTTAAATATAAAGACTATTTGCAAAAATCTTCTACTCTCTTCTCTCGCTCTGAATTTGCAAAAAGAATTTTCTCATCCTTCACCCCCTCAAAAGACATAGAATCTAGATACTTTCCCCTTTCTCGCCTAAAGACATGAAGTCTCCGCATCACTCGAGGCAGGAGATGAACATGGAAGCAAGCAGAGTTTAACCTTAGAAATTGTCGCAAACTCGTTAGGAGTTTTGTGAAGATAGTGTGTGAGTGCATTATGTCTAGTAGTCCGTTCTTGCATGGTGTGTTTCAGTCTTGGCCTTGGCCACACCTAGTTTGGTCTTCCCATTTGCGAAAAGAATTTTTCACGGGTAGATTTCTTTTTCTTCTCTTCTGTTTTCTCCTCTCCTAGTATTTTCCCTCTTACCTTGACCTTTCTGGGATAGAATGGCTTGTTGTACCCGTCGTTGGACCCATGCCCCTAACCGCTACGGATACGAGGATGACCCAGCTCAGGCAGCCAACCATGACCTCCACGAGAATCAGAATAGCAGAACAGTATCACAGACCTCGCCTGTTTTCAAGAGAACTTGTCTCAACCACATAAACGCAGAAGATGTTCAAGACGCCTTAACCCTCGAAACCGCAAATGAAGCAACAGAAGATCAGGTTCCACCAGAGCAGATGAACCTACAACAAGACTTGAAAGATTAAGTGACAAGACCGATGCAGTCACCAGGATATTGTGAAGCTTTTGCCAAGACCCGAAGAATGAAGTTTGGAATAATGTAAAGGACTGACGAGGACCTAGTTAGATAGGTTGCCCTAGTTCTCCCTCATAGCCCTCATGGTTCCCCTTATCTCGAATCTCGGGGTCGAGATTCTTTTTAAGGGGGGTAGGCTTGTAATGCCCCGGTTTTCGGGCCGTTAAAAACTATTTTAGTAAAAACCCTAATTTCAAAAATTTTGGCTTTTGTGTGTGCTTAAGGACTAAGTGCCGTAGATCTCAGTCTAAACCTCCTTGAAACCCTAAAAACCTCGGTCCCAAACTCTCTCCTAAAATCTGAGACTCGAATTTTGCAATTCGACTATCCCTCTCTAAATTTTCTCAGAAAAATTCAAATTCAAGGTTCCCATCGAATCCCTTCTGAAGACTTTGATCAAAATACTATTATTTCATACCTCCCAAAAATTCTCTGTACTCGGGTTCGAATTTTACAATTTGAAGCCCTCCAATAAAAACCCCTTCTAAAATCGTTTCCATTAATATCTCCTCATTTTGTTCCTCTCAAAAAACTCTGAATTCCAGCAAAGAACTCCCTTCCTAAAATTCACCAAATTTATATATTTTTAAAGCCCTCAAATCCCAAGAATTAAATTAAATTCTAACATTCCCTCAAGGTCCTCAGATTCTAATCCATTGCGAAAATTCCCAAAATATCCTTGAGAATCAAGTCCCAATTTTAAATCAAACCCCTCTTTTTTTCCCTAATGTCATCCAAATATCTATATATATATATATATATATATATATATATATATATATGTGTGTGTGTGTGTGTGTGCTCAAATCCAAACCATAGAAACCCCTCTCAAAAATTCCCAAAAGTCCCAAGAGTTCAAATCCCAAAATTAAAATCAAATCCGAAATTCAATCTCCAAATTATCCCTTCAAAAACTCTCTCTCTAAACCTCTCCTTCATATATATAAAAATACATGTATACATATATGTATATCAGAGTCCCTTTGCAAAAATTCTCTTAATTTAATTACCGAGAAATCAAACACCAAATTCCAAAATTAATACCCTTTTAATTCTCCAAAAATCCCTATCCATTTCTTATATATATATATATCCAGATAAAATATCCCAACCTTGGTAGTACAAGTCCTCCTCAAAAATCTCAGGAATTTTGTGGGTCCCAAAAATCAAATTTTGGATTGAATCCCTATTAGAAATCATCAAAAATCCCTCAAACAAATCCCTAGAAAAATATCAAAGTCTACTGTTCCATCGAGCCGTCCCCTCCTCACTCCTGGCCCACCCAGCCTCTTCCTCCCTTCCGCACGCGGCCCAACCGAAGCTTTTCCCCGCTGACGAGCGGACCCCACTGGCTAGACGCCTCACCGCTCGCACAGCCGCCTACGCGCACCCCGGGCCCACCCATCGGTGCCTTATCCGAAATGCCGCGGACGCCGTCGCTCTCGACCGCGGGCCCTAGCCACTAGGCGTCGTCGTCTTCCACATCTTCTTCCTCCCTCGCTCTGTCTCTCTCTGTTATCTCTCTCTCGAACTGTCTCGTCCCTCCCTGAGCCGACCACCCCACGCCCATATCTTCCCGCACGAGCTCGCGCGCCCCTTCATCAACCTCGCGGGACCCGCTTTCCCGGCAGCTCGGCGTGAATCGCAGCGCTCAGTCAAAAAGCCGGCCGAAGCTGAAGCTTGTCTCTCTGGCGAAGTCAAAAAACCGCATGCACAAATCCTCGCTTCGTCTCGTCGCCATCCCATTCGGTCTCCTCCCCATCCCCTCTGTCCTTCTTCCCCTCTCTTGCAACAGCACCGAGGAAGCAAGGTGACACCGGCCACAGGAGCTCGGCATCGTCGTGTCCCATCCAGCCAGCAGTGCCATGCCCATCTTTTTCCACCGACCTTGTTCGCCGTCATCATGTGGCAAGCTCCGCTATAAATCGGCCACCGCCTTATCCATTTTCTCCACTCCTTAGCCACCACAAGGTCCCGCCGTCGTCTTTCTCTCTCCGTCACCACCATTGCCGATTCTGGCCGGCCCAAATACGACCACTCCCAAGCATAATCGTCCAAGCCGCCACCACCACTAGATTCCCCGGAGTCCCGCGACCTCCCCAAGCTCCTCACCGGTGACCGAGAACCACGGTGGCTGAAACGCCCAAATTGGCCGCCGCCGCCCCGCCATTGCCGCCACTCCGAAACTCGCCGTCGCACGAGGTAGGAACCCAATTTCTCCCTCCTTTCCCTTTCCTGCTAGACATTGCCTCCAACCCAAGCCTCACCTAGCCACTCCGCCACTCCCTGGACGCCGGCGACGACCGCACCTCACCGCCGCCCACTGGTCGCCATCGCCCACCGCCATCGGCCATCACTCGCGCAATCTGAACCGTCTATCTTCCTTGCCATCGTTCCCTCATCCCGTTCCCGTGGCTCCCTTCCACCGGTGAGCCCTCGGCCGCCATTTCCTCCCTGGCTGTCGTCCTTCGTCGATCTTCTGCCGCCATGACCGGCCGCCCGCCGCACCCGCGCCTCCCCTATCTGACCTGTGGGCCTCGCCCCACTGATTCCCCCCGTTAACGCCAAAATTTGGTATGGCTCTGTATCAGATTCGGTCAAGAAGTAAATTACAGTTAACTAACGGAAGTTAATTTAGAAGAAACCGGGTCCAGGAAAGAGCGGTGAAGACCGCAGTATGGAAGATTATTAATTAGGCAAGGTTAATATTTTATCTTTAGGAAACCTGATCTCGTGTCTGATCGGGTTCTGTTAATGTTTCCTTTTGTAATTAGGAAATCATGTACCGTGTCCAATAAGGACTCGTATCAACTCGGGGTATAAATACGTATGCTCGGGTGCTTTGTAATCTATCTACATCAATCAGATCAATACAAATTCGGCGCATCACCACCCCTTCGATGGGTTCTTGCTTCTCAAGCCGGGCTGCATTGGTTAAGTTCGACCTCCTGCGAGAGGGTAAGTCTCGTCACCCCGGCCACCGCATCGGCTTGGACTTCCTCGGTTAAGTCCGATATTCTAGTCGGTTCACGGTCGACGGCTTACCACGATATATCTATTCTGTCTATGGCTGCATCAGTTTAGTTTGATCTCATAGATCGATTAGGTATATCACATCACGCGTGCGTAGATCGTATCGGCTTACTGGGAGCGGTTTATCATCAGTTTGTGCTGCATCGGTTGGGTCCGACCTACTAAACTGCCAGTGATAAATCGTTCCTTCTAGGTTGATATTTTTTTGCGCAAGCGTCTTATCGGGATGTATAGCCGATAAGTTATCATATGTTACATCACGATCGCATTAAATCTATCGACCCATCGAGGTCCTGTTGGGTCCGATCTACTAGACTGTTGGTAATAACTTTACTCTTAATAAGCCGATGGGTTTTATGCGATGTTTTATCGGAGTGTTTAGCCGATAAGTTATCTTTATATCCAGCCGATTTGTCATAAACATGTTTAGAAAATCGCTGCCAAGTCGGGGCGGCACGAAAATTGCATATCTCGGTTTTTCCCTGTGGCGAGGACCCAGGCACGGGCACGAGCGAGGATCCGGGCACGAACAGCATGCAAGGACCCGGGCACGGGCAGCAGGCGAGGACCCGGGCACGGGCACGAACAAGGGCCCTTGCACGGGCGCGGGCAACACCTTTGGGACGGTGCTAGCAATTACTATTGCAATTGGCTGAAGTTTATTCAATCCATTTATTTACGCATTCTGCCTATTTATTTTATCAGTTTACGGCCGATTTTCAAGTATACCTTCGGCAATCAGCTAGTTTGGTATTTGCTTATCATTATTAGTTACTGTTCATGCCATCATTGGCTTCCAGTCGGTGTATAAGTGCTACAGTTTAGGTCGATGAGACGAGTCCAGATCGGCTTCCAGCCGATTGGCTCATTGATCTAATATTTTCTATCTCCTTGTCAATTGCAGGGTCAAATTGACTGGCACGCCTACGAACCTTAAGATTTTAGGACCTGCACTGGAGTGAAGCAGATCTCCCAGGCCTTCGCGTGTCTCTAGGCGCCGAACCAGATCGTCGGTCCCCGGCGGTTTTCGGCGTCAACACCCCCAAGCAGCCGATAGGTGGGCCATCCCTCCAAATTTAATCCTAAACCTCTTACAAGTGGGCCCTATCCCATTAGTGCACAGTAATCTCAAATAATCCTTCACTAACCAATGGGCCCGGCCCCATTAAAAATATTAATTAATCTTCATTTTAAGTAGTGAGAGACTTACAAGTGGACCCCTAACTCTCTTACTCTCTCACCCCCGCTGACATATGGAGCCACCCTCTCTCCCTTTTTAATGACATGTGGGCCCTGCTGTCACTCTCTCATCTCTCTTCTACCTATGACATGTGGGCCCCTTCTATTTCTCTCTCCTCTAGTCAATGACTTGTGGGGCCATCATGTCAACCATCTTCCTCTCTCTTCCTATGACATGTGGGCCATTGTCTCTTTCTCTCCCTATGCCAATGACAAGTGGGCCAACCCTCCATTCCTCTCTCCTCTATCACTGACCTTGGGCCCCACCTGTCAGCCAAGGGAATATTTCCTTGGCATATTCTTTTTCAATTCAAATAATTTCTTTTTAATTCCAGAAAAAATACGTTAAACTTCCAAAATTCATATCTTTTCAACCGTAACTCCGATTAACCCCGTTCAAGTCTCTAAATTTTTCTAAAAATGAGATCTACCTCATGGCACTATTAGTTATTAATAATAGTATTTTATTTCTAGGGTTTTGTGTATTTTTCTCTTGTTTCGCGCGTAGTAGACGCTTCGGAAATTCGTCGGACGTCGGATTTTCGCGAGGATTTAAAGACGAAGACTGAGGTAAGTCACTCCTTGACCATATTACTCCTAAATTTAAAATGTTTTGTTTGCAAAATTACATGGTTAGTGTGCACGTTAAATTGATCGGCCTCGGTTTGCGTGTCGAACTAACGGACCTCCCTAGTAGTTGCATAAATCCGGTAGGACGTTGAACCATATTCCTTGTCGCTCCACCTCGTAGTACCTCGGTTACCGTGCTCTCTGAGCATGGATTCCGATGGTTCTACCCACATCTCTATTGTTTGTCGATTGAGAAAAATTAGGGTTTCCAAAGGTTTAAAAACCCGACATGCGATGTCGGCGAAATTGCGAAACAAAATTAATTGCAAAAATCCGCGATGCAAAGTGATCACCTGTGTGGTGGCACTTCGTATTCACATATATGGACCGTTTCCTTAGGGAATTTCATCCGAGCATCTCATAGTGCGACCACACGGGTGGAATGGGACACCCCTGCTCGAGTAACTAGTGTTCCCAGGATGGTTTTCGGTTGCTAATAGATGTGGGAGCGGTTGGGTTCCAAGAGGGCGATATACCCCCGTCCCTGAGTACAGGAAATGAGTTCCTAGTACTTGGTTGAGAGAACCCATTTATAGGGCAACGTGTTATCCTGGGAAGGCTCCGGAAGAGCCTTGTCGCGAACCTCCCCGCTTGGCCAGTGTGGGAGTAAGCTCGCGTCGTGTGGAAAAAGTGTGCACCCTTTGCAAAGGAACAGCCGTGCCCACGGTTACGGGCGATTGTGAGGTGATTCCTCTAGCGTAGTTTTGTTTTGCTAGTGTTTTGTGAAAGTGATTT
The DNA here is from genome assembly GCA_003991445.1 of Oryza meyeriana var. granulata. Lineage (NCBI taxonomy): Eukaryota > Viridiplantae > Streptophyta > Magnoliopsida > Poales > Poaceae > Oryza > Oryza meyeriana. Next base: position 359,878 of record RYFJ01000511.1, on the reverse strand, counting down.
GTGGTATGGGAATCGTTACCAGAATCGGCCTCAGTGGCTGATGGATGACTTGAGTGGTCTGAAACGGGACTGTGTGACCCGTGATGTCAAATGGCATCATAGTTTAGGCTTCTCGAGTGGAAGCTGTGTATGTTTTGAGTTGAGATTAAGAATGGCTCGAGGAGCCGCTGAGATGAATAATGAGATGAGATGATGTCCTGGATGGGACTACAGTGAAAGGAAAATAATAGAGGAAACATGAGATTATGTCCTGGAGTGGATGAAATTGAAAATAAAGTAATAGATAAGAATACAGTGGAAAGCTGCTTGAGGGCAGACCCACTGAACCGCGGTCGTGATCCGATAGGCGGTATAAGAATGCCTAAAATCAATTAAAAATTTGTTTCGTCCGCTTGAGTTGTTGAAAAGCAATTCACGGACCGGATCGAGGCGAGAGCCTCCTTCCAGTCACACTGAGACAACTCACACTTAGGTTTTCGAAAAATATTTTCAAATAAAAGGGTTTGTGAAATAAACCTCAGCCTATCTTTGATAGCGTGCATACTCACGTTTTCTGTAACTTGCTGAGTACGTAAGTACTCAATCTATTTCTTTCTCCCCTTATTCAGGAAGAGTGAACTTGAAGTGAAGATTATGGTTTCTTTCCTATCCCAAGCCGTTGCTTGTGGATTGGTTCTCGCTGCGCTGTCGTTCTGCTGCTGTTGTTCTGTTTGCCAGTTGCTGCTCAGGGCTTGCCTGAAGTCGCAATTTATAAAGGTATAGTATATATATATATATATATATAGCTAATCGCTGTGGTACATCTCCGTTGACCGTGGGTACCAGCAAGGTTTCCTGAGACTGGTACCAGCATCGCGGTTCCGTGGGAGTTGGTTTACGCCAATCTCCTGCGGTGCTTCCTCTCTGGTATCACTGTAGGTGGTGTCAGAGACGGGGACGTCACATCATTACTAGGCACTGATGCTAAACCATCAGTGCCGGGTAATACCACCAATCGGGATTGATGAGAAGGCCTGATGAGGGACCTTCTCATCAGTCCCGGTTCGGCCAATACCAGTATAGGTTGGGACCCAAACTAGGACTGATGAGGTTTTGGCTAGCGGTTTTGATGGGAGAGCTATCCGTACCGGTTTGTGTCATCGACCGGTACTCATAGGTGGTCATTAGTGCTAGTGGGACAACCAACACCGATGATGGTGGTTATAATATGGCTTCGTCCTCCCACCAATCTCGAGCAGCTCGAGTAGAAGAGACAGTGAACCTGTTCTGCTTTTCATGGTCCGATCGAGTTCTTTAAAAAAGATATATTCTTCATGTCGAGCTACTGAATAAGTTTTTCAAAATACTCTATTTCTTATCTAACAACATCAACGGGAGGAAGCGGCTGTAGAGAGGACTGTGATACGAGGGAGCAATTTGGGTGAGGGGGCTGCAATGGGAGGGGAGGGCAGATCAGGGAGGCAAGGGTGGGATCTCTGGTTTTGTTCGGTGGTATTGGTCGGTAATTTTTATATTTGAAAGCACAATGATGAGCGTCTGTTGGAAGGTGATAGATCAGTGAACATATCGTAGCAGTTGGATCGGGGCAACAGATGAAACGTGATAGGATGGCAAAGAAAAGTTTGCTTCGTATGACCTATGGCCATTTGAATTTAGATAAACAAAACGATCGCTTGATTAGAGCAACGGTCAAATTAAGTGGCTAAAACTAAGAGGAACCACCAAACAGTCACCCGACAGATTCTTGGCCCAAAATCACATAGATTTCAGGGCCCCCTTGGATAGACATCTAATGCACAGAAAGCACCACCACAAAAATGGAACTACAGACTTGAAATGGGCCAAAGCAATCCAAAAATTATAGAAATTATCACATGGGCTAAAATAATTATAACAGGACAAAAGAATGAACTGGACCAACATTAGTTACATTCAGCCCAACTAAAAAAACTTTTTTTTCAACAGCCTAATTGGAAAATATTTAAGCCCAAATCAAATAGAAGCCCAAATTCATCAACTTGGCAGTCAAGGAAGCTCAGGAAAAAGGACAACAACAAATCACGTGATCTATGCCTTCTCCAAATCGATCAACCCATCCAGATCGATTAGGTGAACCACAAGGAAGAGCAAAGATTAAGACGATGGAGAATGGAGAGAAAAAGAGGAAAATGAGCAAGGAGGAAGATGAAACCAAGAGCAAGAACAAATCTGAAGATGCAATTCAGATCTTGCAGATGGAAGAACTACAAAGAGGAAAAATCAAACCAGGTCAGTGATTACCTCTATTTCAAAATCTCTCTTGAATCTTGAATCATCATACGAACTTGAACTCAAAGTTGACCCTCTCTTGCATATCTTTAACCTGCCTGCTACAAATGCAAACCTAGGTTAATCTGACATGCTGACATGTTAAAGCCAACAGAAGAAGAAACAAAATTCAGGAACTAAGCTACGGAAAAATATATCAATGCCTAAAGTTTAGTATATGACATCAGATGACCAATAAAAAACAGTACATAACCAATAAACCTTGCCAACATGAACTCGAGTGGCAGAATTGAAAAGCATACTAGTAGAAATTCCCGGCCAAGATGAAAGCAAAAATATGAACCTTAACAAGGGGCAACTACCATGCAACTAAGACAAGTTAACTGAAAAATTTGAGAAGATTCTACTGCAATGTGTTAATGACTAAAAATAACCAACTCTAGCAAAAGGTACAGTTCAGGTTCAAGATTGTTAACAAAAAATTGTAGTGCATTGATTAGTAATTATCACAACCTGATTTTTCGGGAATTAAATATATTAATTAATAATAGATTTTCTATAATTTATATTAAATTTTAAAGTAAATTAGTTAAGTAAAAAATGGGAAATAAAAATTTTCTTTAATAAATCATGGTTGAAATCATTTTTAATAAATTCGTTGTGTGAAATTGCACTCTCTGAAATTTTCTCGGATTTTTCGGAGCTCCAGAATTAATTTTAATATTACAAAGATCAATTTCAGTAATTATTTAAACAAATTCCAAATTCCTTTTATTTGGTCGGTCCTGGTCCAATCCCGTTGTGCCCTTCTTTTCTACCCGATATTCAGAATATTCCAAAATCCCAAATATTTCCACGAATTCCAACATTCCAATAGTCCAAAATTCCGAGTATTTTCATAGTTACCGATGCTCCAAAAATATTCCCCCGAAACCCTAAATGTCCCCATTTTTCCGAATCCCATATATATATATATATATATATATATATATATATATATATATATATATATATATATATATAGATGGGCTACTGTGCTTCGCGAAGCACGGATCGTCCCGTGCTTCGCGTCCGTTGCTACAAATTAGAAGTTTAAATGAGTGATCCAAACCATTCATCATGATCTCCATATTGAAACAAGGTTGGAGACCAAATTTTATATTTTTTGAAAATTTTTTACTCTTTTTTAGATAGGTACAAATTTATAGGTTTTGGACAGTTCTGAAGTCTTTAGATTAACAAGATTTCATACCTATCTAAAAAATAGTAAAAAATTTTCAAAAAATTTAAAATTTAGTCTCCAACCTTGTTTCAATATGAAAATCATGATGAACGGTTTGGATCGCTCATTTAAACTTATAATTTGTAGCAACGGACGCGAAGCACGGGACGATCCGTGCTTCGCGAAGCACAATAGCCTATCTCTCTCTCTCTCTCTCTCTCTCTCTCTCTCTCTATATATATATATATATATATATATATATATATATATATATATATATATATATTCCGAATATCAGAATATTCCAAAATTCTGAATATTTCTACAATTTTGAATTCTAAAATATTCCTCGAATTCCTAACTTCCAATTTTGGCCTCCCGTGCAGTCGTGCTACCCCGGGAATCCCAGCGCCACCGCCTGCCCTAGTCCTTTCCCCCCTATAAATTGCTAGCCCCGCCGCCATTCGTGTGCCCTAGCCTCTCCATCTCTGCTCTCGAAGCCGCCACTCGCCGCTGCTCCAAGCCCACAACGCTAGTGTGCCTCCACCGCCAAGGTCGTCATCATCCTCCGCCAGACACCGGTGAGCTCGACTACTGCCGCTCCTATCTCCTTCTTTTTCCCCTCCTCTCTCTCGTCGGTGCCCGTTTCCCTTCGGCACATCGCCTGTGCACCGTCAACATCATCACCAGGCCGGACTCCTAGAGGACCCAGAAGCCTTGGGCATCCCTGGGGTCTTTCCTTTGTGCCACCGTCAACTGCATCGCCGCCCTGGAGTCGCCGCCCTCCGCCGTCGACACCGGTTGCCGTCGCCGCCAACCATCCTCCTCGGCTGCGCGCCACTAAGCCATGGCTGGGCGCGGCACAGCCCTCCGGTGACTCGGACATGTGGGCCCTTCCTCCATCGGCATCTCATCCTCTGGGTGTGACATGCGGGCCCTATTGCCTTTCCCCTATGACAAGCGGGCCTCGGCGACTTCCTCTCCGCTGTGTTGGACACATAGGCCCCACCAGCATAGGCACCTCCTCCCCTCGGTGGCACAGACATGCGGGCCCCACTGGTGATACTCTTCTGTGAATGACTTGTGGGGCCCCGAAGTTTAGAACCCTCAACCAATCTCAACTGTCCAATTGGTTTAAGATCTAGTCCCAGCCGTCGAATCCCATCTAATTACGCTCAAGCCGTCCGATATGCCCAGATGTAATTTCAACTGTTCGATCCATTGGATCCAATTCCGACCATAGGATCTCCATAATTCATTCGGATGTCATGTCCGCCCTAGCTACTGAGTTGTTGTCCACCTCATCGCCACCTCATCTCTTTGTCCACATTGTTGCCACCTCAGCTAGTTCACAGGGCCACTTTCTTCCCAAGTCTATGAACTAGGTCCATCAAAGCCAAGCCTCAGATCAATGGCCCCCACTCTTGTATAGTCAAAAGTATTTATTTTAATTCTAGGGAATATTCTCAAGAATATTCTTTTCCAATTCTTATTGGATTTTCTCTAAATTCAATCTTCTAGAGGCTGTATCTTTTCCGTTCGAACTCCGATTCAGCCTGTTCTTCTTCCTAAATTCATATAAAATCATGATCTACCTATTTATGTACTTTTTATGTACTATTTATTTGGAGTTTCTTAGGGATTTTTCTCGTTTTACATGTAATCAGTCGTTTCTGCCATTTTGGAGGGAAGCGAAGTTCGCGGATGAGTTTGGAAGAGCAATCGAAGACTTTTCTGTTGTAAGGAAAGTCACACGACAATCCCCTTGAGCATGCTGATCCCATTTTTGAAAATTATTTTATTTCAACGTTATTGCATGAAATATTTTGGAATTATATTCTTACAGGTATTTATTTATTATCCAATATTCCTTGATAATTATGGCCATTTTGATGTTGATATCTGTACCTTGACACCTTGGGTGATTAATATGGACTAGCTGGGTGACTATTCACTGATCTAGCTAGATTATTTAGGATATGCTTAGCCATGCCTAGAAAACTTTAGCATCATTTTATGTGGAAAGCTAGTGACTCATTTATGGTTAATTAATGATTAATGGTTATTATTTCATGATAGTTGGCCGTGGGTGGTTAATTAATATTCCAACTAAAACTTGACTGAATGGTGGGTTGTGAGCACCAAGGTTGTGAATGTTGTTAGTGGTGCTCATAATAATTAAAAACCAGTTCGCGGACTACTTGTTGCGAAGTATTACTTGTACTAACCACAAGCTAGAATGGGTAATGGCAGGAACTGAAGTGTGATGAGTTCAATAGGAGATAGCAGGGTGTGTTTGTGGATGGTATAAATCCACACATAGCAGTCATTAGTCCATGTTTTCGGGCGTTGGGCCATCACCATGTTAGGTGCTTGATCAACTCCTGCCGGAGATAGGTGGTTCAGCGGGTGGCTCTCCTATTGTGCGAGTTACATGGATGGTCCTATCATAATCTCTATTCGGGGACTTTCGAGTATCGTGACGCATGGTTGACATGATGTTGAGATTATGTCTTGTGGGTAAATTGGTATACCTCTGGCTAGAGTAAACTATTCGAATAGCCGTGCCTGCAGTCAACGAATGAACCTAGCAATGTTTTCTGTGATTAGTTCCACACTACTCATTAATGATAAATGATGATGGAAATTTGATAGCTGCAGTTTGGAGGATTATCGTTTGGGTTTGAACTGCATTGGAGTGTTGTTCAGTAGATGGTTAAATGTTGATTAATAATTAAACTATACTATTTCCAATGGTTTTAAATACAAATGTTTAGAATGTTGTTTATACAAATGAGCCATAATATGCCTTTCCTTTGGAATTCTTGTTGCATTATTTTTGCATTCCTAGTGTGGCTTGTTGAGTACAGTGGGTGATACTCAGTTTTGCATTATTGCAATCATCAAAGTAAAGCTTTGTGAGGAGGAGAAGTTTGGTGTTTGTTTGGCTTATACCCCAGTTGAGTTGCCTGTGGCTTGGTGCAGAAGCTTCGTTAGGCTATTGTTCCATTGCTGGTTTTCTTCTATGTGAGGACTAAGTGCCTTTGTTGTAAGTATTTATTGTTTATCGTTTTGATTATGTTTATGAAATTGTCAATTTGTGTACCTCGGCTGATTCGTGGACGAGGATTTATCACACAAATTAGCTTTGGAAATTCTGGTGAATTTCTGAGTGTGACAGTAATTCAGAGAAAAATACATTTCACAGGCATTACAAATAAAAGAACACACTAAAATAAAATAGTTATCATTCTTTCAAAAAGTAATATAGAAAAATTACATTGAGGTAGAACTAAAGTTACATTTGTAACTAAAAAGAAAATCCAATATAAGTACACTATAACTATTGTTAAAATTGTGATGTCAGTGAAGTTAAACCTAAATTCAAAATTATACATATACTAGAACGATTTACATTTTAGCATCTTAACAACCTTGAAATTTCAGAAAAGAATACACTGCATATACAAAACATACATTGGAAAAATTCTTGCAAATGTGTGCTTATACAAAAAATACATTTAGTTTAATCAAACCGATGACAAAATGGAGTAGGCCAGGCAAACCAACTAACTACAACATATATATGGCAAAGTCATAAGCTTCCATTGGCAGTCCAGTGCAAAAGAAAACATAATCAAGTTGTTCTACAGTGAGCATCTCTTTCTACGGAATATAACTTAATCTTATAAGTAAAATATCTCAGCTTACATATAAATTTCACATATGAGTTTCACCAAACTTCCACCTATTAAACAACATAAACATCCAAAGAATATCAAGTTATAACTAGAACAAGCTTAAAAAAGACAATCTGCTAGATTACTTGCACTGATTAGCTAGAAACTTACCAATTAAATGATCCCTAGTGAAATCTTTTATCTATTTGAAATGCATGATCTCATCAACTGCACGAAGAAATAAAAAAAGGAAACCATCAGAGGAAAGCAAGAATGACACAATACAAGTTGAAGAAAACAAAAGAAATAACAACACAAAGTCGGGTTAGATTTGACAACATTTAAACTTTAAAAACCTAAAATGCTTATAACAACTAGTAAATTATACAAGAAAACAAACCATAATAAGAAATTCAAAATCTGTTGCCATCAATCATAATTGAAAGATTTATATGTTTAGGAAGAAACACATCATAGCTCCGAAAGGTTATCTGATGAGAAACTTCATCATCTGTTTTCTTCATAAATTCTTAAAATTCTCACCAGATGGCCTTCAAAATAATCATGTGTTTCCATCAAAATCTCCAATTTCATCAATTGGCCAAATTGTATAGATATATATATAGTACACAAAACTAAAGTTACATTCACATAGAACTAAAGTGACATATGTAAGTGAAATGTAACTACAATATAACAACACTATAAGTAATCATAAATAAAGATTTTGTACAAATCAATGGAGGCCGAAAAGGAGAATAAAAAAGCTCAAGAAAAACCTTATTAAGATAACTCACTTATATTCAGAAAAAAATTAATTATGTGCAGAAATTTAAACAACGATATAATTTCATAATTCTTTCAGTTCAAAATATTTAAATATCTTATCAGATGACCTCCAGAACTGTCATGTACTTCCTTGAAATATAATCGCATCATTTGGCAAACAAACATCATGTAAAACATGTAAAAAATCACTAAATTATATATAGATTTTGATGCTCAAAAGTAGAAAAAAAATCAAAATATGGAATCCCTATGAACATATAACCTAAAACATACCTACTTAAACCTAATAACCTAAAAACGATTTAAAAATAAACATCTGATGAATTTTTGATGCCATTGGTCAAAGCTTGACTTGATTGAACAAAAATCAAATATCAAATAAATGTCTTATATGTTGTTTGCATCGAACAGTAAAAAATTAATACCTACTGGATACTAGATATCATATTTTAATAACAATAAATAATTGCTAATGGCATCAGATATCAAGCACGCAGAACCAGGGAATCCGATACATCAGATTGAACAAATGAAAATACAAGAAAAACAATCAAGCAACATCAATACAGGTGAAAATATTTTCTTTTACTGACTTCAAATCCTCTACTAAATTTTCATATCACCAACTCCAACTTCTTTACTCTTCAAGACTAGGCAAAAAATAAATGTATATATCAAAGTTTAACATGCTTGGAATTAAAAATTTAATATTTTCAATAAAGCAAATCTAGGAATTACATATACATACAACTATAATTACATTTGTAAATATGTTGTAACTACATAATATCTACAATGTAAGTATAGTATAAATGTTATGTAACTACAATGTCACAGTCATGTAGTAATAAAAATTTCAGGAAATTACTATAGAAATCAAATTTGAGCAACTCATATATCACAACTACACAAATGCACATAACTGTTTAGTATCTAATGCTTTCAAACTCTAGAAAATACAATGCATGTATATGTACATATTAAATTTCAAAAGCTTTCAACCATATTTGCAGGAATGATGTCATATGATGGCACAAGAGGCTGCTGAGCAATTTTTATGATAAGCAACTTTGAACCCATACTCCCCAAACCAGACATCCTGCTAGAATTTGTATCAGCTCCATTACTGACTACACAAGGCCTTCCTCGTTGATACCATTTCTTTGCAGCATGAAACCCCTGTCGAAACTGTAATGTACCTTTGTGGTCAGTTTGAAAAAAACTTTCCCCTCTCAAGTATTTCCTTCTTAAAAAAAATCTGATATAAAGGCTATAATTTCCATTTTCTATTCTATAAATCCACATCCACTTAGCCAATAAAGCTGCATTCCTGGTCCTTGCTGTATCTAGAAAGCACAATCCCCAAACTCTTTAGGTTTGCATAATACTGTTGGTTGATAATTTTGGCTAATTACCGAGATAAATTAGGGGAGGCAAATATCCACCTGTTTTCCTCCTGTACAAGAAAGAAAATAACAGATAAATATTTGTTTGATCAGTAATAAACAGTTAGAGATAAAATTGGTTTAGCCCCGAGCCCCACCAGTGCCTATATAAGAGAGGGACGAGAGGAGGGATGACATGTTGTTGTTTTTCTCTCCTGCAAACCCAAACCCTAAGACCCGATCATCAGGCGCACTGGTAGGGGTTCGTAGCACAAAACCCTAAACCAACGATCTCAAAGGAGGAACCAGAAGAGTAAAGAGAAGAAAGAAGAGATGACGACAAGTTCAACCGGTCAGTGAGTTTTCCACAGTGGTGTGATCATATTAGGCATATGAATTCAGTGTATCAGTGTAAACCGATGCAACATTGTGGTATCAGAGCTCTCTTATGCCTATATGTTCCATCATCCCGGTTACAAATGATGCCATCGCTTGAGAAAATAAGAATCAGTATGGGATTAGGGATAAACAAGATCCCTACTTAAGAAACCCTAGACCGAACAATTGACTTCGGCTAGAACTCAGTTAAGGAAAGATTAGGGATAAACTAGATTCCCTAAATCTTCCCAAATCAGAAATCCTAGCTTCGGCTAGAAGTCAAAAGGGGATAAAACAGATTGAAAAATTCCCCAAATTTCTCCCAAAGATCCAAATTGGAACACCAAATCAGTACATACCCGGCACGAGTCCAAATTGGGAAGATGGGCTTACCAGATTTGAAGCTCGTTGTCGCCATCCTCAGGCCACATGAGGGAAACCGGGCATAAGCTTTGGCCTCACCGGCAATCGACCCATGTGAAGTCTTGTATCGCCCAGCTCCGCCGCAACTCCGTCGCTGACGCGCGCTCTGTCGCATCAGAACCGGCCCCCTGTGGCATCCACCTGCGCGGGCACCGGGAAGCACGACGTCGCGATGACAGCAAGTGCGCGGCATCGACCCATGTGTACCAACCGTCGTCGTGGTGGAGGCTGTTGCTGCACGCGCCAACCCATCGCCGCCGTCGCTGATTGCCCGCTCTCGCTCACCACTCGTCGGAGAAGAGAGAAAGGGAGGGAAGGAGAGATTAGGGTTAGGGAATGGAGATCGCCGAGGCTATTATTCCGGCGAGATCGATCCCTGGCTGTCAGATTTAGATCCCATGGATTTCGCATCAGCCGTTTCGGGACTGCATCCAACCGTCCATCAGATTGGGTGGCTAATTCCCCTCCCGCGTCGGGCCGCTATCGCCATTGAGTTGCTCTTCGGCCGTGTTGGGCCATCCTGGGCCATGCCTCGTCGGTTCGCCAGCCGCCACGCGCATTACTTAGTCAAGACCTGCTCCGCAGTGGGCTGGCATGCACGCGCCTGCCTATTGGGCTGCACTGTGCTGTTGTCGCTGTTGGACTCCAAGGATGAGCCGCTGATGCAGTGGGCCAACTAGGAGGAAGGCCAATTCTCAGTTTCAGTATTTTTTTAGTGATTTTTTTCAATTCTCAATTTTAGAAATTGTTTGAGTACCCTATTGGCTATTTAAATTGCAGGAAATATTTGATGGACTTTATTTCTGCAAAGTAAATTATTTCTAGATCAATGGAACCAACGGGAAATTTATCTAGATTATTTTCCGTGATGTGAATTTATATTTTGACCAATGTTATTTATAAATTCATTATTAATTTCTTGATTATTATCTGCCCAACGGTAATGTAATTAAGGAAAATTCAGGAAAATTGCCAGTGCCAAATTAGATTATTTCTAAATCTTTTCTGCCCAATAGTGATTTGATTTAGAAGCTTAGCTATTAGCATGTAATTAATTATGCCAACGTAAATTAATTGCATGGTGATATTAATGGTTATTTAAATTATTTTTCAGCTATTGGGCAACTCAAGCCTGTTGAGCCACTCGATGGAACAAACCCACTGAGTGGAAGAATGTGGTGCTTCTAAACTTAGGAATGCTGGACTACGATCTGGCAATCAAAGAGGAAGTTCCTATAGCGCCCTCAGAAGACTTAGAAAATTATGAAGACCTCAAGTGAGCGTATGAAGAAAAGAAGAATGCTTGGGACAAATCAAATCGCATGTCGCTCATGTATGTGAAAAGCAACATCTCTCCATCAATCATAGGAGGGATCAAAGAATCTCAGAATGTCTAGAACTACTTAGACAATATCAAGAAAAAATTTTAAATCCTCATCTAAGTCCTATGCCAGTACTCTGATCATGAAAATGGTCTCAAGTCAGTATGATGGCAAGAAAGGTGTCAGGAAGCACATTTTGGAGATGAACCACATGGCCTATCTGTTAAAATAGATGGATATGTCCATATCAGATGGTTTTCTTGTCCACTTCATCACGAATTCTCTTAACTCAGATTTTGATCCGTTTAAGATCCACTACAACACTCAGAAGGACAAGTAGACCATACTGGAGTTGATCTCTCACTCAGTTGAGGAAGAAGAGCGTCAGAAGGCTGAGAAACAGAAACATAAGGATCAACTCAACCTACTCAATTCCACTAAGAGTAAGGGTAAGAGAAAATTCTATCAGGGAGAAGGCTCAAACTTCAAGAAGGGCAATCCAAACAACCCTCAACAGCAAGGAGGGTCTAAGGGCAGCGCTTCAAAGTCTCAGGATCAGGCCTCGACTGGTGCCTACGAGCCAGGAAACAGCATTTGCAAATTTTGCAAAAAGGATGGACACTGGCAGAAGGACTGTACTAAGTTTAAAGCATGGTTAGCCAAACACGGTACGCATGAAATCGACATTATATCAAATGTTGATGAATCTTTTTATGTTGAATTTCCCCAAGATACTTGGTGGATTGACTTAGCTGTTACTGTGCATGTTGCAAACTCATTGCAGGGATTCAATACCATCTAGATGCTAAGAAGGGGGAGCGAACCCTAAGAGTAGCTGATGGAGCGGAGATCGAAGTTAAAGCCATAGGACAAATCACGCTCAGACTTCCAAGCGGCTTTGACCTTCTCCTATTAGATGTTTTATTTGCTCCTTCTGTTAAGAGGAACCTTATTTCAGTTAATGAATTGACAACCACTCGTTATCACTATCATTTTAGTAAATGAACATGTTATATTCAGTTTAATAATAAGGTTATTGGTCTGGCCTTCATGTAAAACAAGCTTTATCGATTATCTCTAGATGATTTTGTGATGAATGTTGTGCATGCATGTAATAGTAAGATATAGACGTCGTCGAAATTATGGCATTGTTGTTTAGGCCACATTTCTAGGGGGAGAATGGAACGTCTCATTAAGGAAGATATACTACTCCCCTTAGATTTCTCAGACTCAAATCAGTGTTTACACTGTATTAAGGGAAAATTCGCTAAGACAATTAAGAAGGGAGCCACTAGGAGTTCAGGTCCTTTAGAAATTATTCACACTGATATTTATGGACCATTCCTAGTGACATCAGTGAATGGTTTTGACTTGTTCATTACGTTCACAGATGATGTTTCCCGTTATGGCTATGTTTATCCCATAAGTGATCATTTCGAATCATTTGAGAAATTTAAGATATTTAAGGCTGAAGTGAAAAATCAGCACAATGCAAAAATCAAGGTTGTGAGATCGGATCATGGTGGTGAATACTATGGGAAACATTCTCCATTTAGGCAAATATCTGGTCTGTTTGCCTAATATCTTCAGCAACACGGGATAGTAGCCCAATATTCCATGCCTGGAGAACCTCAGCAGAATGGAGTGGCAGAGCAGCGCAGCTACACACTTATGGATATGGTGCGAAGCATGCTTAGTCACTCTACTCTGACAAATAAGTTGTGGATTGAAGCACTTAAAATAACTGCCCATATAATTAACAGGGTTCCTAGTAAATCAATGCCTTATGAATTATGGATTGGAAGAAAGCCAACACTAAACTACTTACGTGTATGGGGCTGTCGTGCAGAAGCCAAAATTTTCAACCCACATTTGAAGAAATTAGATCCTAAGACTGTGAGCTGTCACTTCATCAGATATCCAGAAACATCTAAGGGATACCGATTTTATTGTCCAAACCGTGTCACTAAGTTTGTGGAAACAAGACACGTTGTCTTCTTAGAAAATCAGGATCAGTGGAGCTCACAGGAAAGGGAAATTAATCTTGAGGAGATTCGGGCAAATGTTGCATTACCGGAAATCCAAGAGAATAATGCTCCCATTGTTCAGACTGTGCCTCAGAATGTAGCACCATTAGGTGGTAATTCTAGACCTATTGGAACTATACCTATTGTTGAGGAGAATGATAATGAATCTCAACAAATTTCAATAGCATAGAATGAAGAAGCTCCTCAAACGCAAGTGGTCAATAATGGAACTCAACAATTAAGAAAATCATAGCGGGAGAGGAGGTCTGCCATCCCTAATTATTATGAGGTCTACATGAGTGAAGACATTGGGAAGATAGATGATCCCACCTCGTTTAAGGAAGCTATGACTAGTAAGCACTCATCCAAGTGGCTTCAAGCCATGGAAGATGAGCTCAGATCTATGAGCCATAACAGTGTCTGGGATCTAGTAGAAGTTTCTAATGGAGTCAAAACACTAGGCTGTAAATGGGTCTACAAAACTAAGCTGGACTCCAAAGGAAATGTCGAACGGTTCAAAGCAAAACTTGTAGCAAAGGGTTTTTCACAAAGAAAAGAAATTGATTACAATAATACATTCTCTCCTGTCTTTAAGAAAGACTCATTCAGAATTGTCATGACCATAGTTGTGCATTATGACTTAGAGCTCCATCAGATAGATGTAAAAATAGCTTTCTTAAATGGTGATTTAAAAGAAAATATTTACATGACACAACCGGAAGGTTTTGTTGTGCAAGAAAAGGAGCATTTAGCGTGCAAACTTAAGAAATCCATTTATGGACTTAATCAAACGTCCAGACAATGGAATTTGAAGTTTGATGAAATCAAGAAGTTCGGGTTTAAGGAAAACGAGGTGGATAACTGTATTTATGTTAAGGTTAAGGGTGGAAAGTTTATTATACTGGTACTCTATGTGGATGACATTTTATTAGCTAGCAGTGATAAAAATCTACTACGAGAAACTAAGGAATTCTTGTTATCCAAATTTGATATGAAGGATCTCGGTGATGCATCTTATATTTTAGGCATCGAAATACACCGAGATTGGTCTAAAGGAGTACTAAGATTATCTTAGAATGCATACATCAGCAGAGTGTTAAAAAGATACAACATAACAAATGCTCTATATTGCCTGCTCCAATAATAAAAGGCGATAAGTTTGGGTCATTTCAAACCCCAAAGAATCAGATGTTATGAAAATGGTACCGTATGCTTTAGCTGTCATAAGTTTAATGTATGCTCAAGTCTATACATGACCAGACTTAGCGTTTGTTACTAGGATGCTTGGCAGATACCTGTCCAATCTAGAATTAGACCACTGGAAGGCATAAATATATGTTTGAAATTTCTCACCAATAAATCAGTGTTAATTGTACTTAAAAATTTCAACACCACAAGTATACAAGGTAAAAAAATGACAAAATTGATATAAATTCCATGGATTGAGGCATGTTTGTTTATTGGGTATGTAGGCTTGCAAGCCACATGTGCCCATCAAGATTGTTGTTTTTTTCTGTGCATAGTCATCCAAATTCAAAAGGGCAAATAATCCACTCAATTTAATGTATTATTGTTGTATTAGAGGAAGAATAATCAAATTGCTTTCTTTTTATAATAGTATAGATATAGATTTCATAGCAACCTCACAAGCTTCATTATAGTTGCGAAAGAATGATGAATTAACTGCTTTATTTATCCAACAAATAGCTATCAACTGAAGTGGTATCATACTTCAGAAAAACTTATGTTGGCCAGAAATGAACACTGAAGTTAGGCTCATGGTTCAGGCTGCATCTTCTCACATTCTTCTCTTATCGACTAAAGAGGATAGATGAATGGTACCTCTCACCAAAGCTTGGAAACACAACCTGTAGAAATGAGCCAAAAGAATGTAATTACATGAGATGACTTATCCATATATGACATCCAATACTTCATGTAATAATATAACATATATGAAACCGAGTTACGATTTTTGACAAAAGAATAACAAATGTTGGAAAGATTATTAGTAGAGATAACAATATTGTACTCACAACTACCAACTTTCTAGCATTTTCTGGTCTTTTCACAACTTTTATCGCAGCAGCAGCTGCTGCCCCAGATGAAATTCCAACCGACACAATATATACGTAGCTTCAAATGACAAAAGATTCTCAGTTTTATTCCTGAAGCAATTATGAATTTGTTAGTAGATGTAACAAAATTATGATAGCCTTTGTCAACTCCTAACTTTCTGTAGATCCATCACACATCTTGCTGGCATTTTTGATTTTATATTTGTGATCACTTTTGGCAGGGCCGTCCCATAAAATTCGGTGGGCTTTGCAAAATCCTAACGAGCCCTATACTTAAGTGACGAAATGAAATGATAACAATTTATACAAATCTATGGTTTATTTCCTAGCAATATAAAATAGAACAAAAATTATACCTACTGCATAATCTTCACTTGAAAAGTATCACTATTTTAGTGTTCCTTGAAAACCATCATTCTTTTACATGTCGCATAATAGTTTATATGAGTCCATGATTATCCACTTAATCATTTGTGCTGTCCATAAGAACTTCCTCAACAATGTTTTCTAGCTCCGTCTCACTACCAGTAGGATCATTAGCAACATTAACATCAAGTGTTTGATTATTGAAAGGACCTTGTGATTCTTTTATAATATACCTATACATAGCTCCTTTCTGAGATTGAGTTAGACCTTCCATTCCTTCTTTCTTTATATGCTTTTCACAACTACTACCTCCGTCCCCGAATATAAGGGCTTTTGCCCTTATATTCGGGGACGGAAGGAGTAGAGTCATAATTTTCTAATCTGATTTACAGAAGACATGGCTTAAAAGTTAAAATACTAAGTTAAATCTATGCACATATAGATACAAGATGAAAAGAACAAAATTCAATGATACACTATTTGGGCCAGTAGGGACGGTCTAAGAAAGGAGTAATCAAGCAAGTCAGTGATGAATCCATTATGTTAAATTACAGTACATATTGTTGGGTGATTCTGTAGAGGTTTGAGAGGAATAATAGTCTTGCATGTTTGTTCGGTATTGAATGATGAGTTTGTCTGGAGTAGACTAGGGAAGCTTAATGTACTGCCAAAGGTTTGGTGGAAGGAGGTGAAGGATTTCATTCCAGTTCGTGATGTTTTATTCTAGAGGCACATTGAAATGGCTAGAACCTGTTTGCTTTGTAAGAGAGAAGATGAGACAGTCCTACATACAATAACACATTCCACTTTGGCAACAATAGTTTTGGACTAGTCTAAAGGAGGCTGAAGGGATTAACTTACCAGACCTGCATCGAATCACTCGGTTGCCTACTTGGTGCTTCAAAGTGCAGTAATGATAGAGCGTCATGCAGATTTGAAGGGAAGAGATTGAAGAAATTTTAGGGTTTGGACAAATATTACCTTCCACAATCAAATGCCTTCAGCCGCCTTGCGCTGCCCACCGCCACTGTGCGCAGTCCTCCGCCGCCAGTGCGCCGCCCTCAGCAGCGCGTTCCAGCCGTCGTGCGTCCAGGGATGGAAAGGAAAGAGGAGGGGGGATGCAGAGAGGAGAAGCCCATGCGATACGGCCGATTCCCCTCCGGTGCGCCGCCCTCTGCCACCGTTTCCCCTCCGCCGCCTGCTCCCTTCCGCTGGTCACGAGACGGGGTCGGGGGGGTGAGGGGGTTCGGGAGAGATAGGAGATGGAGGGTTGGGCGCCTAGGCCGCTAGAGGGTAGCGCGGTGGCAAATTGCAGATAATTTTGTGCAAAACGATGGGCGTTGATGTCATTCGGTTAGGAGCGGAGCGGTGGAGCAACCCTAGCCCCGCTCCTTTCCGCTAGTTTAATTTTTTTAGATCAATCCGGTCCGCTCCGTTCAATCTCTAAGTGGATCCAGACTGTTTGGTTAGGCTCTAGCTCCAAGAAAGATGAATCTAGAAGCTGGAGCCCTGTCAAATAGGCCTTCATATCCTGTTAGTCTTACAAATATAGGTGTTAAAAGGAATAATATACTATTTGGGCGTTTTTATTTTATTGTTTGTAAGGAATTTAATATAACTAGGTATTACTCTTGCTATAAAACAGGCTCGTATTTTATCTTTCTTACCATTTCGTTACTATGAGAATGAGAAGCAATTTCAAGCCCAGTCAATTTCAATAATTACAGGTCCTAGATCCAAAAAAAAATAGACATATTCCTCAATTAACACAAAAGTACAATTCCGGTTATGTGCTTTTTGGTTAAGATATGCCAAATTCCGCCAAATACACAAATGAAAGCCAACCATACTTTCCTCCACATTTTATCAAGTGGTCATGCTAGGATAAGCGAAAATAGAATTGAACTGATTGTATTTTGGGAACATTTCAACAAAGGAGGTCTTTAACAGGTCAAACGAGACCTAAGACTTAATCTAAAAGAAATTACTAAATTGAATCTATTTCCATTAAAAAAATTGTATTAAAAAACTGTAAAAAAGGGTGAGCGAAGTAATTTTTTTTTTTTGCTTATGGTCATGCTTTACTTTATTTTACTTTATTGTTTAGCTTATATATATTTTTTTAATCTCAGATTTATAATGGGGATAAAAGCCCATGATGCAACTATTACATCTGTTGACTGGTCAAGATCTAGATAGGGACATTTTCTCCTTAGAAAAGTTTTTATGTATGCTATGTTGTATAATAGTTATCTATTGTTTCAGACGGGGGAAATCTGTTGGCTATTTAATAGCAAGCGCATGTAATCAATATACAATTAATCTCTATGCACAATTCAAGAAAGATAAGTATGTCCCTCTTTTGGTTGACAAACTCGTAACTTTTTGATTTTTTTTTTAAATTAGTGATGTATATTGTGTAGGATGGTATGCTTGACGACACAATATATGAGATTGCTGTCAAAAAGCCTGAAGCCCATGATGAGCCTATGAATGATATAAAATGGCATCATGCGGTAATTGAAGCTTTCATATTTTTTCTTAGACAATTTGAAGCTTTCTCACACACACACATATATATATATATATATACACACACATGGTCGCGCTAAAGTGCGCACATTAGCTAAACCACACGTTTCACATGTGATGATAACCCTAAGCGCACAAAAATGATCCCTGATCGGCCGTAATAAACCACACCTTTTTGTGTGTTTAGGCTAGAGTAATTCATTTACTAATACTGTTTGGAATTGTCTACATAACTTTTTCCCTAGTGGTTAAAGTGAAAATTTTACTATGTACTTTAAAAAACCAATTATCGATTCAGAACACTCATGATAAAAGAGAATGATGTTAGTATGTTTGTAGTAATTCATTTACTGCTTGTTAATAGTGGTGATGATGTTGATCAGTAAATGATTTACTATCAGTTAATAGCGGTGAGTACATACCGATCACCGCTCGTTGCCTATAAGTAATTTCTTTCCACATATAAACAATAATTTTGTTACATACATATATTTGTTATAAATGAAGAACAAACTATAGAATAAATAATTTATTCATTGTTACAATTAACCACAACATCATATTAAATCAGTATATATCTAAGCACCTCGAGAAAAAACATACAAATGGGTATTTTACACGATCAACCACCCAAAAATAAAAAAATACTCACCAATAAACACAACAAACAAGACTATGAATAAAAAAATTTACATCACCACCACTTTTGCACAGTACACATGATTTTTCCCCGACGACAAGGCCCACCGGCTGTCGACTGCTCACCGGCGATGGTCCTCTACGTCACCACCTAGGCAGCCTGCCGATCCAGCCATCAATGATGTGGGCAACCTACCGTACAGTCTCAACGAGCTTCAACGACCCTCTCTCCCCTTGCTCCCATCGCCACGCCCACCTGGATCAAAGACGTCACGGCCTTAGGAGCCTGATGCTGGAATAGTTGCGCTAGCACCTAAGCAACTAGAGGGAGTCGCCGGATCCAGGCCCTCCACCGCCGAGGAAGCGCGCCTCGCAGGAGCCCCAATCGAAGAGGCAGACTCAATCGGCAGCGGCGATCCACCACAGCGATGGTGGCGGCGATGGCTACTCCTGCTCGTGGTGGCCACTGGAGAGACCAAATTTGTGTCGTCTCTCTCAGAGAGGCACCGGTTGATGCTCATGCTTGTGCCGACGGCTGCTCCTGCTCGTGGTATCCACCAGCTGCCACACCTTTAGATCTACACCGCCGATGTCTCTCTCCTAGCTACCTCACTGCTCTAGCATCGAAGACCTCGCCGTCGATGTCTCATTGCCCTATTTTCCACTCGGTGCAGATTCGGATAAATCGGAGGGATTAGTGGAATGCAAGGATGGCTGTTACTGGAGGCGACGCGGCCATCATCGTCGGGAAGCCGCCGCCATCGAGAGAAATCCCTAACGCCAACACCGCCGCTTCCTCCGTCTAGGAGCCGCCGCCTCCTGCATCTCTAGATCCAAAAATTTCGAAATAAATAAACGGGTGATTGGTTACAGTACAATGATCTCGTATATATTAATATGTTTTAATGTCCAGTAAAAGAATTCTCTAATAGGTGATTAGTTACGGTGTGGGGACCAGCACATATATATTGATATACGAGTGTGATGTCTAGTAAACGAATTACTCTAGTAGTAAGGGATGTTTGGCAATGATTTCTCTCGCAGTAAAGATTTTACTACCGCTACTACTTAATGAAAAGGTGTGGGAAGAGATATTTGGGGATAATCTCTCCCAGGAAAAATTTTACTATAACTACTACATGAAGAAAAGGTGTGGAAGGAAGGTGGAGGGGGCTGGGGACGAGTGGAAATCGCTATAAACGCTGTGAGGCACGCGTTTTAGCTAAACAACGTGCAGGGTGTGGCATAGAATATGTATATATATGTGTGTGTGTGTGTTTTGGTTTACCTATTCTATTTTGTGACTTTGTAGGATCCGACAGTGTATCTTGAAAGTAACAGTTCCTTGTTAGTTACAACTATTTTAATAGAAGTTACCCAAACTGTTCCGACTTGTACTCAAATTGTATGCAAATTGGTACTAGAGAATGACTCATACAATTGACTCTTATTCGCCGGTTCTTTTCCTTCCACACATACCACCACCATTCTAAAGCTGTTTCAAATCTCTTCTTTGGGACAACGCACAATTTAGCTAACGTGCAGGTATTTTTCGCTGCGGCAAACTTGCGGTCAATTTAGCCGTTGGTCTCTGGCCAATGTCATACGACTCAATCCCATTTCTGTTAAGACTAAAAGTAAACGTTACAACTCTGCAAGCAGTATGGAATAAATCTAACCAGAAGGTTAGCTTTATGTGACTCAAATGGCAGAATATAAGTACCTTAGCATGCTATAATAGTTTGGATGCAGGTGAAGTGCAGGTGCAATGCCATCATTCACCCAACGGTCCAATGTAATCATCAGAGTCAATTGGCAGATAAAGCAGATAAGGATAAACAATTAACATTGTTCTGATGGTTTTTTGTATTGAAGGTCATTGATCATCCTCTACCGCATGTCATTTTGCTCAGGAGAACGCTCCAACAGAAACAAGGCTGACAATATACTACAATGCAGGCTTGCAACACTAAATCTGAGTTTAGAATTGAAATAGTTTTGTACTTTCTGAGGCCAGGAGACTTAGTGACGAGGAGATCAGTGATTACTTCATTATACAAACGCAGAACTAGCTGAATTTATACAATCAAGATACTTACATATTGACTGATGAGTACAATTGCAATGTCCTCCCTTGTAGTGAACTCCTTAAATGCATCTTCAATTTGCTTGACTGTTGTTTCTGTAACATGTCATAGTAAAATTCAGCCATGTGAAGTCTATGTACAGAACTCAAACATTAGGAAGTATGCTAACATAATAAATTGCAAAAGGGTAGCATCAAGATGAAACCATAACCCCAGGGGTGCATTTCATGTCCTACAGTAATTAAGAAATCAATTGTCCCTGAGATGTGACCACGTTAGATTTAACAATAAAATACCAGCTACCAAGTCGAAATATAGAACATGTCTATTTCTCTAGTAAAAATGAAATTCACAAGATCAATACGACCATCCAAGAAGATTGAACATCCCTGGCCAAAATAGGCCTTGGGATTGGAGTATGCAGCATTATAGTAAAAATTATATTTACAGAACTCAGGATAAATGAATGGTTATCATGAAGAAGGCACTAATTTGTAGCTACCCAGCTAAAGAAAGGAAGGACTTGGCAATCATGTAATGGAACATATAATTAGGTAATGATAATATGACATCTGCACATGAGATGATCTACAGGATATCATGCAACGTCCCTGTGTATAGAGGCAGAAATGGGCACAAAATAAAACAGCTGGACATTGATGGAGAAATTAAACAATGTTAGCAAGTTGAAGTTATTACTGTTATCAACAATAAGATAATTTGTCTTTTTTCCTCAGATCAACATTGCCAACTCCAGCCAACAAAAACCCAGTTACTGTGCCCTGCAAACATAGGGGAGGAAACAAAACATTCCAGTCAGATAACTCCAATCATGATTAAACACTAGGGAACCGGGAAACTCTTAAGAGGGGCAGATGTCAACACCAATAGAACAGCATTCAATATTATTTTAATTGATATTGTGTTATGAGCCAGTTATTTATTAAAAGTCTTCAGTTAGTTATTCAGTTCTCATCAAATGATGGTGATTGGCTGCTAGTGGTTTCTACCTCAAATTAACCCATTAGGAGTACATGTGAAGCAAGCGAGACTGGAATTATCAAGGGTCCTTGAGGAAATTTTTCTTGAGCATCAGCCAGCCTTTATTCCTGATGTTTATCTTCACATGTACACTAAGGCATTATATCGCTTCCTACTTGTAACCGCAGCGCTCAGATTAAATAAGCTAGCAAATGCTCAATAAGATTATTAACCTTGAGTGATTCGACAAGTACCGAGTGGCAAAGAGTTGAACAACCACAGAATGATTATGCGCAAATCTGATGTTGAGAAAAGTTTTCCTTATCACACTCATGTAACAGAAAGTGCTAGTTTTTGTGGCTAAGAAAGGAAACTATGTGCATTGCCACAGATTGATGGATGTCAGCACACGTAAGACAAGATTTATCTTCAAAAATTGGGCATGTTAGAACGGGTAACTGCTCGTGGTACATAAAAGGAAGCAGAAGAGGCGCAATCAAGCAAGCAAGCAGAGAGGAAAGGAAAGGAGGTAGGTGGTTGTACCTCGTCGGCGATGATGGCGATCAGGGCAGAGCTGTTGGTCGGGATGCTGGGTCTCCCCGCCATGGCGACCTCCTAACTGGCACTGGCAGACGACGAGCGAAGGGAAAAGAGGGATAAGAGAAGGGCAAAGGCTTGAGATCAGAGAAGAAATCGCGTGCGACTAGGGCTTGGTAGAATTTCGATCTGGATCGGGACCGGACCGGAGCGAGCACTTACGACAACGCGGTGAAATCGGCGCCCGGCGTGGCGTGGCGTGGCGTGGCGTGGCGTGGATAGGATGAGATCAATTCCGGGAGGCGGCGGCGGCAGCAGGCAGGTTGCGGTGGCCGGCGAGAAGCGTCGCCGTGGCCGGCAGAGGAGAGGAGGTGTTGGGGGGATCGAGACCGTGGGCAAGGAGTTTTTTTAGGAAAACTAGCATAATGCCCATGCTTCGCTAGAGGTACATAATTATTATATTACAAGTTAAAAGATCGCTTTCTATATTATTATTATCATTCTAGAAACATAAGTAAGTAGCAAGATAATAGTCATATTGATTTAAGTAATAAAAATATTTAGAATCTTAAGGTATCAAGACAACAAAATTAGAAAGTTAATAAAATTCACTCTAATTCTACTCTCATCCCATCACAAACAAGTGTCACCTTGATTTTCAGTCTTCGAGATATAACTTTGACCACCAGAGAAATTTACTCTTCCGAATTTTATTTATCCAACTTGAATATTTATGAAAGATTCTGATAAAAATATTTATGAAAGAAATCTTCTCCTCACTAAAGTATACCAAGTTAACAGGATGTTAAAAATCCTTAAACTCACAAGTAACGTGCAAATCAAGAAAGAGTATGCTGAACTTTTGACAGTTACAAACTATAGAGCACAGTAATCTTAACTGACTTCAATTCATTGTGGCATGACAATCTGCATTGGTGACACAAACTGAAATGTATGTTAGATTAACCAGATTGTCTGAATTTCACACCTCGACGAATCTATCTCCAAACGCGACACCGTTGTTGGAAGTTATATGCCCGGGAAAGGATCTACACCTTGTTGATGCTGCTATTTAGGCAGTTTCTCATTGGCATGTCGATCAGCCTGTACGCTCCACCAAATGGGCACTTACAAGGCCGAAAATTAACACCTTGAACAGCTACTACAATTCATCTCTAGATTTTTACCAGTTGTGAGTCAATTTACTCATATACAAACCTAAAGTGATTTGGCTTCTGGAGTTTAATAAAGTTATGTCTTTTATTTTCCTTTTAAACCATATCCATAAAGTTCAAAGACCAGTTTACTTTGTCAATAAAATCATAGGCGAATCCAAAATGAGATATCCCCAAGTCCAGAAGCTAGTGTATGGTTTGCTTATAACTGTCCGAAAGTTGGTCCACTATTTTCAGTCGCATCAAGTCACAATCGTCACATCCAATCTACTCAGGGACGTCCTACATAATTGCGAAGCCACTGGTAGAGTCGTTAAATAGGCGATCGAGTTGATGGTGTTTGATATTGTCTTTCTGCCACGGATAGTAATTAAGTCTCAAGCACTTGCTGACTTTATGGCCGAGTAGACAGAAGTTCAGACGGCTACACCAACTGACAAGCTAGAATACTGTACGATGTACTTCGACGGTTCTCTACGGATCGGTGGAGCTAGGGCTGGCGTCGTTCTGACATCTCTCACTGGAGAAAAACTCAAATATATCCTTCAAATACACTTCCCAGCGTCTCACAATATCACCGAGTACGAGGCTCTTATCCACGGGCTCTACATCGCCATATCACTCTATATCCGCCAATTGATAGTTCCCGGGGATTCTCAACTCGTGGTAAACTAGGTTATAAAAAACTGGACGTGTCTGGACGACAACATGCTGGCGTATTATCAAGAAGTACGAAAGCTGGAGAATAAGTTTGATGGGCTGGAAATTACACATGCTCTGCGCCAATTCAATGAAGCCACAGACGAACTAGCCAATATGGGATCCAAGCGAGAAGTGGTCCCGACTAGAGTCTTTGTTGAGCAATTGATGGAGCCATCAGTCAAGAAAAAGCTTGATCTTGAGCAGTCGGTGGCTGAACATACCCCAGCGACAAGGGAAGTTATAATCATTCCTCAAGACTGGCGGTCTCCAATCATCCGATTCTTACTAGAAGACGAGCTTCTAGAAGATCGTAGTGAAGCCAAGCAGATCAAAGGTTGAAGAAAATGTTTCCTACTAATCAGCAAAGACCTCTATCGTCGAAGCGTATCTGGACTCCTCATGCAATGCGTCACATCCAAGGAGGGCAAGCAGATTTTGCAGTCCATCCACTCGGGCATCTATAGGAAACCTTGCTATATCAAGGACGTTAGTCGGAAAGGCTTACCAACAAGGATTCTTCTGGCCGACTGCAGTTAATGACACCAGTTACTGACACCAAAGACATAGTTCGGACATGCGAGGGTTGCCAGTTCATTGCTAGGCAAACACATCTACCAGCTCAGGAATTACAGATAATACCAATTGTCGATTTTTTGTATCGGCAATAAGAATATGGGGCTACTCGTGAGACCTAAACTTGATGGACTGCAAAGGAACACGGAACAATTTATACTGGTTCAGGCCCTCGAGATGAGGTAATACCCTACGTCTAGTTGTTGTGTATTGTCTTTAAGATTTCTCTAGTGAGATTCTGATATGATTCTTCTTTTTCTGCCCTCAGGGGGCGCCCTGCCTCCCCTTATATACCGGGGGATAGAGTTACAGAGTAGGAATCCCAGTTGAATTCCGACCAAAGGATTTCCTTCTAGGAATACAACATGCCCGACTAGGACTATATCCTTTCCTTATCATGCAAGGAAATGTATACTGAGTCCTATTGTATCCTTAATTACAAGGTTAGGCCCATCCTCTGTCCGAGTGGCCCATATGCTTCTTATGAGGTACCCGGAGCCCATGGCCTCCACAACAGTCCTTGAGACTTTCATAGTTGAGTCACAGCTCAAGCCAAGTGCTCGTCCTCCATGGTGAAGAATTCTCGAGTACATTGCTCCCGAGTACTCTTTGTCCGAGTGTTTCTTCTCCTAAGACCTGCTTTATGTCAGCTAGCAACGAGGCTATGAAGAGCTTCATGGAAAAATATAAATAGTGTGCGCTGAATAGGCGCACCTATTAGGTGTAGCCCCCAACTTTGTGCTTAATTGTGAAACAATTAAACATAAAGTCAAAGATCTTTAACCTTTTAGTCTTTCCCGAGTAGTGTACTACTCGGAATTTAGACTCTTCAGCATTATGTCAGCTGGAAGAATTTTTGTTCAGGGCAATTGTTGGTTAAGCATGTAAGCCGAGTACCACTTCTTGTATTTTAACCCAATATGTGGTCATGTGTACTTAGGAGATACATGCATTCCCAATTTTAATGGAGACCAGCTGTCGATCCTTATAAGGATATATCTTCAATACCTGGTAAATAATGTAGATATATGAACACATGTTGTCGGTGAAACGGGACTGGGGGTCCCCACAGTCGCCGGGGACGCATGGGTCTTCGGCCACGTCAGTTCCCCCGGGGCCACATCCTGCACAAGAGACGGCCAGCTACAGTCGTCGTCCCGCTGAGTGCCCGGGGCCCGAGCACCGCCCGGACCTAGGCGGCATCTCGCTCGGCCCCGGGGCACCATCGGCCTCGGGCCTCGCCTCCGGGGCGCCATCTCCATCGGCCTCGGCCCCGGGGCGGCATCGCCATCGGCCCCGGGCCTCGCTCCCGGGCGCCATCTCGTCATCGGCCCCAGGCCTCGCCCCCAGGGCGCTATCATATCGCCCCGGACCTGGGTGCCGATACCCCGGTCTCGGGTGGCGATGCCGGGTCCCGAGGGGCCGGGTGCCGATTGCCCGGGTGCCGATCCTCCCGGTCCCGGTGCCGACTGACTCGGCCCCGGGGGCCGATCGACTCGAAGAACTCAGCGGACCAGCTACCCAACTACCTACATTCATGACGAGGCGACAGGGCCTGTCGCCCCTGTCGCCTGCTCTGCCACGCGTGGGCGCCTCGTGATGGCCCCCCGTGGACACCCGACTATGCTATCAGAAGCCTTTTGACTTCGGAGGTGAGGGCGTGCGCCGAAGTCCAAGCAACAGACGACCATACGACCTGACACGCAGACCTACTCCGGCATGGGCACAGCAGGCGGGCGTGAGCGACTGGACGTTCCTCCAACTCCGGCGTGGGCGTCGCAGGCGGACGTGTGCACAGGAGAACTCACCGGAAAATCTCTCTCTCCGTGTACTGGCACTGTGGACTCCCCTTGACCTATAAAAGGAGGATCCATGCCACAGGCTCGGGGGGCGACGGACACAACTCAGATTGCTTAGACAAGGACAGAGACTTCTAGAGGATAGGTTCCAGAGAGAGCTTCCCAGGGCCCGAGCACCCCGGGAAGAACCCCCTGTAACAACAATCCACATCCTTTCACCTCCACATAGCAAACCACACACAGGAGTAGGGTATTACGCCTCCGTGCGGCCCGAACCTGTCT
Source organism: Oryza meyeriana var. granulata (assembly GCA_003991445.1). Lineage (NCBI taxonomy): Eukaryota > Viridiplantae > Streptophyta > Magnoliopsida > Poales > Poaceae > Oryza > Oryza meyeriana. The sequence continues at coordinate 332,633 of RYFJ01000511.1, read as the reverse complement.
ACTTCCTCCTATCTTTCTTATGTGCCGATCCATACATCGAACCATCCTTCTTCCACCGGACGTCGCAGTCGCCTGAGAACCACTCCCCTGGCCGAACCTCAAAGGGAGGTCACCAGACTTCCTGCCGTCGGAGTTTCATCCTTCGACACATGTGTCCAGCAATTAGGCTTTCATAAAGCATATCTAATTATTTAATTGGTTTCTGTAAATAACATCTGCACTGCGATTTTAACACAGCCAGCAGTTAGCTTAATAGAGCATGCTTATTTAGAAACTCATGTCTTGTGGCCCAGTACTGAATTTGTCGGCCCAAGCCCACTTATTAGCATAGGCTCTATAAAAGTGGGGTGAGAGAGAAAAGATTCCCTCATCTTTTCCAATCCGCTAATCGTTTCATCTTCCAACTCTGCACCCAAATTTCACACTCCGTCTCGCAAGGGTTCGCAATAGCTCACGCCCCCGCTCAATACTCGCCCGATTCTGCTCCGCCGCATCCATTCCAGACCTCTACAAGTCTTTCCCCCAAATCTTCTCACTCCCAGCAATGCCAAGAGCCCCATTTGAGATCCCAGAGATGTCTACCGGAGATTGATCGACGTTGGACGGTGGTTCGCTAAAGCTGAAGCTAGTAGAGAAATGATTAACGCTACAGCGTCAAGATGTCATCCATTAGCGCACCGCCGAAGGGGAATCCATGCCGGCGCCCAGATCCGGTGAGACCATCGTCTTCATCTCCTTCTTTCATCGCGGTCTTGCCCTCCCTTCTTCGGATTTCCTTCGCCAACTTTTGTCCTTCTATCAAATAGAGTTGGTGAATCTGAATCCCAACTCTATCCTGCACATCTCTATCTTCGCCACTCTGTGCAAAGCTTTTCTGGGGGTTAAGCCCCATTTCAATCTCTTCTAATGTCTTTTCCATATCAAGGCCTAGCCATTGAAAAAAAAATCCAGGTCATTGGGGGAGCCGATCTCTAACTTAGGAATGAAATGAAGAAAATCTATCTTCACTTTCCTTTGAAAACCTCCCTCAAAGGCTGGCACAAAGAATGGTTCTACTGTTCCAATCTCGAACCATCTCTACCCTCTTTCACTGGTTCTCCACCAATAATTCTGCCCAGCTGGTCTTCAGTGCCAAGCTATGAAGAAATGAGCCAAGTATACTAATTCATGGAGAAGATCAACCTCCTGAAGAGCTCGGGGCTGACTGGTCCCTGGGTGGCAAGGTGTTTCCTGAACCGCCACACCAGGCCTTTGAAGGTTAGGAGCCACTTTGGTTGGGATTACCAGGGCAAGGATGATCCTAGCCGCGAGTACCCTGACTTAGCCGACAAGAACAAGGTCACCGATACCTTGCTTAGCTTTTTTATCAACGGGGTAGTGGAGACTGAGGACACAGAACGCGCCCCCACGCCCTATAGCCAAAACAGGCCTCGGTCACAGGTAATCTTGAAAAATCTATATTGAATCTTTATTCTTTTGTGATGAATGTCTGTGGATATCTGTCTTGGATTGTTCTGCAATGCATGATGTATGTCTTTAAAATACTTGCAGGACTTTGTGGAGTTTGATGATGACTCCCAGAACCAGCCGACCACCAAAACGAAGAAACGGCCAGCTAGTCCTTCTGCTGCCCAACCTAGCTCCAAGAGAGCTGGGAAGAAACCAATTGAAGACCTGGGCAAGAAGAAGATAATCACGCCGAGTGCAGCGCCAGGGAGCCTGAAGATCAAGGATCCTGTTAGTGTAGCTCCCAGGCCGCCAAGCCAAAGACCGGTGTCTCCAGCCCCAAGGCCAGTGCTACCAATCCCAAGGCCAGCAAAATTGAGCCCAGCAATATCGCGCCCAAGGCCCGCACCGCCAAGCTCAAGATCAGCAACATCGAGCCCAAAGGAAGCACCGTCGAGTACCTCGACACCCCAGTCTGCTGCACCAAGAATAGAGCCAACTGGAGCCAAATAGCCACCGCCGACTACCGCGCCGACTAGCCCGACAACCGGCAGCTCTCCGCCACCAACATCTTCTGGAGCCCCCTCGTGGAAGTACAAGACTTCCAAGAGGTGAGCAATCTTCAATCTTCTAAGAATCTTGAATGATGTGGTAGTGTCTTGATATTTGACTTTTTGTGCAGGAAGCGAGTTGATATAGATCCCAAGAGGACTATGCCACCAACTTCTACTGTCGAGCCAAGCCCAGCCGAGCCAGTACTAGTAACGTCACCTGCCAAGCCAGAGACTGCCCAAGCTGCTGAAGCCGAAGCAGTCCTGACAGCAGAGTTACCAATGCAGACCAACCAGGGATTGGATGCTGAGACTGCTGCGCCAGCCTCCGAGCAGATCATCGAGGCCCTTGTAGCTGCCAAGTTCAGGGCCAGGACCCTATCACCATTGACATCGTCGTCTTCTGATGAAGGAGATCTCCCCAGGCTCGAAGCCCCCTCCGCACAATTTCCTAAGAACTTTTCATTGGGTCACCCCCCGAGGGAGTTGCGAAGAGCTACGAGCACAACGAGCAAGCAGCATCGAGGGAGCGTGAAGTTCTTCTACATGCTGCAATCGCTGCGTCCAGGGGAGTCCAGCGAATCTCACCATGTTGGTTTCTTGACAGTTTCCACTGATCTGATAGTTTGCCATTTCATTCTGTTTTCCTCTGTTTTGTTCTGAGCAGAATATCGTCGATCGTTCGGAGAAAATAAATAAGGTCCTGACCGAGCTTGCCTCCCAGCTCCAGCGACTGGGCTAGCTCCAGGTAGCCAAGGACGACTTGGAACGGACTAGCCAAGAGAGGGAAACATGGCTGAGGGGATCGGTTGATAAGCTCAGGGACGAAAACTAGGCTTTAGCCAAAAAGATCAGAAGTAAGTCTTCTATGTTGTTCTCCCGAGTGAATCCCGAGTAGATTTCTTTAGCATTGTTGATTCTTGACTGCCTTGTTGAGTATTGATTGCAATCTTGAGTTCTTGACGGTTTTGATTTGCAACCCTCGAAGCCGAGCTGAAAGCCCATGCAAAGGAGAGGGAGAATCAAGACAACAAGCTAAAGGAAGTAGAAAAGGCCAAAGCCGAAGTGGAGAAGGCCAAGTCTCCTGCTTGGTAATGATCTTGACTCGACTACTTGTTGCTCCGACTGCGTGTCTCGGCTAACAAGTATTCTTGTTGATGCATCTGAACAACTTCCAAAGCCAACGCCCAAGTTTAGTTTAGCGCCTTTGCGGAGGAAATCAAGATTGTTAAGGAGTCACGGGAAGTCCTCATCGGATCCATGAAAGGGCTCCTGGACATCATGGAATCTCACCATCCTGGGACCAGCTCCAGTACCGTCACCCAAGTGCAGGCACGCCTAAACGAAGCCCCGAGTATCTTAAAAAAGTACTCGGATAAGCATGTAGCTGTTGGCGTCGCCTAAGTTCTTGCCATGACCAAGTCAATATACCCTAGGGTAGACGTTGAGGCCATTGGTGAAGGTTTTGCCGAGGGGATATCTCTCGAAGAGGCACTAGAACTGATTAGCCAGGTGAGACCGACTGCGGAGGCAATAGCCAAAGACTTGGGTATGTAAAAACAGAACAATTATGCAGTCGGTGATTATTGATAATCATGTATAACTTTTGTAAAGGCACTTGTAAATCTCTTGTAGAGTGTTGCCGAGTACTTGGTTATTCTAAGTCATCATTAGCTTTACCTGACTATATCGTCTATGCCGAGTAGATCGATAGGAACTTAAGAAAAAACGTTCTTCTCTGAAAGCTATACTCGGGCAAACTTAGCATAATCATTGTAGAACTTCATGACTTAGATAAAACAAGCTCGGATTTTATTAACAAGGCACATAATACATGCAGCCCTCGACTCACTACTCGGTTGGGACAAGCGACGTAGTGAGTCAGAGAAAAAACTATATACATATGTATAGAGGAAATACAAGACTCAGGTATAGAAAGGACGTAGCTGTTCTATATTCCATGAGTTCCTGATGAGGGCAATGTCTTCAGTCTTTAGTCGGTAGGTGCCAGGATGTGTCACCTCAGCGATAAAGAATGGCCCTTCCCACAAAGGGAATAGTTTATGCTTGTCTTTGGGGGCTTATATTTTTCTCAAGACGAGATCTACCACCAAAAAGGCATGGGCACGAACATTTCGATTATGATAACGACGTAGGCCTTGAAGATACCTTGCTGACTAGATAGTTGCGATGTCCCTTGCTTCCTTCAACTAATCAACATCAACCTGTCGGTCTTCATTTGATTTGTCTTTTGAGTAGGCCTGAACTCACGGAGAGCCGAACCCTAACTCAGTTTGTAACACAGCCTCAGCACCATAGACTAGGAAGAAAGGGGATTGCCCTATTACCTAATTAACCGTGGTTCTTAGAGACCAGAGAACGGGTGGGAGTTCTTGTTCCCACCACCCTACATATGATTGTAGTCGATCGAATATCCTATCCTTGATACCTTGTAAGACCATGCTATTAGCACGCTCGACCTACCCATTACTTCGTGGGTGTGCCACAGAAGCATAACAGATCTTGATGCCAAAGTTGTCACAGAAATCTTGAAATACGCCGCTCGTGAACTGAATACTGTTGTCCGTTATGATGCGGTTAGGAACGCCAAATCGGTATAAGATACTCATGATGAAGTCCTTTGCTCGTGCCGCTATTATGGTAGCAACGGGTTTTGCCTCAATCCACTTTGTAAATTTATCCACTGTGACGAACAAGTGTGTGAACCCTCCTGGCACTTTCTTGAATGGCCTGACCATGTCAAGCCTTAAACTGCAAAGGGCCAAGAGATTGGAATTGTCTGAAGTTCTTGAGCTGGAAGATGTGTTTATCGTGCATAGAATTGGCATCCCTCGCATGTGCAAACTATGTTTTTAGCATCTGTTAACGCAGTTCGCCGGAAGAAACCCTATCTGTAAGCCTTTTTGACTAACATCCTAGATGCAGCATGGTTGCCACAAATACCCGAGTGGATCGACCGCAAAATCTGTTTGCCCTCCTCGGGTGTGACACAGTGCATGCGGACTCCGGATGCGCTTCGATGGTACAAGTCTTCCCCGACTACAAGGAAATATTTGCTTTGACGTTTGATTCGTTCGGCTTCACTACGATCTTCTAGGAGTTCATCGTCCAAAAGGAATTTAAGAACTAGAGTCCGCCAATCTTGAGAGATGATTAGCACTTCATTTGTTGCCGGGGTAGGTTCAGCCCCCGACTGTTCAAGCACTGGTTTCTTCTTGACTGATGGCTCCAAAAGTTACTCGACAAAAATCCCAGTCGGGACCACTTCTCGTTTAGATCCCATGTTGGCCAATTCGTCTGCAGCTTCATTGTATTGTCGCAATACATGAGTTATCTCCAGCCCATCGAACTTGTTTTTCAGCTTTCATACCTCCTGACAATACGCTGCCATAGTATCGTCGAGACATGTCTAGTCTTTCATGACTTGGTTGACCACGAGTTGAGAATCTCCGCGTACGACCAATCGGTGGATGCCGACTGATATGGCAATACGGAGCCCATGGATGAGTGCCTCGTACTCGGAACCATTGTGGAAACCCGGAAAATGAATTTGGAGAACGTACTTTAGTTTTTCGCTAGTAGGTGACGTTAGCATGACGCCAACCCCTGCACTGCTGATCCGTAGAGAACCGTCGAAGTACATCGTCTAGTACTCTAGCTTGTCCGTGTTTGTAGTCGCCTGGACTTCTGTCCACTCGGCCACGAAGTCAGCTAGAGCTTGAGATTTGATTGCTATCCGTGGTTGAAAGATGATGTCAAACGCCATCAACTCGAGCGCCCATTTAGCGATTCTGCCAGTGGCCTCGCAGTTGTGTAGGACGTCCCCGAGTGGACACGATGTGACAATAGTTACCTGATGCGACTGAAAATAGTGCACCAACTTCCGGACAGTGATGAGTAGGCCATATAATAGCTTCTGGGTTTGATGATATCTCATCTTGGAGTCGACTAGGACCTTACTGATGAAGTAGCTAGCCTTTGAACTTTTTATATATGGTCTGTCTCTGATCGCTCGACTACCAGCACTGTGGTTCCTGGGGCATAGGTGATGCCAATACTAGTGGTGATGTGAGAAATTTTTGAAGTCTTCGAAGACTTGCTAAGCTTCAGGTGTCCATTGACAATTGTTCGCTTTCTTCAATTATTTGAAAAAAGGCATGCCCCGTTCACCAAGTCGGGAGATAAATTGGTTGAGTGCCGCCATGCAGCCTGTCAGCTTTTGGAAATCCTTCTGGCTAGTTAGGGGTGCCATGTTCATGTTAACATTGATTTTCTCTAGATTGACATCGATGCCTCGATGTGATAAGATGAAGCCGAGTAGTTTTCCGGACGGTATACCGAAAGCGCACTTTTTCGGGTTCAACTTTATCTTGAATCTCCGAAGGCTTTGGAAAGTTTCTTCAAAGTCGGCGATGAGATCTTCCTTAGATTTTTTCTTGATCACCTCGTCATCAACATACGCCTCCACGTTGCGCCCGAGTTGAGTGTGTAAACAGCGCTGAATTGCTCATTGATAAGTTGCTCCAGCGTTTTTTAACCCGAACGGCATCGTGATATAGCAGTATGCTCCAAACAGCGTGATGAAAGAAGTCTTCAGGTAGTCCTCCTCCTTCAAGCTGATTTGGTGATATCCCGAGTAACAGTTGAGAAAGCTGAGAAGTTCGCACCCCGCAGTTGAATCCACCACCTGATATATTCTGGGTAGACCAAATGGGTCTTTGGAGCACGCCTTGTTTAAGTCGGTATAGTCGACTCACATGCACCATTTACCGTTCTTCTTCCAGACCAAGACTAGATTTGCTAGCCAATCCGGGTGATAGACCTCTTTGATGAACTCGGCTGTAAGGAGCTTGGTTATCTTCTCCCAAGAGCATCTTTGTGGTCCTGTGCGAAGCGCCGTAGCCGTTGTTTAACTGGCTTGGCCTCCGGCTTGACGTTGAAGGAATGGTCGATCACCTCTCTTGGTACACCAGGCATATCAGAAGGTTTCCAAGCAAATATATTCCTATTCGCCTGGAGGAAGGTGACGAGCTCGTCTTCCTATTTGGGATCGAGTCCGGTCCTGACAAGACCAGTTTTGGAGGGGTCGGAAGGATCCAGGGGGATCTTCTTTGTCTCAGAGTCCGCTAAAATTCCCGACTTGGCTACTTTTCTTGCCGGAACTTGATCGTCCTCACTTGCTGTTGTAGCAGCTAGTTGGATGTTGTTGCACCCGACTGTTGCTTCTTGAGATTGGGCCAGCTCGCTGCTCTCCTTGTCGCAAGTGAAGGCTTGCTTGACATCACTGCGAAGGAAAAGAACTCCGGCTAGTCTTGGCATCTTCAGCATCATGTAGGCATAGTGTGGCACTGCCATGAATTTGGCTAGTGCTGGCCGTCTGAGTATTGCGTGATACGCAGTCTCGAAGTTCGCAATCTCGAAGCAGATATTCTCGGTGCGAAAATTATCCTGCGTGCCAAAAGTAACTGGCAGAGTTATCTGTCCGAATGGAGTAGAAGACAGACCGGGGATTACCCCGTGGAAGGGCGCTGTACTCGGCAGTAGCTCAAAACAAGGAATTTTCATCTCGTCGAGTATCTTGGCAAACAAAATATTGAGAGCCCTTCCTCCATCGATGAGAACCTTCTTCAATTTGATGCTCCTGATGACCGGGTCCAGAACGAGTGGATAGCGTCCTAGATAAGTAACCCAATCAGGGTGATCTGTGTGGCCAAATGTGATTGGCGTTTCTGACCAACGCAAGTACTGGGGGGCATCTGCAGAGACCGAGTTGACTTGGCGTGCTATAAGCTTCTGCTTCCTTTCGGACTCGTATGTAGTCGGTCCTCCAAAGATGTGGTTGAGCTCAGCCTGGGGATTTTGGTCATCACCAGCTGCATCCAAATCTGGCTTGTCCTTGTCTTTATTGCTGCCAGATATTGAAGCCTGCTCAGAAGCAAACTTTTTAAGCATCAAGCAGTCCTTATCCGCGTGCTTGCCCTTTGGACGAAAGAGGCATGGCCTGTTCATCACTTTTTGGTACTCATCTGTCCTCGGGGGTCGCGGCCGAGTACGCTCCACAGTAGCCACCATATTATCCGACTTCCGCTTATGGTTGCCGGACTTGTTCTATGCTGGCTCGTCGTTGTATTTCTTGTCTTTCTACCGGGGCTCTTTCTTGTTGTCGAGGGCCTCAGCAACTGCATCGGCCGAGTCAGCGTATTTGTTCACCATGTCGAAAAGAGCCTTGACAGAAGTGGGAGGTTTCCGAGTAAACTTGGCAATGAACAGGGCGTCTCTGACTCCCTTACGGAAGGCGACAATGATGACCTCGTCCTTAATCATTGGGATTGAATTCCTCTTCTCAGAAAACCTCTTGATGAAATCATGAAGGGACTCGTTCTTCCTTTGATGCAACTGATACAGGTCGTACTCGGAAGATGGCCTCTCGTAAGTTCCCTGGAAGTTGGCGATGAAGCGTTCCCGGAGTTTTCCCCAGGAGCCGATTGACCTCTTTGGAAGTCTTGTTAGCCATGTCCTCGCCGAGTCGGCTAGAGCGACTAGGAGGTAGTTAGCCATAGCCTTGTGATCCCCTCCAGCTGCCCGAATCGCCAGAGTGTAAAGTGTCAGCCAGGACTCAAGGTTGGTCTTCCCGTCGTATTTTTTAATTCCAGTCGGCTTGAAGCCTGACGGCCAGTTGACTTGTTGCAGCTCCTGAGTGAAGGCCGATACTCCTTCAACTACATGTGGACTCCGACTCTGACTACGGCGGTGAAACCACTCGTGGTGGAGGCCGAAGCGTTCATTCTCGTCTTCCAGTCGATGACGCTCATCTTCCGCGTGTTCGAGGCATTGTGCATTGATGTCTTGCCGAAGGTCACGTCGTAGTCGGCCTCGGATATCCTGATTGTCCCGACGGTCGTCTTGATGTCGGCGTCGCCGGTCGTTGTTAGGGTTGCCGAGTGACGTGTGGCATGACTGTGTGCGACTGACTGGAGCCGGCCGCTCAGCGTCGTGTCGAGGCAGACGAAACCGCCATTGGAGAAGTCGACCGATTGGTCGGTATGAGAGTATCGCCCTACTATTGATGCTGCTGACATGCAGCAGCAGTAATCGTAGCTTTTATCCTTGCTATCGTCGGGGTATCCTAGTGATCAGCCGCAAACTGGAGAGTATCCAGTAGTGTTGCAGTGGCCACGACGTTCTATTGAGGCGTTGAGAAAACGTTGTGGTTGCTGACACGGGTTTGGGGGATTTGCTACTGAGCAGTCCTCCCAGCCCTGTGCAGATTGTCGTTGCGAGCATCGCGCTCGACGTGTAGGCATTTTGCGTCTTTCTCCTGTTGCTCTTGCAATCGATGGGCCTCCTCCTCCTGTTGATCGTGTAATCAGCGCGCCTCTTGAGTGGGAGTCGAGCCCTTGGACGCCATAAAGACTTCACGTGGTGGAGAGAAGCTTGCCAAACTACTGTCCAACTTACAGTCGGAGTCAGAGTAGTTGATGGGGGTAATTACAACTCCAACCTCCCTAGATCCGATCTTGAGCGGCTCTGGGCCGTATCCGAGTCATACTCCAGGGGATCGGGTTTGCCGCATCAGATGTTGATTGAAGATATCCACGGAGTTGCCGAGTCTGAACAGGAGATTGACGATCTCCTCCATTCTTAGCCCGATCTCGGCCGGCTCAAGGCCGAGTCTGAGTCGAACACCGAAAGAAAGAGTTGTCCCGAGACTCGGGCATGTTGAAGATTGCCGCAGCATGTCGACGAGGGTCGCTGCAGCGTTACGTAGGCCGATCGGCGTTGGGTCGGCTTGGTTCCTGGCCGATCAGATCGGATCCGAGTCGGACAGGGTGAGGTTGCCGAACTTGTCGGCGACAAAGTCGAGGCTCTCGAAGGTGATTGTTTGCCCGAGGAAGAAGTTGATACCATCGACTCCGGTGGTTGAATCCATCAGGCTTGTCGAAGATGATCTCGCCGATGCCCCTACCAGGCACGCCAACTATCGATGTTTTGTATTAGCAATAAGAATATGGGGCTACTCGTGAGACCTAAACTTGATAGACTGCACAGAACACAGAACAATTTATACTGGTTCAGGCCCTAGAGATGAGGTAATACCTTACGTCCAGTCATTGTGTATTGCCTTTGAGATTTCTCTGGTGAGATTCTGATATGGTTCTTCTTCTTCGGCCCTCAAGGGGCACCCTGCCTCCCCTTATATACCGAGGGACAGAGTTACAGAGTAGGAATCCCAATCAGACTCCGACCAAGGGATTTCCTTTTAGGAATACAATGTGCCCGACTAGAACAATATCCTTTCCTTATCGTGCAAGGTAATGTATGCCGAGTCCTATTATATCCCTAATTACAAGGTTTGGCCCATCCTCTATCCGAGTGGCCCATATGCTTCTCATGAGGTACCCGGGGCCCATAGCCTCCACACCAATATCTTGGCCATTTGCAGTTTAGGGACTTGATATGGTCGGCCATTCAAAAAAGTGCCAGGTGGGTTCACACACTTGTTTATCGCAGTAGACAAGTTCACAATGTAAATTGAGGCAAAAACCCGTTGCTACCATCACAGCGGCTAGGGCAAAAGACTTCATCATGAGTATTATATACCGATTTTGAGTTTCCAATCGCATTATAACGGACAACGGTACTCAGTTTACTGGCGGCATATTTCAAGATTTCTGTGACAACTTTGGCATCAAGATTTGTTATGCTTATGTGGCACACCCATAGAGAAATGGGCAAGTAGAGCGTATAAACGTATGCAGGGCTAGAGTATTTGACTGACTACAACTGTATGCAGGGCTGTGGGTGCAAGAGCTCCTATCCGTTCTCTGGTCTCTACGAACCACAATTAGTCAGGCGACAGGGTAGTCACCTTTCTTCCTAGTCTATGGTGCCGAGGCTGTGTTGCCAACCAAGTTGGAGTTCGGCTCACCACTAGTTCGGACCCACTTAGAGAACAAGTCAAATGAAGGCCGACTGGTCGAGCTTGATCAGTTGGAAGAAGCAAGGGATGTCGCAACTATCCAGTCTGCAAGATATCATCAAGGCCTACGTCGTTATCACAGTCATAATGTTCGTGGATGCTCCTTTTCGATGGGAGATCTCGTTTTGAAAAAAATTCAAACCACCAAAGACAGGCATAAATTATCTTCCTTATGGGAGGGGCCGTTCATTATCGCTGAGGTGACACGTCCAGGTGCCTACCGACTGAAGACTGAAGACGGCGTCCTAATCAACAACTCATGGAACATAGAACAGTTATGTCTTTTTTATACCTGAGCATTGTATTCAATTTTATACATATAAATAAAGTTTTTTACTCTGACTTACTACGTTGATTGTTTCAACCGAGTAGTGAGTCAAGGGCTACATGATGATAACATGTCCCTAGTTACGACTAAAAGCTCGAGTTTGTTCTATCTAAGTCAGGAAGTTTTATAATGATTATACTAAGTCTTGCCAAGTATAGTGTTATGGGATAAACGCCTTTTAAAGTTGATCTATGTTCACTCGACATAAATTGGCTAGTCTGGTAAAACTAATGATGGCTAAAATAGAATATGTACTCAGCAAGATATTACAATGAACAGCATAAAGCATTTACAATATATACACATTCTCTTTGTTCTCCTCGAACACCGACTACTCAAGGGTTCATGTTTATAGTGGCAGATCTTCGGCGATTGCCCGAGAGGTAGGCCTAACCTGGCAGATCAATTCCAAGCCCTCCTTTGGGGTGGTGTCCTCAGCAAAGTCCTAGCTGACTGCCTCAATACCTACCCGAGGATAGAGAGACTTCGTCATGGCCAATACTTGGGTGATACCCACGGCAGTATGCTCAGTAGCATATTCTTCCAAGAGGGTTGGAGCCTCTTCAAGACGTTGAGCCACCTGGGAGACAGAGTTTGAACTGGATCCGACTAGGCCTGGCTGCATAATGTCTAATAAAGTCTTCGCAAAATCTACTATGATATTTCACGATTCCTTATTACTTTGATCTCCTCAGCAAAGGCACTGAATTGGATCTACGAATTGGCCTTGAAGGAAGCTCATACAGAAGAGAAGCATAAGCAAGTCCGGATATCTAGTCTAGCAGAGTACAAGAGCGGGTGTGCAACTTACTAGCGTACTCGGTGTTGACCTTGGACTTCGCCTTCTCGAGCTCTTTTATCTTCTTTTGCAGGCGTTCAATTTCCAGAGATTGATAATTGTCACACCCTCAAAATCATTTAATAATTAATACATGTGGAAATACAATTTTTCTAAATTATTTAAAAGCTTAAAGAAGAGGTTAATAAAAATCCCTTAATAAATTTCAATGTAAAATTGGCCAGATAAAATTTTGTTAAATACTTCTTTAATTCTTGTAGTCCCTGGATTTTTCTGGGAATTATTTGAGCTAAGTAAGTATTTTTAGTAAATGGAAAACTAATTCAGTGATTAAATAAAAAGAAAAGGCTTTTAAATTCCTCCTTGGGGCTGTGGGCCGAGTATGGCCCAGCAAACCCCTTCCCTCTCTCCTTCCCTGGACCACAGCCCAGTCGGCCCATCCCTTCCTCTCTATTTCTTTTTTTTCCCCGCCAACAGGTGGACCCTACCTGTTGGGGTCGTCATCTTCCTCGGGCCAGACCAAGCCCGAGCACGTGCCGCCGCCTTCCGCAAGAAATCCGGCCGCCCCCGTCCCTCCTCTCCTCAAAATGGTTGAGGGGAAACCCTTCCCTCTATCTCCATCGCCTTTCCCCTCTAAACCTAGAGCCATCTAGTTAGAAATCGGGCCCGAACTCAAATTCGTCTCGGAGTCCCACCGCCGCCCGTGTTTGCTGCCGCCATAGTCGCCGTAGCCATCTCGGACTCTCCCAATTGGTGACCCTATAAGTACCGCCGCCCTCTCCTCCGCGCGTCGCCGCCTTTGCCCTAGCCCTAGCCACCCCATAGCGCCCTAGCCACGATTAGAACCCTCCGTCGCCGCCCCCGCCGCCGCCGCAGCCACCGAGTCCAGCCATGCCGTGCCGCCGCTCGGGTCATTGCCACCCCTCGCCGTCGCGGCTGTCGTGTTCTCCGAGAGGAGCCGCACCCCGTCTGCTCACCCGTAGCCTCGCTCCGCCGTTGAAACGCCACCGTCGCCGAGAACCCGAAGGAGGTCGCCACTTTTTCTCGTCGCTAGTGACCTTTTTGTCGTCGTTCATCGCCAAGGGACCGTGAGTTACGATCGCCTCGTCGAGCTCAACCTCCTGGTGCATTCCGCAGTCGCCGCCGTGCCTGGGATCGCCACCGCGCCTCGCTGCCCGAGCTGCCACCGTTGCCAGTTAGCCACGCCAATGCCCCGTTAGCAACCACGTCCACACCCCGTCCCCCGTGGCCGCCAGATGTGCGCCATGTGTCGTGCATCCGAGCATTGAGCTCGGGATCCATCTAGGCTGTTGGATCTAGATCCATTCAATCCTAGCCGTTGGATCCTGTACACCAATCCCGTAGACTATGTCTATGGTGGACCAGCCTCTGATGACGCAATAAACCCTTTTTCCGTTTCGAAATTAATTTGTTATTGCGTCATTATTGCTTTAATAATTTCTGTAAATGGTTTTAATTAGTTTAAACTTCTAAAAATCATAACTAATTCATACGAACTTGGATTGAGGTTGTTCAAGTCTCTAAATTCTTTAAAAATAAAGATATATCCATTAAAAATATCCACATATGCTATTACTATGTGCTTATGTACTGTTTTTGCTTGTTTTGTTATTTGCCTATAGTTTCCAACGTTCCAGAAGAATCAGTTTACGCTAAGGAAGGTTCGGAAGACTTTACAGAGCAACAAGGCAAGTCACACAGATCCACAACCCTTTGAGCATGTTGATCCTATGATTTAAATTCCTGCTTTTATTCAAACATGCATCTATTTTATAATGTCATCGGGAAGAAAAAACCCTGATCTTGTTTATAGCCATGTTGCTTTGATTACTTGCCTTTGTACCTATGGGATTAATATGACTAGCTAGCTTAAATTATTGGTTAGCTAGAATGATTCTAGTTTTGCTTAGCCCTGCTTAGAAATTATAGAATAACTCAAAGGTTGATAATCAAATATGATTCCACATGAAATAATGGTTCCATTCATGACAGAGGTCGTGTAAGGTTAATTGTAATGGGCAACTAAAACTTGACTAAATGGTGGGTTGTGAGCACTAGGTTGGTTTATGTTGCTAGCGGTGTTCATGACAATTAAGGACCAGTTCACGAGCTACTATTGTGAAGCATTTATCGTACTAACCACAAGCCAACATGGGCAACGGCTGGACTTGTAGTGTAGCACGTTGTTAACGCCAAAATTTGGTAAGGCCCTGTATCAGATTCGGTCAAGGGGAAATTTGCAGTCAACTGGCGGAGATTGATCCAGAAAAGACCGATTCCGGAAGGGGGCTGTGAAGACCGCTGTATGGCAGTTATTTACTGTATATATTAATTAGGCAAGCGCTTATCTTTAGGAAACCCGACCTCGTGTCTGGTTGGGTCTTGTTAGTGTTTTCTGTTATAGTTAGGAAACCATGTACCGTGTCCATAAGGACTCATGTAACTCGGGGTATAAATACGTGCACCCGGGGACCTTGTAAATCATCCACACAGATCAATCAAATTCGGCGCATCGCCACCCTTTCGATGGGTTCTTGCTTCTCGAGCCGGGCTGCATCGGTTAAGTTCGACCTCCTGTGAGAGGGTAAGTCTCATCACCCCGGCTACCTATCGGCTAGGACTTCCTCGGTTAGGTCCGATATTCTAGTCAATTTATGGTAGTTGGCTTACCACGATATATTTATTTTATCTATGGCTGCATCAGTTCAGTTTGATCTCATAGATTGATTAGGTATATCACATCACGCATGCGTAGATCGTATCGGCTTACTGGGAGCGGTTTATCATCAGTTTGTGCTGCATCGGTTAGGTCCGACCTATTAAATTGCTAGTGATAAATCGTTCCTGCTAGGTTGATACCCTGTGCGCAAGCGTCTTATCGGAGTGTATAGACGATAAGTTATCTTATTTTACATCACGATCGCATCAGATCTATCGGCCTATCGAGGTATTGTTATCATCATCAGTCTGTGCTGCAACGGTTGGGTCCGATCTACCAGACTGACGATAATAGCTTTATTCTTGATGAGCCGATGGGTTTTAATGCGGTGTTTTATCAGAGTGCTTAGCCGATAAGTTATCTCTTAAATACGGCCGATTATACTGCTTGCCTCGTTATACATTCTTGCCTGCATTAATGTTACGATCGGCTAAGGGCTAGCCGGTTAGTTTACTCTGCCGATCCGAGCGCGAGCACAAGCAAGTCCCCGGGCACAAGCTCAATCAAGTTCCCGGGTATAACCAGCGTACAAGGACCCGGGCACGGGCATGACCTCAGGTAAGGACCCGGGCACGAGCACAAGTAAGAGCACGGACACGGATAGAGGATGAAGATCCAGGCGCGAGCATGAGCAAGGGCCCGGGCACGGGTGCGGGCAATATCTTTGCAGTGATAATAGTAATCTTTAATCATAATCGGCTAGAGTTTATTTAATCTATTTATTTATATATCCTGCCTATTTACTTTATCAGTTTGCAGCCGATTTTTGAGCATTTCTTCAATGATCGGCTAGTTTAATATTCGTTTATTATTATGCTATTACTCATGCCATCATCGGCTTACAGTCGATGTGTAAGTGCTACAGTGCGAATCGGCCATCGGCCGAAGAGATGAGTCCAAGCCGGCTTCCAGCCGATTGGCTCACGAATTTGACATCTTTTCTCCTTGTCAATTGCAGGGTCAAATTGACTGGCATGCCTACGAACCTCAAGATTTTAGGACCTGCACTGGAGTGAAGCAAATCTCCCAGGCCTTCGCGTGTCTCCCAGACGCCGGACGGCCCCCGGCGGCTTTCGGGTCTGTTAGTTTTCCTTTTCTAGTTAGGAAAGTCCTGTTCCGTAGCCGATCAGGACTCTATCCACCCGGGCTATAAATATGTGCGCCCAGATACATTGTAAATCATCTCTCGATCAATCAAATTCGGCGCACCACCCTTTTCGACGGGTTCTTACTTCTCGAGCCGAGCTGCATCGGTTAGGTCCGAACTCCTGCGAGAGGGTAAGACTCGTCACCCCTTACCCAGGTGTATCTACTTTGTCTACGGCTGCATCAGTTCAGTTTGATCTCTTAGGCTGAGTCGGTATACCACATCACGCGTGCATAGTTTTCATCGATTTACTGGGTATAGTTTATCATCAGTTTGTGCTGCATCGGTTGGGTCCGACCTACTAAACTGAGCGATAAGTTGTTCCTGCTAGGCCGATGGTTTCTGTGCAAGCGTCTTATCGGAATGTATAGCCGATAAGTTATCATATACATCACGATTGCATTAGATCTATCGGCTCATCGAGATTCTTTTATCGTTATTAATCTGTGCTGCATCGGTTGGGTCCGACCTACTAGATTGATAGTGATAGATTTATCCTTGTTCAGTCGACAAGTTTTTATGCGATGTATTACCGGAGTGCTTAGCCAGTAAGTTATCTTTTAAAGCCGACTGCATTGTCTATTGATTATTATTCTGCTTATCTACTTTATCATCGGCTCCTAGCCGATGTCCATGTGTTACTATTGGCAGTCGGCTAGCTTATTGTTTGTTTATATTATCATCTACTCTATCATTGGCTCCTTAGCCGATGGCTGGTTTATTATCTGTTTGTAGTATCATCCATGCTACCATCGGCTTCCTGGCCGATGTGCAAGTGCTACTGGTAGTCGGGCAAGTACCCGGGAACGGGCACGAGAGAGGACCCGGGCGTGGGCACGACCAACGACCCAGGCACGAGCACAGAGAGTACCCGGGCGTGGGCATGACCAAGGGCCCGGGCGCGGGCACGAGTGACGACTCGGGCGCGGGCACGAGCAGGGGCCCGGGCACGGATGCCTGTTTACTTTATCACCGGCCGATTATCACTTCGGCAATCGGCTGGTTTACTATTCACTTATATCATCATCGGCTTCTAGCCGATGTGCAAGTTACTACTGGCTATCGGTTGACAGGATTAATACTGGCCGATCGGTTTACTGATCTAACTTTTTTTTCTCCTTGTCAATTGCGGGGTCAAATTGACTGGCACGCCTGCGAACCTCAAATATTTTAGGACCTGCACTGGAGCTAAACAGATCTCCCAGGCCTTCGCGTGTCTCCAGACGCCGAACCATATCATCGGCTCGTTCCCGTGGTTTTCGGTGTCAATAATTACATCCCTGACCCGACGAAGGCAAGGAACAAGGCAGGCCGCCATCAGACATGGAGGATTCGCAATGATATGGACGAATCCGAGGATGGCGTTAGCGCTAAACGTTGCAGTAGGTGTGGAGAGGAGGGACATACCTACAAGAATTGCACGAAAGACGTCGAGGCCCCAAGTGCAGCGGAAGTTCCTGTGGAAGGATCAGGCGCCAATGGAAGGCGGACAACTGGGGAAGGCACCACTGATAGGCAGCGTCATCGCAGGCGTCCTCGTGCACCTTCAGGTTATGCTGTGTAGTATAGCCACTGGTTGCTGATGTAATCTCCCTGTAATGTGTACCAATCTGCATGTATTGCTATCTGATTTTCGTTTTAGTGTGGGCCAGATCGGCGTGTCATATCTATTGTCGTCTGTTGAAATGTGCTCTTTGTTTTCACTTTGCCAGTGCTGGCCTTTTAAAAGTACTTTGCTGTCTGTTAATTTTCTGACTATAATGCACTATGTTTAATTGAGCTAATCCGTTCCACTTATTTTTCCTTGCAGGTATGGACTACCAGATGCCTGAGCTGCTGGATCACGCCACCGATTGGTCCCATCGGTCGTTTCTCTCGGCGGTGCAGAACCTCCAGCTCGGTACCTTACGTCCTCGACCTTCTAGGCGACTCCTTCCCATGGACCCTCGGTTCACGACTAGGTACATACGAACGTTGTACTGTGAAGCTGTATATGTGAACTTACTAACTTGCTTTATTTTGATTGTCAGGTTGCGGGAGGCAGGCCTTCTACCGCTGTGTAGGCTGGTAGCAGCCGCAGTGGACCCGAATGACCCAACGAAGAAGTGGGGTATCGACCGGTCGCTGATCACAGCTCCTGTGGACCGTGGAGACCGGAGATGCACACCTTCCACCTCCCATGCGGTGAGATGGCCCCCACGCTGCAGGACGTCAGCCTCCTCCTTGGGCTGCCTCTAGCCGGCGATCCGGTGGGCCCAGTTGACGAGCTCCAGGCGTGGCGAGACGACATCCTGCAGCGGTTCGCCCCGGTTCACCGTGCTCCGGGGCTTCCCCTAGTCGGCGAGATCTCCCCGTACACGCATGCGGGCCCTCCACAGGCTTGGGTACTGAGCTACACGGTAAGAATGCTTTCTTATTGTTTTATGTTCGTCCTTCAGTCTGTACTAGAATTACAGTGTCAACTTCCTTATATGTTACTGCAGTCTGATCAGCTAGACCCGGAGGCCAACGCGTACTCACTGCAGAGGAGCCTGGAGGCGTACCTGTTGTGGCTGTTCGGGTGGGTGATGTTCACCAACTCGCACGGCCACGCAGTCGACAAGGGCTTGATCCCTTACGCGAGGGAGATAGCCGACACCGAGAACGGTGCTGTTCCCCAATACAGTTGGGGATCGGCAGTCCTTACCGCCACGTACAGGGGTCTGTGCGACGGCTACAGGAAGACCCACCCAGAAGCGGTCTTCACGGGTTGTCCACTCCTCCTACAGCTCTGGGCGGCAGAGCGGTTCGCGATCGGCCACCCCGTGGTGGACCACAGTCCGTACGAGCCGATCCTGTACGTGGATGTCCCATCGGTGGACTATCCGACGATGGGGACGGTGTGGTGTCATCGTGAGGTATGTTTGGTTTTAGAACCGTCTTGGTTTTTTATGTTACTTGGACTAACGAGAACTCTTTACCTGTTTGTAGCGTCGATACGCTCACGTGCAGGTGCAGAAGTCGTACCCAGACTTCGTCATGGAGTTCGACAGGATCACGGACAACGACGTTGTCTGGGAGCCGTACAGCGCCGAGGTGGTGATGGTGCGTGCGCCGCTTGGCCTGTCTTCCCTCTGCACCAGGGACCATGTGTACTAGCTGACGATGATGCCGATGCTGTTCGACATTTCTGTCGAGCCACATTGCCTGCAGCGTGTGATGCGGCAGTTCGGTATGCGCCAGACCTTCGGCCATCCACACCTCCAGGCCGTACCGCAACACGTTCACAGGTATGTGTGGAAATGAATATTCCGTATTATTATGCATTGTGTCACCGGTTGTGCTCTGCAGGTTAAATTGGCGTGGCCAAGCCGCCGGTAGGTTGTGGACACCCACCGTCATTGAGTACATCAACGACTGGGTCATAGCCACGGAGGACGTCATCACGGAGATCTACCCCCACATAGCCGACATGTACGAGCAGTACCTTTCCTGGTACCAGCCCCGTACCAGACTACGGGTGACGTTCAATCCCGGGGCTCCACAGGCGCACGACGTGGGGGTGCGAGACGCATACCTGACACACCACGACCAGGACTACTTCCGCGCGGTGAGTCAATGGTTTTCATACTATTTTCAACGGTAGTTACCATGCGCAACTAACCACGCATGACATGCTGAACAGGCGGACGATGCTAGGCAGGTCGACACGGAGCTCAGCCTATTGTGCCAGCGCCTCGAGGCTGGCATCCCACTCACGGAGCAAGAGCAGACGATCACGTTCGGCCGAATGCGCAACACAATGCGCTCGGTCATCCGTTCTCTGACTTGTCGCCGTTCCAATGCAGCCCCACCGATGCAGATACATATGCGAGGTCCCCATGGTGAAGGGACATCGGCAGGAGCAGCGGGTTCTGTAGGGGCCAGTACATCGTGGGGAGCAGGTCCTTCCGGTACCGTCGGAGGATCGAGGACGGCAGCCTCCACGATCAGGCGAGGTTTGTCAGGTACGTCAGGTTCAAACATATTCTCCATAACTAACTGCACTTTTTATTCGGCTAACGCGAACTTTTCTTTACCAGCCCCACGCGGCGGATCTCACCACCACCTAGGGGACACTGGGCGGGGATCTGCCCGGAGCACCTCTGCTTGGATCTCTACCAAGGACGACCTCGTTCCGAAGCAGGACGTGATTAGGTCGTCACAGCTCGGAGGTGCACCGGACACAGCCGCACGACGCTGGTGCTTCCCCTACTGCTCAGGCGGTCCGAGCCACCCGTGGGGTAGCGGTGGACCGCCTGACGTACTCGCGCAGGCACGTGCGAGCGCAGCCTAGGACGACGAGGAGGCGTACGGACTAGGGGCTATTGTTGTATTTATTTATTTATAGGTCTCGCATAACTTGTTGTATCGGTAAAATGTAATTGTCATTTTATCTTCGACAATAGAAAAATATTAAGAGGGTTGTCGCATTGAATCTTAGAGTTCAAATACTAGTGCGCAAAATCGTAAAGAGCTTAATCTTTTAAAAATCCTTTCTAGTACAAGTTTTTCTGTCATGAACGGAAATTCTGTTGGTTCGGACCGGAATTTCCGTTCAGTTCTGAGGTTGAATTTTGGTTCTGTTTTCCTACTTTAACGGAACTTCCATTGATCTTGAGCGTAAATTCCGTTGTGCCTCTCTGCTAACAACTTTAAACGGAACTTTCGTTAAAGTTTACCGGAAATTCCGATCAAATGGATATTCTGTCATACTATTACGGAATATCCGTTGTTTGCAGATTGCTTCCGCTTTAGTTCAAATTTTTCGTGTCCATATTCACCCCCTCTAGGCTCGATCCCACCCTTCAGATCTAACCTTTCACAAATATTTAGAACGGTACTCCGTCCTGTTTGTACCATTTTAAAAGGACAAACCACTTTCGGCGCATACTATGCGCGAGTACGGACCACCTTTACTTGCATAATATAGGCCCTGCGTGCGCCACATTGCGACAAGCGAGCTTTCGGCGTGTCGCTTTAGTCATGCGTCGCCACGGGCATTCTGAATACATGGTCGGCCACTTCAACCGCTTTTTGCATATGCATGTCCCTTATATTTTGACCTGTACGTCTCATAGGGAAATAGACGCACGACAACCTATATAAAAGCACCATCATAGTAGCAGAGGGCCTTCACCTAGCCCCTCGGGCAAACTTCGCACCGTTTATGAACTACGGCCACTACCTGCCTCACTAATTTCCTTTTCTTCTTGTAGCAGCATCAAACAATGCCTCCTACACCTCTTTTCGTGGAGGATTGCAACTGGCGATATTTAGGTTTCGCTTTGGTACTGCCACCTTGGGCTGAACGCTCGATATGCCTTTGTGGTGACCGTTGCCGGCTACGCGCATCTCATCAGGAGGAGACTTACGGCTGGAGATACTTCGAGTGCATGCACCAGAGTCCCCAGGTACGTGTTTCAGTCAAGTCTTTGTCATATTCGTTTTTACGCCCACGACTCTTACACCAGGATATTTACCTTAACAGACCGAGGGAAGATATTGCGGCTTCATCGAGTGGATTGACAACGACAACCCAGAATATGACTACCTCCCGTTAGATGAAAGCATGGCGCAATACATGGCCAGGAGGGCGGAGCATGAACAACGTCTAGAGCTAGAAGGGGCAGACTGGAGAAATCGACCTCTCGGACTACCGCGATGGGAGGACCGTCCAACGTGCGCTTGTGGTGATCGTTGCCAGGTCGTCAGGTCGAGAAGGCCAGGAACTCTGCGACGCAGAAGCTTTGTTTGTCCGAACATTCTTGACGACGATATCGATGTAAGTTCAAGCCGCACCTTACTTCCTGCAGATAGTTTACCTTCACCAAACGTGACGAATTTGCTAATCAAACTCGTCCCACAGGATCCTCCAAGGAGGTGTCAATTCAGACAATGGATTGACAATTTCACGCCGTCAGATCTATGACGGCACTGGAACATGCAACCAGAATCACCAGTCGACTACAGCCTGTCTAGATCATACCATGAACGAATCGCCCGCTTTTCTAGGAACCGGTGACTAGAACGAGCGGATACATTGTACTGCTCACAAGTTGTATCCGTTGTTGTATTTCGTACTATGGGTCTCGCATTCATCATGCCGCAATGCGAACGGCTCGCATCTAGCTAATATCACTATGCTATTGTACATGCATTGCGTTAAGTATCGACCGAGTGGATCACGAATAATACACTATATCGTCTCCCAATGTCGAATTAAAAATCATTCAGTACGTACATTGCGCAAAAATTTGGGAAAAAATTCATAGGCCCTAACATTCTGTTCGCCTGGGGGTCCTAAGCCCCTCACATAAAACAGACCGGCCTATTACCATGTCATTAATTAAGTATTACCGAAAATAAACTTGAAAAAATGATCAGTACGATTTTACAAACCAACGCCCACCATCGTCGGATTATAACAAAAATCTTCAAAAAACATACCCTAAACCACGATTAAAACTAAATTTTGTAAAGCATGTAGGCGAAAGACGGGGAGGAGTGGATTGCGAGTGCCGATCCGGACATACAAGGAGTGGAATGCGAGTGGCGATCTGGAAATACCGTCAGTTTGACAAGTTTTCTTCACGACGTGAACAATCTATGATATTTGGTTTTTTTAACATCGACCCAATAAATGCAATGGCACAATAAATAGAATTTAAAAATCTAATTTTGAGAAATAAATTTTCAAAATTTTTTGGGTTAAAAATTAGCAAGAAAATTTTCAAATTTGGTAATTTGCAAATGGCTGCAGGGGGCCGAACCCAAAAATTCATTCGCTGCCCTGGGGGACGGCGGTGAATGCATTTTTGCGTTCGGCCCCCTGGAGCCATTCGCCGCCGTGGCCCAGGGCGGCAATGCCATGTGGCCCCCGGCCCGCTGACACCGTGGGCCGCCGTCACGGCCTGGTGATGCCGCCGTGGGCCCTGGCCATTTGCCGCCTGGCCCATAGCGGTTTCTAAATGCCGCCCTGGCCCACGGCGGCAAAGAGTGGTATTTCTGTAAAAAAAATTAAAATTTAGTTTTGTAAATTATTAACAGTAAAAATTCTAAATTTGAAAGCCTACATTAAAAACCTTCAAACAAATTTCAATACAATTTGGTGAACTAGAGATTGAGAGATCTGGGCGCCCTCCACCACGGTGGGAGCCCACCATGTGCACACAGTACCCGATCCCGGGATCAGTAGCCGGGTACACACATAGTTATCGGTGATACAAACTCAGAGTACCATAAATACATATCAGAGTACATACATATATTACAAAAGGTCTGCCATCCAGGACAGCCCTAGATGGACAAAAGCAATAACAGGGTAAACTAACGAGATACAGCACAAACAGAACCACGGGAGCAAAGGAAAACTACTCGCAAAAGAACACAGCTATCACCATACGCTACACCAAAGTCTCGTAGTCGGCGTGGTCTTGGAGGAACTCAGCAGTAGTCGGGTCTTCGTCTTCTTCTCCAAAACCTACTATACATACATATGAACAAGGGTGAGTACTTTCGTACTCAGCAAGCCGGGAAAAAGATGCCATGCTGGCGAGAACTGAAGAGCTGAGAGTCTTATTTGCGAAAAACAGCTTTTAGAAACATTTTGCTTGTCAAATGCTAGTGTGTCCAATTTTTAGTTCTCGGAAAGAGGCTCACGCCTCGATCCATTTCGCAAGTTGTTTTTCAACAACTCGCCACTTAAATGAATCATGTATTTCCATTTTTATCTTCTGGTAGTTTAACTGAATCACATTGACCGTCATCCGAGTGGCTCTGACCACTCCATTAGGTTTGCTGTTTTTCCGAGTGGCTACAACCACTCCTCAGGTCTGTTGTTCCGAATGGCTCCGACCACTCGTTGACCCTGAGACTCCGCTACAGCCAAATCTTAGCTATGCTCTTTTAGCATTTTTTCGGCTACAACCGGTTATATTCGCTACACTGGCTACAACCAGTTAGCTCAAACTTTGCTGCCCTGGCTACAACCCGCGAGCCTGCTCTTTATCGTCTTCTGGCTACAACCCGAAGACTTTTCTCCTATTTACTTTTCACACACTTGTTTATGGTGCTTCAACACCACGGGTCACACAGTCCCGTTTCTGGCCACACAGGCCTTCCGTTTGCTTACTCGGCAAATCCTGGTCATGGTTCCCTTCCCAACAAACACTTTCACAAACCACAAAGCAAACAAATCTACACTATGAGAATCACCTTACATCGCCCTTATACCATGGGCACAGCTGTTCGAACAGTTCGGCTAAACTCTGCAGAGGGTGTACGCTTTACCCATATGACATGAATCTTACAACGAGTACTAGCCGGTACTGGAAGTTCGTGACAAGGCCATTTCCAAAGCCAGTCTAGGGTTATCCAATGCCAGCAGAAGGATCCACACACGATCAATGCTTCAGGTCCGCTCCAACCACCGTCAGCACCAGGGCTCACGAGCCACAACTCAGATGAGTTCACTCCAGTCGGCACCAAACTTCCCTAAACCTACAATTTACTCGGCCAGGGGCATCCCATAATACCCGTATGGTCGCACTGTAAGATGCTTGGATGCAATTCCCAAAGGAAACGGTCCTTATCGATAATACATAGCCAGGCCACACAGGCACTGCCTCTATACATCAGGGTTTTCACAACTTTCATTTATTTCGCAAACCACGCCGATACGCAAAGTACTGTTTTCAAACAGTGAGCAAAAACCACGTTTCCCAACGACAATACAATCGTTGCAAGGCTAAGCCATTCTACTCGGCATTCGTATCCGTAGAAGATGCCAACGTGCCATTTTGTGGGGCATCAAGGGAGAAATACATCAATATCCTACCAAAAATAAGTGTGACTACTAGGTATCGGGTCCCGTCATCGGTTGCGCCTGCAGAGCCGAGGCGAATCAATTTAAAGTGTAAACTAAGCATGCATATTTTGCAAACACATAATTTTGCACATATATGGAGATAATATGTTCAAATTTGGGCATGCCTTGTTCTGCGGAAGATCTTCCTCGGAGCGAAGACGGCTTCTGGATCGTCTCGCGGTTCAGGATCTAAACAAGCATAAAAGATAATTACTGATACGCTGAAAAGAAAAAAAACACTAGGAAAAAGAAACATCGCGGTAGTCGGCTGCAGAAAAGGTAGCAGTCGGCTGAGGATGGATGCTGTAGGTGGATGAAGGTTTATCTTAAGCGGACTCGAGCAAGCTTGCGAACTGTGGCAAACAAGGCTCACCGGTTAGGAACTCCGGATGATTAGACTAGCTCGGCGATGGAGCTAGGGAAACAGGAAACGGCTCCGAGGCGTTGGAGTGAGGAAGATGATGATTTAGCAGAGACAGCCGGGGTTGCAAAACAAGGAATGAAGAGCCGGATGGCCTTTTATAGCTGGCGTGCGAGGTGGTGCTGGAAACACGGTTTTTGCAGTGCGCAACGGATAAAGAAAAGGAGTCACGATGTAACCTGACAAGCTACAGCTAGATGGCTGAGGCGACGCCGACGTCAAGCAGAGATTGACTTAATGTATGATGGTGGGTGTTGGGGCGTGGCCGATGGAGTTGGTAGACACTGTTGCAAATGAGACACTCAAGTCGTGGCTGAAGGACGGGTTGGTGAAACTTGCAGACAGAGCCTCTGTGACTAACCGTGTCCAAGCGGGTTCTTGAAGTGTGTCTATGCGGGTTATTGTCGCTGGTCCAAACGTTGTTGGCTAGGCTGCGGCAAGTGGAGGTGCGGATTTCGTCACCACTTCGGCTAGTCGGCGGTCCAACGGGAGAGCGTGGAAGTCAAGGCTGCTGTGCAACTTGGTGAGGCGATGAGACAGCGTGTCTACAAATCAAGCATGGTATCGCGAACTTGACCAAAATGGGCAGGTTGGGGAAAGGATAACGGTAAGGCCGAGCCAGAGGTTAGACACCGGAAGGTTTTCCCGCCAGTCCAGCGCTGCTGCGAAACAGACCGGTGGACAGGCAGTCGGGATGGCAAGACAGAACGGGTTAACAAGATAGTCGGCAACTTCACAGGTTTACTCGGCAGCAAAGATGACCGAGTGGGCAAAGGATGAAAGAGCAAGATTAAGGAACTAAGTAGGAATCTACTCGGCATAAGGGGAAAAGACAGTCGGCTGGCCAGGAAGAGAAACTGGGGTGCAGCTGAACAAGATAGGAGAGGGATTGGAATTCAGAAAAATGAATTCCAACGGGGAAAGGGAAAACGGGTCGTTACAAACCTACCCCCCTTAACAGAATCTCGTCCCGAGATTCCGCTACTCGGCAAAGAGTTCCGGGTACTCGGCTCGAAGGTAATCTTCTTGTTCCCTTGTAGCTTCATCTTCAGAATGGTTACTCCATTGCACCTTGCAAAATTTGACCGTCCTTCGTCTTGTACATCTGTTCTTCTTCTCTAGAACCCGAATCGGGGGTTCCTTGTACGTGAGGTTGCGCTGCACGTCGATCACTTCCAACGGAACTTGTTCTTCTGGGATGCGAAGGCATTTCTTCAACTAGGACACATGAAACACATCGTGGACGTCAAAGAGTTCTGCAGGCAACTCCAGCTGATATGCCACTGCTCCGCGCCTGGCAACGATAGGATACGGACCGATGTAACGAGGCACTAGCTTTCCACCCATTCCGAATCTTTTGGTTCCGCGTAGGGGTGATACACGGAGATACATAGGGTCACCGGTTCAAAACTCGAGCTCTCGCCTTCTATTGTCGACATAGTTCTTTTGTCGGGATTGGGCCACCTTCAGACGTTCTCGGATAATCATAACTCGTTCTTCCGCCTCTTTCAAAATATCTGGCCCAAAGACCATCTTCTCTCCCACATCTGTCCAACAGAGTGGAGTTCTACACTTGCGTCCATATAGAGCTTCATTGGGGGCCATCTGGATACTAGCTTGGTAGTGGTTGTAGTTGTAGTATGAAAACTCGGCATAGGGCAGACAGAGATCCCAAGTTCCTTCAAAATCCAAGGCACATGCTCTCAGCATATCTTCCACAATCTGATTTACTCTCTCAGTCTGTCCATCCGTCTGGGGGTGATATGCGGTGCTAAAATTGAGATTAGTGCCCATTGCTTCGTGTAACTTTTGCCAGAAGTGGGAGGTGAACTGAGTTCCTCGATCAAACACGATCTTCTTCGGGACACCGTGTTGGCAGACAACTTTGGTCAAAAACAACTCAGCTAGCTTCTTAGCCGGGTAGGTGGTCTTGACAGGGATAAAGTGGGCGACCTTGGTTAGTCGGTCCACTATTACCCAGATGGAGTCATGTCCTACTGGAGTTTTAGGCAAACCAGTTATGAAATCCATCCCTATTTCTTCCCATTTCCACTCGGGTATCTTTAGGGGTTGAAGTAATCCTGCTAGCTTCTGATGCTCTGCTTTAACCCTTTGACAAATGTCACAAACTGCGACATACTCGGCAATATCTCGCTTCATTCCGGGCCACCAGTAATGATCCTTGATATCTTAGTACATCTTGGTACTTCCTGGGTGGATGGAATAAGCGGATTCATGGGCTTCTCTCAGAATCACGTCTCGGATTTCTTTTTGGTTGGGTACGCAAATGCGTTTTCCAAACCAAACAGTCCCTTTGCTGTCAACGGAGTACTCGGGGGCTTTCCCTTTGGTTACGCCTTCCCTAATGACCTTGATCTTTTCATCTTCCCTTTGAGCTTCACTGATCTGATCCTCCAAGGTAGGTTGAATCAACAAGGTTGCCAGGGTTCCTGACTTAACCATATTTATCCTTAGCCGTTCCAAATCTCAGCTTAACTCTGGTTGATGGGGCAAGTTCAGGATGGCGTTGCAACGAACTTTCCGACTTAGGGCGTCAGCAACCACATTTGCCTTACCAGGGTGGTAATGTATTCCAAAGTCGTAATCCTTAATCAACTTAAGCCATCGTCTTTGTCTAAGATTGAGCTCCGTCTGAGTAAATATGTACTTTAGGCTTTTATGGTCAGTATAGACCTCACACCGGTTCCCAATCAGGTAGTGGCGCCATATCTTCAAGGCATGCACTACTGTTGACAACTCTAGGTCATGCGTAGGGTAGTTCATCTCATGATGTCTTAACTGTCTTGAGGCATAAGCAACCACTCTTCCTTCCTGCATAAGTACACAGCCTATGCCTTGTCGGGACGCGTCACAGTATACCTCAAAATTCTTCCTGATATCCGGAAGGATCAGCACAGGAGGGGTAGTCAGTCTTTTTCTTAACTCCTGGAAGCTTTTCTCACAAGCGTCGTTCCACTCAAATTTCATTTCCTTCTTTAGCAAGTCTGTCATCGGTTTGGCGATCCTTGAAAACCCTTCAATGAATCTCCGGTAATAACCAGCCAAACCTAGGAAACTTCTCACTTTGGTGATTGTGGTCGGGGATTTCCAAGAAAGCACATCTCTTACCTTTCCTGGATCCACTTCTACTCCTTGGGCAGTAACAATGTGCCCTAGGAAAGCAACTCGGTCTAGCCAAAACTCACACTTCGAGTACTTGGCATACAGCTGGTGTTCCTTTAGCTTTCCTAGAACCATCCTCAAATGTTCTACATGTTCTTGCTCGTCCTTGGAGTAGATTAAGATATCATCTATGAATACCACAACAAACTTGTCGAGATATTCCATGAATATCTTGTTCATGAGGCTCATGAAGAAGGCTGGAGCATTAGTGAGTCCGAAGGACATCACGGTATACTCATAGAGACCATAACGGGTCGAGAAAGCTGTCTTGGGTACATCCTCAGGTCTAATCTTCAGCTGATGGTACCCTGATCTTAAGTCAATCTTGGAGAAAACTCTAGCACCTTGCAGCTGGTCGAACAAATCATCGATCCTAGGCAACGGATACTTATTCTTGATGGTTACTTCATTCAGTGCGCGATAATCTACGCACATCCTCTTTGTCTTGTCTTTCTTTTCCACTAGGAGCACTGGAGCTCCCCAAGGTGATGTGCTAGGTCGCACAAAACCTAGAGCCTCAAGCTCTTCTATCTGTTTCTTCACCTCGGCTAACTCCTTAGCCGCCATTCTATAGGGTCTCTTGGATATTGGCATTGTGCCAGGTAGCAACTCTATAGAAAACTCAATCTCCCGGTCAGGGGGCATCCCGGGTAAGCTGTCTGGAAAGACATCGGGGTACTCATTAATCACCGGCACTTCTTCTAGAGGAACAGCTTGCACAAAACTCAGGAGAGGTCGGTTCTTAGGGTTCTCAGGAGGGGCAAACTTTACTTCTTGTTCCAAAGGACACTACAGGGTTATGGTGCTAGTCGCACAGTCTATTCAGCCTTTATGTTTGGCTAACCAGTCCATTCCTAGAATCAAATCCAAGCCTTGCGATTCCAGGACAATGGGGTTGGCTGAAAAACTAACCCCTTCAATGACCAGGTTAACCCTGGGGCAAGATTGGTCTGACCTAGACTCCTTGCCAGGGGAGTGTATGATCATAGGTACCCTAAGGCCTTGAGTATCTCAACCATATTTATCCACAAAAGCTTGGAAAATAAAAGAATGCGATGCTCCTGAATCAAACAAAACAACTGTGGGTACGGAATTGACAAGAAACGTACCCATCACGACATCCGAAGCTTCTTGAGCTGTCTCCGACTGAATGTGGTTGACACGGCCTCGTCCAAAAGTCGGCGTGGCACAGGAGGCATGTCCACTAGCCTGCGTAGTCGGCTGTCCCCGACTGAGCGCAGCGGCTCTTGCAGTGCTGATGTTGGAGCGTCCAGAGGCTGCAGGAACTTGCTTCTAGGGCAATGACGGGCGAAGTAACCCAACTCGTTACAGTTGTAACATCGGCTCCCTGATGTACTCGGGGTGCTTCTCTGCTGCAGGCCGACTGGGGTAGAATGGCTCACACCGGTACTCGTACTGAGAGGTCGAGATTGAACAGATGGAGCTGGGCGAGACATATGCCCTTGAAACTGGGGCGGAGCAAACTGACGGTAAGGATTGGGGAGATTGGGCCTAGAACGCGGACCACCACGAGTCTGCATCTGAGAGGCCTTGCACTTGCGAAAAACCTCGATCTCCTTCCTAGCATCTTCAACCACTAGGGCTCTGTTGACCATGTGCTGAAAAGTAGGGAAGTCATGGGCAAGGAGCTGAATCTTCATTGCCACATTCATTCCCTTCAGGAATCTCCTGATCTTCTTCTTGTCCGTGTTCACTTCCTTAGGTGCATAGCGGGCCAGGTGATTGAATCTACTCAGGTATTCACTGATGCTGGAATGTCCCTGCTTGAGGTTGTTGAATTCTTCTCTCTTAATGTCAATCACTTCTTCTGGGACATGTGCCGCCTTGAAGGCTTCAACAAACTCGGGCCAGGCAATGTTAGTGGCATCCTGATGGGCAGCATAGTAGTTCTCCCACCAGTTGGTGGCTAGACCTCGAAGCTGGTGTGCCGCGAACAAGGTTTTCTCAACAGGCGTGCATTGCACTAGGTTCAGTTTTCTGTCAATGTCCTTCAGCCAGTCGTCAGCCTCCACTGGCTCGGCGGTCTGTGAGAACTCTGCCGAACGGGACCTCAGGAAGTCGGCGAGCTTGGAGCGACCATGGGTTTGTGCTGGTTGAGCTTGGTGAAAAAGAGGCTGTAAGGCAGCCAAGTTCTGAGCAATGCCTTGCAAGATCTGAGTCTGGATGGCCATAAGCTGCTGTGGGTCTACCGGAAACTGAGGAGGTTGAGGCAATCCCTCCTAGTTAGTGGCTGCAGCGGCAGGGGTACTAGGGCCGACTGCACGACCATTTCCAGACGTCTGATCATGAGCCTGCTCAACTTCTTGCTCACCTGCTGCAGGAGGCACATTGCTGCGGACTGGAACTTGGTCTTCATGACCCAGGCGAGCTGGAGCACGAACATTACGGCGCTGGCGTTCTGCCATCTGATCCTAGAAGAAGGCAACCAAGGGAGAAAGGCTCAGAAAGGTATTGGCAGCCAAGCCGATAGAACAGATAAAGGAAGCGACGAGAACATCAAGATGGAATCAAGCAGCAGAACAGAAAACACACTCGGGAACCCAGCCACGACGAAAAGGCGACAGATAGGGCACTGAAACTTAAGGGCTGATGCCAGAGATTTGCGCAGGAGCCAAGGATAGTTAGATAGCCAAGAGTTTAGAAATACTTTCAAGATCTACAAGGGCAGAAAGAGATGCTTGGGCAATCCCTAGTTTTTGTAAATAGTATAGTTTTCAAAATAAGATCCTCAAGGACATCTACACGCGTAGGGTTTCGCTCCTAGGGCCAACAAATGCTCTGATACCACCTCCTTGTGGGCGCCCTCCACCACGGTGGGAGCCCACCATGTGCACACAATACCCGATCCCTGAATCAGTAGCCGGGTACACACATAGTCATCGATGAACAAACTCAGAGTACCATAAATACATATCAGAGTACATACATATATTACAAAAGGTCTGCCATCCAGGACAGCCCCAGATGGACAAAAGCAACAACAGGGTAAACTAACGAGATACAACACAAACAGAACGGGAGCAAGGAAAACTACTCGGCAAAAGAACACAGCTACACCACAGGCTCGGTTGGGGACTAGGCTCGAAACCTCAGAAGTCTTCATAGTCGGCGTGGTCTTGGAGGAACTCGGCAGCAGTTGGGTCTTCGTCTTCTTCTCCAAAACCTACTATACATACATATGAACAAGGGTGAGTACTTTCGTACTCAGCAAGCCAGGAAATGATGCCATGCTGGCTAGACAAGGGGCTGAGAGTCTTATTTGCGAAAACAGCTTTTAGAAACATTTTGCTTGTCAAATGCTAGTGTGTCCAATTTTTAGTTGTCGGAAAGAGGCTCACGCCTCGATCCATTTCGCAAGTTGTTTTTCAACAACTCGCCACTTAAATGAATTATGTATTTCCATTTTTATCTTCTGGTAGTTTAACTGAATTCACATTCGACCGTCATCCGAGTGGCTCCGACCACTCCATTAGGTCTGCTGTTTTTCCGAGTGGCTACGACCACTCCTCAAGTCTGTTGTTCCGAATGGCTCCGACCACTCGTTAACCCTGAGACTTGGCTACAGCCAAATCTCAGCTATCTCTTTTAGCATTTTTCGGCTACAACCGTTTATATTCGCTACACTGGCTACAATCAGTTAGCTCAAACTTTGCTGCCCTGGCTACAACCCGAGAGCCTACTCTTTATCGTCTTCTGGCTACAACCCGAAGACTTTTCTCCTGTTTACTTTTCACACACTTGTTTATGGTGCTTCAACACCCCGGGTCACACAGTCCCGTTTCTGGCCACACAGGCCTTCCGTTTGCTTACTCGGCAAACTCTGGTCACAGTTTCCTTCCCAACAAACACTTTCACAAACCATAAGCAAACAAATCTAGGCTATGGGAATCACCTTACATCGCCCTTAACCATGGGCACGGCTGTTCGAACAGTTCGGCTAAACTCTGCAGAGGGTGCACGCTTTACCCATACGACACGAATCTTACACCGAGTACTGGCCGGTACTGGAAGTTCGTGACAAGGCCATTTCCAAAGCCAGTCTAGAGTTATCCAATGCCAGCAGAAGGATCCACACAGGATCAATGCTTCAGGTCGGCTCCAACCACCGTCAGCACCAGGGCTCACGAGCCACAACTCAGATGAGTCCACTCCAGTCAGCACCAGACTTCCCTAAACCTACAATTTACTCGGCCAGGAGCATCCTATAATACCCGTATGGTCGCACTATAAGATGCTTGGATGCAATTCCCAAAGGAAACGGTCCTTATCGATAATACATAGCCAGGCCACACAGGCACTGCCTCTGTACATCAGGGTTTTCACAACTTTCATTTATTTCGCAAACACGTCGATACGCAGAGTACCGAGTTTTCAAACAGTTGAGCAAAAACCACTGTTTCCCAAATGACAATATAATCGTTGCAGGGCTAAGCCATTCTACTCGGCATTCGTATCCGTAGATAGGATGCCAACGTGCCATTTGTGGGGCTATCAAGGGAGAAATACATCAATATCCTACCAAAATAAGTGCGACTACTGGGTAGGTCCGTCGGTTGCGCTTGCAGACCGAGGCCAATCAATTTAAAGTGTAAAATAAGCATGCATATTTTGCAAACATATAATTTTGCACATATAGGAGACAATATGGTCAAAGGGGCTTGCCTTGTTCCTGCGGAAGATCTTCCTCGGCGAAGACGGCTTCTGGATCGTCTGTCGGTTCAGGATCTAAACAAGCAGAAAAGATAATTACTGATACGCTGGAAAGAGGTAAAACACTAGGAAAAGAACATCGCGGTAGTCGGCTGCAGAAAGGTAGCAGTCGGCTGAGGATGGATGGTAGATGGATGAAGGTTTATCGTGCGGCTGAGCCAAGCTTGCGAACTGGACAACAAGGCTCACCGGTTAGGAACTCCGGATGGTAGACTAGCTCGGCGATGGAGCTAGGAAAACAGGAAACGGCTCCGAGGCTTGGGAGGAGGAAGACGATGATTTAGTAGAGACGGCCGAGTTGCAAAACAAGGGAATGAAGAGGCACGGATGGCCTTTTATAGCTGGCGTGCGAGCTGGGACACTACGGTGCCGGCAACGGATAAAGAAAAGGAGTCACGATAACCTGACAAGGCTACAGCTAGATGGCTGAGGCGACGCGACATCAAGGCAGAGATTGACTTAAGGATTGGGCGTGGCCGGTAGAGTTGGTAGACACTGTAGCGGCGATGAGACACTCAAGTCGTGGCAAGGACGGGTTGGTGGAACTTACAGATAGAGCCTCTGACTAACCGTTGGTCCAAGCGGGTTCTTGAAGTGCGGCGGGTTATTGTCCACTGGTCCGAACGGGGCTGCGGGCAGGTGGAGGTCGGATTTCGTCACCACTTCGGCAGTCGGCGTCCAACGGGAGGAGCGTGGAAGTCAAGGCTGCTGTGCAACTTGGTGAGGCGATGAGACAGCGTGTCTACAAATCAGGCATGGTATCGCAAGCTTGACCGAAATGGGCAGGTCAGGGAAAGGATAACGGTAAGGTCGAGCCAGAGGTTAGACACCGGAAGGTTTTCCCGCCAGTCCGGCGCTGCTGCGAAACAGACCGGGTGGACAGGGCAGTCGGGATGGCAAGATAGAACGGGTTAACAAGGTAGTCGGCAACTTCACAGGTTTACTCGGCAGTAAAGATGACCGAGTGGGCAAAGGATGAAAGAGCAAGATTAAGAATGGCAGTCAGCTGGCTAGGAAGAGAAACTAGGGCGCAGCTGAACGAGATAGGAGAGGGATTGGAATTCAAAAAAACGAATTCCAACGGGGAAAGGAAAAACGGGTCGTTACAAGAGATAATTTGAAAACCAAAATTAGTTTTACTTGAGTTTATATTTCAGTAAAATTATTGTATGAATTTCATTAAATTTGATTAGAATTTTTTACAATTAATAATCAATTTAAAGAAGGGTAAAATAATTCTATCCCCTTTGATTTTTTTGTACATAAAATTTTTGACATGTGAAATATATTTTTTACGAAACTAGAACATAGGTAAGAGTGAGGGATAATATAATTATTTTGAAAAAAAAAATCTAACAGTCACCACTAATAGAATGGATATAGAGGAGATTGAACTCAAAGCTATATTTGCAGGGTACGAAGCATCACGATACCTTACAACAATTTACTCAGCTAAATATGAAGTCCAACACAAAGATGATGATCCCAAGACTCGGCCAAAACATAGATCGGAACGGTAAACCTGAATACTTTGGCGGCGACGAAGTCTAGGTTCCCGAACCTGGCCGGGGATGAAGGTGGTGGCGGTGGATGTGCCGTGCTCGACGGCGAGGCGACATGATCGGAACCAAAGTCCGGCTAGATTGTTACTGGATTCCATTGGACATGCATCTAGTCGGCCATGGCCCATGAGATCGATCGAGCAGTCCAACTCCAACACTGTGACTTCAATTTGCGTTGGGCCTTCTCGCGCCATTTTCATGGGCCGATCAACCCTTCCAATCGCCAACGACACATTAAATTGGAATTTTTTTATTTTTATATTTTTTAAAAAAATATTTACAAAAGTATATTTTCATTTTAGAAATTTACAAAAATATTAAAGGACGATTTTATAACGTGGCAGACGGCCGTCTGCCCTTTTGCAGGCGACATCCTAGCCGCCCTTTAGAAGGGCGGTAAGAGGACCGCTTGCAAAATACCCTATCCGCCGGGCCGTCGATTTTGCGGACGGCCCTCTTGTCACTCTCCTAAAGGGCGGTTTTTCTTAGCTAGGGGGCCACCTATAAAATCGGCGAGTGCTACTATCCAATGCGCACGCGCGTAGCAGCTTTTTCGCTATCTATATGTTTAATTTCCCTTCATTTGGATTGTGTTGAATAAAACTCATTTGGATCCCTAACGCGTAGGAGTAAATAAAACAAGGTATATATACTCGTGTTATAAATAAAACAGATCTAACCTGAGGTCTATGACCTCAATTTATTTATTTCCTAGCATAAATATGAATTGTGTGCGTCCATGTTCAGTTAAAACAAAAATAACGGATCTAACGATTTTGTTCTCTTCTTCCTGACAAACTTCCTCTAATAATAAGGTAGTGCCAAACCGTTTCTCCGCCCCTCCATGTCGTCTATTTCCCTCGCAATTATGCTTGTGACAATTAGTTGATACCTCTAGTGATTTTTCTAAAACAACCCGGCCTATCAGTGGTGACAAATCAACCCACTCCATTGTTCCTATTTGTTTATCTATCTATTAGTATGATTCTTTCTGAAGCCTAACAATTGCATCTTGGATGATTTTTTTTTATCTTCATGATGCATTGATTGGGCCCAGGTGTAGTATTGCTGCTATGATCTAATACTCCGACAATTTTAAATTTAGCACGAGATCGACCCCTCTAATTATTTGGTAAAATACGGCCTGTATATTTCTCAAGTTGGATCATCCGACTGTTCCAAATTTGGCGCAAAATAATCACATCAACACGCACTAATCCTCTCAAAGTCAAGAGGTCTACCTCTAGAACGAATGTACATCATGGTAGGAAGAGCAATAATTTATCCCAAGTAATAATGGGAATCCAAGATGTCATTATCCATCATACTGGTGAGATTGGGAATACGTACTTGGATCATGCAGAAGGAAGCCTCACTTTTCTTGACCTTTTTTTTCTGAACAAGACGTGAGAAAGAGGGAGCTGCATCCTGCACGTCTGGGATGAGCTGGGTGATTAGAAACAAAAGATTGTATAAATATTACGCATGTTTAAATAAGTTCATCATTAGGCTTGCATGCAGCGCAAACATGCCACATATAAATACTACACATGTTCATAGCAGCTTATTAACTGGACTCCTCTAATTAAATCTAGCTAGCTATTGCATCTAGTAGGAGTGGAAAAGACATGCAGCATCTGTGCTTGGCCTTTTTTAGCTTAATTGCAATCTGAGTCATCAAGATAATCCAACAAACACATGATAAATGATCAGAGGAAGACGGTTCATGCATTTTTGTTTATCACAATGTCAGTGGAGGTACTAGCTAATTAGAATGGATGTTCTTATATGCTTCCTGAACACTAAATTACAAAAATTAGCCCTTTCATGATTAATTATCTAATGGGAGCACAAGAAGTACCCTGCTACTGCATGTAGAAATACTAGAAGAATACTTGTTGAAACAGCTGTTCATATGGAGAAATGCTGTATGGATGGATGATGGGTTCCAGCCTCTTCTCTAGGTCAGTTGTACCTAATCAAATGTTTGGATTCTTGCATGAATTTCGCAGGATCTGTTATGATGCTTTGCTGTCTCATGTCATAGGAATTCCAGTGTGAGCACAAAACCTGCAATCTTTAAGCATGCTGTTTCTGCTACTGCCTCTTATCTTTATTTGATTCAGAACTATGCTTACAGTACAGATAATCTCTATTAACGACGGAAAGAATTTACTGATGACCACTTGTCAGTGAGACATAGTTGGTTACTGTTAGAACATGGTCATTGCCAAGTGCACGACATGACCATGCTGACCTGATCAATTGAGTTCGGAACAATTCCCACATGAGGCCAGGGCCCTAGCAGAAATTTTCTTTTCCCTGCTAATAAGAACATCATAAATAGCTAGGAAAGCGTGAAAATAAACCAATTGCGCTATATTGTCAACAAAAACCATCACCCTTTTTCCAAGGTTGAAGCTCTAGGATCTACATAATCTGACCATGTCCATGTTAGACAGGGAGACTTTAGTGTCAACATGCATGTGCCAATAGCCATCTGAAGTTCAGCATGACAAGTACCCTTGCAAGCTACCAACTCACAACTACACATGCAGGTAAGGACATTCTTCTAGTCAGAGACTGATGATGAGAGATGTATATATCTTTGTGTGTAGTGGTCTGTACTATACTACTACTATGCAGGGTGACATGAATGCAGCTTTAGTTTGGCATATCTTTTTCTGTCAAGCTGGTACCTGTGAAAATGATATGAGGATGTAATCAATGCAAACATGCTCAGGGATAGCCCCTTTCTAGTTGCTACAGGTTCCAAAGTTCACATTTGAGCCACTTGCAATCTCTGCCTTCCCTAGATACCAAACAGGTAAAACAACTACTATTTTGTGTAGATGCAATATATTTAAGCTAAAGTTGGGCAAGAATGAAAGATGACTTGCCAGTGATGATGATTAGAAAGAGATAGGGACAGAAGGCAGAACCTAGGACCAAGATGCATTATTGGCTAGGGCATGATCGAGTGATGGTATGGTAGTTCCTATCTTGGATTCCCTTGCTGTGCAAAACAAAGGACTCATGCACAAAAAGGAAAAAAGAAAAGGAGAAATGAAAGCAATGTTGTCATATAAATCAGTCAAAAAGACAACTCTGTTTTTTTAGTAATTTGCACATTTGTATCATGTATGTGCTCTCAAGTCACGAACAAGCATATTGGTTTTGAACCTAGTTTCAAGCCTCATGAGCTTAACTAACAACTTAAATAGTATGCCAAATGTTGTATGTGTATTGATCAATTATCAAGTAACATCAAGCTTACGCTCGTTGAACTAAACTAACTGAAGCAAATTTGCAAGTATACGAACCGAGTGTCAAGTTTCAAGGATGTATAAAAGGAATTCAACCACAGTTTACCTTAAGTCTCTGTTCCGTTGTTGACTTCACTTGTGATTTGGATGGCTCAAGCTAAGTGACAGGTCAGGGTGAGTTCATTGCATGCATATAGTTGTTAATTATCATCAGAAGCTTCGGCAGCTGACTGGTCTCACCACATAGATGAGATCAGTGTCTGAGGGTGACAAGCAGCAACCATGCAAAAAGTCGTCACAGGATTGTGAGTTACATGCACTAGTCAGCCAACACAAAAGTCAGGCAATTCACTTACAAGACTCCTTTAGGTCTCAGAGGTGAAATAAAAATGGATTGCAATTTTTGTTTGGTCAACCAAGAGTTAAACTCTTGACCACTAGCTCTAATATTATATTGATTCGTATGAATCAATCAGTTCAAGTCAAAAGCTTAAACTGGTGAAGAAGGGTGGACAATTTATAATATACTTAAACAAAGACTTTTACTACATTGTAAATAGCTGATCAGTTCATCAACCATATCTTACTTCTTATAAATGAGTAAGCACCGCACACCTATGACATTATGCAAGCTCATTTTCTCAAACTTTCCGCTGTATGGTCGACGGTTACGAGCAATATTAAGGTATTATAAAATCAAGTTGCTATTATTAATTAACTAAGATCTAAGGAAAGATAAGAGGAACAGAAGGGCTTGAATACCCCTATATTATATCCTCAGAAGGCAATGCAAAGTCATGTTTGTTTCCTTCAAACCTACTGGATGGCACAAACATGTTTTTTTTATGTTTAAATCATTTATTCCAGAACATAAAAAATAAAAGTACATATCAAATTTTAAGACAACAACAAACATATCAAAACAAATAAGCAGACATATATCGGCTAGTCAAATGGTACAGTCTCCATCAAATGGTAAACCTACGAGAAAAATGGAATAGTAAAGATAACCTAAAAATTGAAAAACAAGAATGTATATGTTGCGAGGCAATGGTGAGAGGTGCCTATGAAAAATATATGAGATTATGTGACCTAGCTACTGAATAAAAGGAATTGTCTATCTTTCAGGGGACTGAAAAACGTAGCCACTTTTCTCGTCCCTTCACGAAAATCTAGCCAGATCTGTGTTGTGCATTTCGCTCAGTCCGGTAGCCAAATGGTCATGTATCACACTAAAGATTTTTCGCTTTGAATTATTGGAACGTTCAGATGGGCCGCCCTAGCCCTCCGTTGTTTGCTACTAGGAGTAAAAAAAAATTCCAACCAGTAAGTGCTTCATATAATGGAAAGAACCAATGTACAAATTAACTACCCTTCCAAAACTTTCATGGATGTCATAAGCTAGGACCTACCATTGAAATTGTTCGTTCATGCTGGTTGCATTTTCGTTTTTTTTGTTTGCAAATGATTGTGAATTGAATCTAAAATCCTAATACATGACGAAATAAATGGATTCAAATGCCTAGATTGATTCAAAATTATCTTATTGTGAAATTAAAAATAGAAAATTGCAAACATGATTTCTTTAATTTATCTGAATATGGTCATCGTAATATCAAATTAGAAAATAATTTGTCATATCTCCCCATATCTGACCTTAGATTCTTTATTTGAAACTTAGTAATACTTTCTCCATCCCAAAAAGATTACAGCTCTAGAAGAGAGTCAGAGAAATTAGTAGAGAAAGGAAAATGTCTTACAAGCCCCTTATTTATTAAATAAGGGGTGATTAGAAGACAGAGAATGGCGGAGGGTAAGATATGGATAAATTTGAATGGAAGGTGATTGATGGGACAAGTACAACATCAGAGTTGTAATATTTTTGGGACAAAATTTAAGTG
The DNA here is from genome assembly GCA_003991445.1 of Oryza meyeriana var. granulata. NCBI lineage: Eukaryota > Viridiplantae > Streptophyta > Magnoliopsida > Poales > Poaceae > Oryza > Oryza meyeriana. The sequence goes on along the minus strand of RYFJ01000511.1, from coordinate 292,670 downwards.
TTAGAATTTTTTTTTTTGGACAGAGAGACTAGATAATATTTTCCACCAATATGAATTTTGTATAATAATAAGAATTTATAAATATAGCACAGCTAGCATTCAATATTCAATAGGAAAATTACCTTGGAAGAAAAATAACCTAAATACTTCTTATTAAATAAGGGGTGATCGGGAGTATAAGAGTGATTAGAGTAAAATGAGGAGATCTAAAGGAGAGGTGGTTGGAGAAAAAATTAGTATTCTCTCCGTTCTAAAATAAGTGACTACTTTGGATTCAAAATTTGTCCCAAAATAAGTGATCACATTAGGGTACTACTGGTCCTATCATCTCTCATTTAAATTTTCTCTTTCTTACTCCCAACCATCCTCTTACTCTTAATCATTTCTTATTTAATAAAGGACATCTTGGTTATTTTTCTACCTCTCATAATTTGTCTTCTTTCTCCTAAAGTAGTCACTTATTTGGGAGAGAGTACTTTAGAAGTGTTCTTATTTTAGAACAAAATTTTAATGCTAGAAATACACTTATTATGAGATGAGGTAGTGTGAAATTAGTAGTATCTGTATATTACCTTCAAGGTTCGCTCCAATAGTCTTACGAGACCAACAACTACTAGCCGAATTTTGAATGAATGGTCCAAACAAACTTAGAGCACCACAAAAATATCTAATAAATGTACATACCCCACAACACTTCGTTGTAATCACAACATCAACCAATAAAACCACCAGCATGCGAAAGAAATCAATAAGAAAGCCAGAAAAAGATCTTCTATATATACCCTAGCACACAACACAAACAAAGATCATCACACATATATCATCAGCACATCATCCATAGTCTCTCTTTCCATCTAAACCCAAAACGCCCAAAGCCCAAGACATGGAAGACCACGGCGGCCACCACCACCTCCATCAGCCACCTTCCCTCGCTTACACGTGGGACCCACAGCTCGCGCCGTTCGACCATGCCGCCGGCGACCAGGTGGCCGCGGGGTGCAGCTTCTCCACGGCGTCGGAGCTCCGGCAGGCGCTGCTCCGCGCGCTGGCCGAGCTGGACGCGGCGCGGGCCGCGCACCAGACGGAGCTCCGGCGGATGGAGTCCGAGGCCGCGCGCCTCGCCGCGCTCGTGGCATCCGCGACCGCCGAGCGCGACGAGCTCCGGCGCCACTGCCACTCCCTCCTCCTCCTGCTCCACCACCAGAGCCAGTCCGCGCCGCCGACGCCGACGCCGCAGAGCATGCCCGCCGCGCATGTCCCTACAACGACAATTGCCCACTCCGGCGTCCTAGGAGGAGGAGGGTGCGCTGCCGCCGGCGTGGACGAGCTGGCGCTGGACGCTGCCGATGAGGCGGAGCGTGAAATGGCGCTGGCGCGGCGGCTGCCCGAGAAGGGCTGTCTAGTGGAGGCCGTCGTGTCGGCCGGCCCGCTGCTCCAAACTCTTCTCTTGGCGGGCCCGCTTCCTCGGTGGCGCCACCCCCCGCCGCCCGCTCCGGCCGACATCCCGCCTTTCAATCCCGGCCGTCCGAGTCCGATCAAGGCCGATGCCGAGGCATCCGCCGGCAACAACTCCTTCTCGTCGGCGTCGGCCACGTCCTCGTCGCCAGAGAGCAACTGCAGCGGCGGCGGCGGGCACGCGCCGCTCGTGGCGCCGGCGCTTCCGTACCACATGATCCCGTTCTGCATGTAGCAACGTCGCCGACTCACCGCCGTCGCCGTCGCCGTCGTCGTAGGTGAAGTGCATGCTCCCGTGCCTCCTGGGCGGGCACATGCGCGCCACTAATCGATCACCACTAGTGGCTTAATCGTCATTAGCGTTAGCTTAATTACGCCGACGTAAGCTGTAGCTAGTTACATAAATAAAATAAATTAAGCATGGTTTTGATTAGTAGGGGTGATTAGCTATCGAGAGAGAGAGAGAGAGAGAGAGAGAGGGGGGGGAGGTCTCGTTAGTGGGGTGATTAGTTAGCTCAGTGATTAGAAGTGGGCAGAGATTGGGACATGCAAGACAAGAACGTATGCATGCCACTACATAAGCTAGTAAGTATATGTACATGTGTGAATCTATGGTTTTATTTCTTTCTGTGAGCATCAGTACCGTACAATAATCAATTTGTACCATTCTATCGGTGTCGATTAAAGAAAACTAATATTGATAAAGGATTTTTCACTCACCTACCAACTCGTAGCTAATATAACTAAGAACTGACGCTAATGACTACTCATTAATGCTGTTCGCAATAAAAATTGATACCGATAGAAGAACTATTGATTAGTGTGGGTTTTTATTGCGAACCGGTAGTGCTGGTCGTTGAGGTAAATCGAAACAAAAGCCCAACTGAGCCAAGCTGATAGATAGATGCGAGTCGAGCCGATCCGATCGAGGAAATAAAAATCTCAAAGCAAGTACTCCACCCTGTTCCTTTATTCCTCCACGAACTTGTCTCCCTCCTCCCTTCTACTCCAGCTGCATCGCCCTAGCACTGTGCAGTGCCGCAGCCGCTGCCGCATCGGCCAGCGAGGAGGCCGGGGACGCCAGACTTGGCGACCCCGGCCTCCCCGCCGGTGGATCCGGCTGACCAGAGTGAGGACGCAGGCCCATCACAGTTGTAGCTTGGATGACAGCAGCGCTCGTCGCAGGTGGCGCTCTTGGCCATGCTGCAGGTGCAACAGTCGGATGCGGCGACGACGGGCGGGAGTAGCATGGGGGCTAGAGGGCGGAGCACCGACGACACCGAAGAGCCATCAGCGGGGAAGGGTGGGACGGAAGGCGGAGTGCCAACGAGCGGACGGTCGATGCCAGCGAGCTCGATTGGGAGCGAACAGTTGACGCCAGATCTAGTCTTCATCAACTCGTCGTCCCCACTGGTGTACCATCTCTTTCTCTCTCTCTCTCTCTCTCGCCAGCCTGCTTGATTGATATGTTCTTGATGTGGTTTGGCCAGATCCATGTTAGATTGATATGTTCTTGATGATGTGTTGTTGATAAGTAGTTCTTGATGAGTCACTGAATCGTTCGATCGGCAGTTTGTAATTGAATCAACAGTTGAATCCTAACACTGATGTTTGTGTATTGATCTTGATCTGTAGTTGTTGATGATTTGTGTATTATTGCTTTTTGTTGAAAGCTGACTCAGCCCTTTTTTTTTTTTGACTCATGAATCTCATCAGCGCCGGTTTCAAAACAGGCGCTGATGAGAGAGGTTATCCGTACCGAAAGCGTAATGCCGGTTGGGAAACCAGCACTTACGAGCCTTCCCAACCAGCACTAATGACGATTTCTATAGTCAGAATGCACTGGTTTGAAGCTTTAATTATGTGATTCAATGGTTGAGATGGTCTGCCCCAAATTTATCTGGGAAGGTAGATTTTACAACTGTGGTCTTCTTTGCAAGCCCAAGAACTTCAAACTGGACATATAGTTCAGTCTTATTTTTAACTTTTGCATGTGGGGCCTAGGCTGAAAATCTATTTGACTTTCTAAATTAGTAAATGATCTACAAATGAATAAATATGCTCATTTCACTATGAGGTATATACAACCAAAATTTTGTAATAGTGAAATAAAATTGTGCATACTAATAATTCAATCCGAACCAACTGTGGCTATACATTATTTATGGTGAAAATTCCATTCCTTGTGATGGTAGTAAAACCAGAGAGGAGGGAGGCGTGGCTGGCATTTTTTTTTTGGTTATTTTAACCTTCTTTAGTAATATTTTAAAGCTAAACTCTGCAAAAACTTCTAAAACAAAACCTTTCTGTCATACCACTTTGCTTGGCGCGGCACCGTCATAAGGCACACAACCAAAGCCTCAAAAAAGATACACTGTGATGTCTCTCAAAATAAAAGAAGGTAGTACTGAATGTGATACATACTAATACTACGAATAAGTCTGTTTAGATTCGTAGTACCAGAATGTGTCATATCGAGTACTAGGTTGTTTTATTTTGATATTCTATCTATATTTGTATTCGTAGTATTAGGATATGTCACATCGAGTACTAAATTGTTTTATTTTAAGACGGAGGGAATATTTTATAATATTAATTTATCATATCATTTTACTGTTGATGTACTCTGAATTAATACTAGGAGGGTACATACCTTGTTTTGCCGCATTGTTGCTACAATCCTAGGAATTTTGGAGAGAAAGAGCTGGCCTGACTACACAACCACATCTGGGTTCCGAATCCCAGCTGCTGTGCCCTGGGACCCAGCTCGTTTTTTTCCTCACACCCCACTTCAAAGTTCAAACAGGCTTCGCAGCTTGTTTTGTCAGGCATTGTCCACCAATGGCCGACGGGCCATCTCTGTTTTGACAGCAAGTGGGCCCTGCCATTTCACATACTGTACTGAGGTAATGGAGGCCCACTTGCTACTGGGGCACAGTACTCAATGCACAGCCAGAGCCAGCTGATCACCACCGTCCATCTCTCCTTTTGTTTTTCCTTTGATCAAACAAATCAAGTGCTATAACATAGTTCAAACAGAGAAAGGTACTATTTTTTAGATAATGTATTATCTATCTACAAGGAACTCATGATGCTAATAGATTCTTTAGCGATCTACATGATTGAATAAACTAAAATTCTGTGATAGGTTTATTGACCTCTTGAGTTAAACAAACTTAGTTTGATTAGGGAACTAATTAAGTGAGATATGCATTGCTCACCTATGACATGGGCAAGGTCTAGATATGGCGGCAGCATAAGATCATCAATACGTTGAGGACCAGGGAAAAAAGAAAGTACAAAAGTGGGTTTTAAGTTTTCAAGATTGGAGTATCTCTCTCTAACATTCTGGCCTTTGTCCATGGCTCAAACATAAGGTCCACCCAATGTGCAGCACATGCACTTTGCATGCTTTGGAGCTCCAAGATAGCTTTGAATATCCCAAGATAAACTAATGTGTGCATTACAACTTCTCCCAACATGCATTTTCTTTTCCTTAGAGACAAAAAGGAGGATTGACCTCATCCATAAAAATGTCTTGTCTATTTTTTTTTACATTGTCTAAATTTGATTCCTGCAGGATTCACAAATTAATTTCTTCCTTGGTTTCTGTATGATATGAATGTGCCTATGTTATCTAGAGAAGACCATTCAAAAGGTGAGAAGCTAGTGTGGTAGTGGCAACTCAAATTGTTCAAGATATGAAGGATGGTTTGATGAATGTTATATGGATGTGCAACACATGGAAGCTAAATGTATGATATAGTAGGCCGACAATATGCGTGATGTTGATGGCATTCCATAGATCCATGGTCCAATATGTAATTGAAAACAACTGAAAATTAAAATACCAAGGTTGCTAATAAATAAAATTCTCTCATGCCATGGAATGCCAATCCTACACGCATTTGGAGTGATTGATGGGTAGTTAACATTGAACCATCACATAGTTGGTTCGCACAAGCAATGCTTTACAAATAGCGCGTGATCTATGCATTACTTTTAACACGTATCTTATGTGGTCACCATTTTATTTATATCTATGCAATTAATAATGCCACACTTTGCATACTGACAAAGTGGTTGATGCACAACTTACATCTTATATCTTTTAGGACCACAAGATCCACTAAATTTGTAGTGCTCGGATTGAGCTTACACTAACTTTCTTTTGTAAAACCATATGTAAAAAGAAAATTTGGCACTATGCTAGCTTCCAAATGGTGTCATAGGTGTCATGTGAGTAGCAACACTCCACATGCAACCCATGGCTTGGCTTGTCGATCTTCCACACTGAACAACCAGCCCCCATTGTATTGTTGTATATTGCCTTCCCTTAGCCTATTTTGGACCGGTCCATAGCAACAAGCAAGGATATAATGCTACACTCCCACGCAATCTCTATCCACAAATAAGCCCTAAAACCACATCTAGATTTTGCATTCTAAAATTGCCCAGGAAACACTGTGCCAGTCATATCTTGGATCAAATAAGGGGGAGCAGGATGGTGAGAAATTGACTAGTGATACTCTAGACATAGATAGCAATAAGAGCTACTCTTGCTTTCCCAAAAGAAGGATGAAGAGGAAGAAGTTATAATAAATCTTTCAATCATAGGAGCAGAGGCTACATAGTTTTTTTATACAATAGGCACTTCTTTCTGTCTCAGTCTGCAATCACTGCTTTGCTTGTCTCTCTCCTTTGCTGCCCAACTTTATCTTGAATTTTTGTGTATTTGTTTGCCATCAAAGAAAGTAAGATCTCGCAATCAAGTGCTGCAAGACTGCACGATTATGCATGGTACGTGCATCAGTGGGCTGGTTATCATCATACAAATTTTCCTGATCTCATCATTTATTTATTTATGAACAAAATGTTATCTGTTCAGCTAATATGTCTCTGAGAAAAAAAAATTGAGATGATTCTATGAATGTTATCAATCTTGTAACACATTTACTAATAAGGCCCTGTTCGGCAACGCGTATAGCCCAACAGCTTATTCCTCGTTTACCGCGCGCATGTTTTCCAAAACGATAAACGGTGCGTTTTTTTAAAAAATTTTCTATATGAAGCTTTAAAAAGCAAATAGATTCATTTTTCAACTTTTTAATAGTAAATACTTAATTAATCACGCGCTAATGATGTTTCTCGTTTTGCACGTGGCTTAAATAAGCTGCTTAAGCAGCACTGCCGAACGGGTCCTAAGTGACTTTCATACCAATCTTCTGACACATTTACTAATAAACCAGTTTAAAGTTCTTACCCACATAACACAAAAGCATGTTCTTTAGGGCACCGACATATGTATGTTAGAAAACCGATAATGATAGACCATTGATAACCGAACGCGAAAGCAGTAGATCTAAACTTGATGACGACATCAAAGTATAATATTTGTTAATGAGATTCAGCCGAAACCTATATTCCTGAATCATTAATTACAGACACTCATCCCTGATCTATCATAATTATAGCATATCAGAGTATCCACGACTATCGATCGACACGCCATCGGCTAGTCATCTCTAGCCATGCTAAGTCGTCATACGGTTACAACAGATGTGCCTCTCTATTTAAGAGAGAGTCTAGGATAAAGTTCAACTCTAATTTTACCCTATACCTATTACAACTCTAACTTCTAAATTGTAACCGACTTTATATACATATTTAACACAAACTCTAACAAACTTCACCTTAGCGAATATGCCACGCCTACTTAAATTTGCTCCATGTGCAAACCTCCGTGTACCCAGACTTGATTTGGTTCCTTTTACAGCTCACACCAAATCGCCTGACGAGCTTGCACCAGGCTTACCGCCATCAAGAGACTCCGCTATCCTTGTAACTTCTTTCTCTGGACTCCACCTGCAACAGTGCTCTACCTTCTCTTCTATCATTACAGTCGTCTTGCCAAGCAAAATTGAATTTCTCCTTAGCTGGCACATACCCGACATCCTGAAATTGAATTCCACGCTTTTTGCATCCTTAGACTGAGCCTGGTACTTGAAGAGATTATCATGATAGCACTTTCTCTTCCACTTTAGTGATGCAAATTTTTATATATTCCCATCATGCCGATCCGTAGTTCTTGGATATATCCTGTACTGCCAAACTGTCCCGTTTACACTATCAACAAAATTGACCCATTGTTGCTCGGAGCCGGCCTGTCGAGTTCCGTCGCTTGCACCAGAGGCCCATGCCCTGCTGCTCACCTGACAACCACAAACCGCTTCGACTTTCAATTGACCGCCCATCAATCTAGCTACAAGCCAAACCCAACAAATCGCCATGACATCTTCCTAGCCACCAAACAACCCAAGCGCCATGTCTAGCCATCTCTTGTCGGATGCAGCTCACCGAAAGGCCTGAGCCACCTACCCAAATTGTTCGACTCAACCGACCGAATCATCGATTGCTTCAATCAACCCTAAGTGTCATGTCTGACCTACTCCCTGTTGAAAGTAGCTTACCGGAAAGTTCAGGCCATACGCCTGAACTGTCTGACACCACTGATTGGATCGTCAATCGCTTCCGCCGCCAATCAACCCGAGCACTATGTCTGGTCGCCTCCTTATCGGTTGCAGCTCAGTGAACGGTCCAGGCCGCCGCACGAAGTGTTCAAATCCACCGATCAAATTCCATTGATCGCCACCGTGCTCCACTTTGCATCAATGTCCCTCCTTGGACATTATGTGCAGTAGTCACTGTGTGGGGCACCTCTATCATACCTCTTTCCTTGTATCTCTTGTAGGCTCTGATACTACTTGTTAGAAAACCGGCACTAAAATCAACATCGGTAGCCAAACGCGGAAGAATACCACAGAAGATCCAAACTTGATGACGACACCGAGAACGATATTTGTTAACGAGGTTCAGCTGAAACCTACATCCCCGGGACACTGATTACGGACGCTCCTTCCCGATCCAGCATAGTTACAGTGTATTTGGGTATCCTCGACCATTGACCAACGAGACCGGCCAGTCAAACCCATACCTATGGTACAGTCGTCATGCTGTTATAACAGGTGTGCCTCTCTATTTAAGAGAGGGTCTAGAACAGGTGTAACTCTAACTCTAAGTCCTAAACTGTAATCAACTTTATACACATATTCAACACAAACTCTAACAGTGTATACATGTAAAATGAAATATCAAATTACAAGGTGTACCAATTAATATTCATGTGTATATGTATTATATTTGTATTATGAAACTAATTTCAGTAGTAGTAGGGCATCGACAAGTGTTCTAAGAAAACTATTGTATTGTGAAACTAATTTTTAGGCATGTCTATATGTATTATTTTTGTGGATCCAACCTAAATATTAAAAAAAATGCATTGTTACAAAAAAAAAAGTTTAATCATTTGACAATGTATGCATGCACTAGAATGGAGCTTTTTGTTACCAGAGGATGTACTGTATTGTATTCCGGTTGTTATGATATTATGTAACAGAGCTCCTATTTTTATTTTGTATGGTTAATATATATACTCTAAGAAACATTGTTGAATATTTATTTAATGAAAATAACACCCACTACTACTGAACTCCCGTTACGGATTAATATTCATAGATGTAGTTATATCAGAAATTAACAAACATAACGCCCATTGCTATCGATTTAAGTTCATGCATATTGATGACAATAACTATGCAAGTATGCAACTATATCAGAATAATGTTTTTGTAAGTCCGACGACTACGTATATGGAAATTGATATTATCAGGTTGTTTAAAATTAAAAGGTTTCACATAAACAGTTTATTTCACATACATGGGACGGGGTAAATTACAATTAATCCAAGCAAGGACAGTTCGACGATTAGCAGTTTCATTTTTACATCGTCAACAAGCACTGATACTGTATAAATTACTTTCATGATTAAAATTATATTATCAAACAGATCGACCTAGTGGAAAGCAAAAACAGTGTAAAAAGAGCACATAAAGTCGCATGCATGGTTGGATATGGTTGGGACTGGGGAGCACTTGGACAATATAATGCACAGAGGCAAGTGATGTTTGTTGGGTGAGATTAAAGGTGTAAACTATACAGCGAGAAAAAAAGCGAGGTAAAATTAATTGCCTTCCATTGATTGTTAAAGTACACAGCCCAACCCATTAATAATGGGCTACCCAAATTATATTGGACATATTATGCCATAAATTTAACCGAAGCCATAACTTTAACTTCTAAGTCTATTTAACCTAAAAGATTAGTCTGATAGGTGAGTATCGCTCTCATTATTTAAGTTATGCTCTCTTAACATTATTTATTGATATGGGACTAAATCCAACATCGATGGAAAGAAAAGAAACACACTAGTTGGTGTCACCAATGTGCAGTGCAGCTGAACACCAATGGTACTTAAAGCTTGATGTTTTGTTTAGCAAAATTAAAGAGATCGAAGCACGTCGTGCAATGATTTTAGGAATATCTAGCTGCCGATAGTAGTATCAGGCCAAATATATAGCAGCTAAGCAGCATTTTTATAGTATTTATGTTGATTTCTTGTCCTTGTTGGCATGCTAAGTATAGAATGCAAGTTGACGAAGTAGCTAATACATTGCTAGCTAATTAAAGATTAGGTATTGCTAGCTAGAAAAACACAAAAGTTTTAGATCCATGTTTGGTCCATTGTCTTGTATAATGTGACTAATGATCCTACCATTGCTAGGTCGGCACATAATTATATCATCATTTGTCAGTACGTGAAGTATAGGAGAGCATTGGATTGCATCAAGTTAAAAATATAGCACCTAAATGACACATCTAGGTAGCTATATATTAGAACACCTTAGAAATTGAAACTGATACTAAAAGTAAAGCTTGATAATTAATCATTGTTACAGTTCAATAATTTCCTTTTTACTCTATCAAATAATTTCGTTGGAGCACTTCACCACTAAAACTACTTTTTTTTTCTCATTTACCTCTTGAGCTAATAGAAGAGCCGGGGTCACTTTTCTTGACCCATCCCGAAACAACTCAATTTAATCCCAATAATATTTATCTTTTTTTGTTAAAAAATTATAAAGCCACATATGACGACAAAACTATATTAAAAAATTTCACGATAGTTTGGGTGTAGTTTTAAATTTCGGGATAACATACATCGGTCTCAATGTTTAACCTATGTAAAAGTGATTAATATTTTAAGGAAAAACATTTTGTTGTAATATAATACTTATAATCGTTTGACAAAATTTTAATTTAAATATGACTTGTATGAAGAGCAATAAAACGGAGAACTATCGAGTAATATATATATAAAGTGCGCTGGTTTCATTAATGAAGGGATAAAGTGAGTTGAAAAATAGTCCACACGCTGATTAATTAAATGTTCCACCAAAATAATCCAAAGGAGTAAACTTCCTCAGTCCCAAATAAACCAACTTTAACTTCTAGAGTTTAAACTTTATTTCAAAATAAATTAATTATTATATTTTTATCTATCTTTAATCCAAATATCGAGAAATTTGATTTTTTTAATACTTTTTATCTATCCATTCGCTAATAGTAGTTTTCGGAGCATTTTAATTTTTTTTCTATCAATGTATTGGGATGCTAGGAGTGGATTTTTTTAAATGGAGAGAGTAGTGTCTACAGTGCTAGATGTACCGTCATAATTTTTATCGATCGGATATATCGTCGTAGCTTGCCTGCCACTGTCAACAAGGTACCGAGACAAGCACTGCCTCACGTACGTCACGTCGACTGGAAAGAGCCATTAGCTAGTTTAATTTAATTACCCTAACTTTGTGTGAACTGAGCAATATAAGGGCACCTAGCTCTGCGAACATATACACCATCCATTGCAAAATAAATCAAACAGATAAATTTTAGTGGTAAGAATAAAAGATTATAGCGTCCCTTATTAATAGATAAGTGTATTGGTGAGGTAGCCAGATAAGAGATATTGAAGGTATAAAATGTCTCGATTTATCGACTAAAGGTAAATAAAAAGATAAAAATTGATTTATTTTAATATAAAGTTTAAACTGTAGAAGTGGTTTATTTTAAGATAGAAAAAGTAAGTACCTTATATTATATGACCTAAATTAACAGCATCGTACGGCGCTGCAAGTTGTTGTACACTGCCATGTTGTCATACAAAACGTAATCGCGTAGCTATGTGTATACGTCTCGTAGATGTGTTAACCTGCTCTTCTTCGACATCTTTTTCATGGTCACCGTCGACGTCTTCGACGACTTGTTTTTTCCTTTATCGATCACACTTCTTATGAAAAAAAAAAAGATGTATTATTCCTCATATGAATGCATGCACTTTCTCGTCATCATTTCAATTTGCCAATACGAAAACGACGTGTCTTACGTATCCACATGATATATATGCAACTAGTAGCATGTGAACATGCATGTTCTGCTCATCTATTTTGGCTGATATTCATAATTCTTTTGTCTGGAAAGATAATTTTTAGCTTATGAATATAAACACAGACAGATTCATAAATAGGAATTGTTTTTTAGACGGAGAAAGTACTCTTCTCGAGAACACCCCTTCTTGTTGAATCGTCACATGGTTGTCATGAGGTTGATTCGATTGTTTACCCATATCGTTATACATATTATTTTTTTAATTTATTTATCTTTTTTACAAAATAGATAGTTTTATTAATAGCTTAAAGCCACCTCTAATACATGTTTTTAGATAATGGAAGACGAATAATACATCTCTAGCCTCTGCATATAGTGGACCCAACCAAAAGTCTAGTAAGATTAAAAGTAGTGGACAATCCCTAACATGCAAAGACTACAACAAACAGCAGAGTGAGTCCAGCACACATTTCTAAGACAAGAAATATATAGACCGTGAAAGAGGATTTGTCAAGGATGTTAGAATAGTAATAAAAAACAGCTCATCTATAGAGTAAGCCTAAGCGAACTATGTCACAAGAGATTTTTGGCTATCTATTTTAAGCGTGTAACTCCATTACGCACAGTAGCTTGCTAGCATCAAAGACCATGTAAGAAGCCAACTAGAACACATGTAAATAACCTACAAAGGATTCGAAATATTTTTATTATAAAAATCGACACCATTACGGCAAAATCATACTGACCCATACAGAGCACTAGTTTTTTATATGAAATAATTTTTTCCCTGGACCTACTCTATTATTGGCATTACGAGAGGAGTAGGGACATTGAAAGCCAAAAAGATGCATCTCCAAACAAATTAGCAATATGGCAATAAAAAAACAGATGACGAATAGATTTATTTATATTGTGAGATACACACTGGTTATTTCCCTTTTATTTTCTTTTTAAAAGGTTATCCTCGGTAAGAATTACTCGACGATGGGAAAACCACATAAAGATTTTTTTACTTTTAAAGGGACTTTGATTTTATAGATGATTCTTTTCCATATTATTACGTTAGAATTCTTCATAGCATCATATATTGACTGAACAGAGAACAAACCGTTGTTCTGTAGGTGAAGGGTCCAAGTGAAAGTATAGTCTTTGTCTGATGCGAGGGTGATGTGTTGTTTATGCAAAATAATTGTTTTATCTTGCCACATAGGATATAGGAGAGTGCTAATCCTAAAGCATCGATGCTTAGTATGCTTATGTTTAAGTCTTGCATCAATTACTTTATCCAAGCACCAAAGAAAGGGTGCTAGGGTTGGACTGTTGGAGGAGAGGGCTCTTATAAGTTATAAGTAGTGGATGCTTGCTTATGTGGGCATAATTTCTGTTCCGAATAAGCACCCCTATATTAGGACCTTCTCTTTTATATGGGGTCTAAAAATCATTTCAAATCAAAAGGCTGAAAGTGGCCTGCAAATAAAGCTTGAAAGACTTAATATTTTATCCGGGTCAAAAAGGATGTTATTTTAAATCAATATAGTCTACCTTTGACTATAGTTATTGTATAGCATGTATGGGCATATGATATTATGCTTGTTGTGTAACTTGCAAAATAATGTCAAACTTATGTCGTACTGACTTTGAAGAGTCCAAAACGGTATTCTTTTTCTGGCTGGATGAAGTATAGTGATCATTTTTTCCCCTCTCGTAGTTGTTTTGGATTTAAATAACATTAGGCTGTGTTCGGGAGGACATCTTCGACGAAAATTTCCAGCGCACGTAAAACAGGACAAATCATTAGTACATGATTAATTAAGTTTTAATTATTATAAATTTAAAAAATAGATTTATTTGATTTTTTAAAGCAACTTTTAGATAGAAATTTTTTTATAAAAAACACACCGTTTAGCAGTTAGGAAAGCGTGCTCACGGAAAAGGAGAGGGGTTTTACCCCACCGCGGAACGCTATCTTAGAAGAGGTGGGCTCCGGAAGAACCACAATGGGCAGAGAACTGGGTTTCTTGATCTGGCCCATATCTTAGATTTAAGACAGAAGGTAAGCAAACGTGGACAAGGCATGGGCTGGAATCTAACTGGCCCAGTTTCGATGAACAATTCAGATTTCTGTTTTATCCAAACACCTATCAAGATTCAGGTGGTTCTCATCCTAGACGTTAGTAGAATTCAAAAAAGGAAACCTTTGATCCACTGCTTTCATTAAATCAGAGGGATCTATAGGCTCATCCTCCCTCTGTCACAAGATAAATTAATTTCTAGAGTTCTTCAAACCTTGTCTTAAAATAAATTGATTTTTACTATCTCCGTCTCATAATATTGCTATATTTATAGTTCATTAAAAAATTAATAGTAATATTATTGGATGGAGATAATACAATTTTATCTATCCTCAGTTCGCAAATTGAGGAGTTTTATCATCTTTAATACCAATCACCTATCTACCCATTAATACTACTTTTCCATTAATAAGAGACATCTTAGTTTTTTTTCGTTTACTTTTTTTTTTTCTTAAAACCAATTTATTTTAAAACGAATAGAGTGGCACACAGCCACAAGGGCCCTCCCTTGGTTTTACACCAGCAAGCATCCTGCCTACAACTAAAACACAACTAGTGAATGACATACTGACAGGCTCATTACCGTAACAGACTCGAATTCAGTGCACCGACACAAGCACACTTCGCTTTCATGGCCACCCCATGCTGCATCCGCATCTCAGTCTCAGTCACACACGCGGCGGCCATTACAGCCCTGCTCGAGCTCGAGCTGAAGCTGGCTAGCTAGGCCCCATGCATCCGAGCAGCACTCGCCTCCAATTCCATTCACATCATCCCTAGCTTCCAGTTTGCTGTTCCATTGCCCCTGCCTGTCTAGCCCCATCTCATCTCAAAACAATCAATGGCCGATGAGCAAGTAAGAGTGGTTCTGACAAGGTTACAGTGATTGAACTTGGAAGCATGGTGACAAGACAACCAGTAGAAGCAGGCAGGCACGGCACTAGTGGATGTCTGGATCTAATCCAGGACCAGATGCAATGCTGCAGCAACGGCCATCACTGTATTCATTTCTTGAGCTTGTAGGGGAGGAGGACAATGTTCCAGGATCTACTGTATTCCAAGAGGACCATGCATATCCACTACTACTTGTTTCCAAGTACCAACCATCATCATCCCTGGCAAATGTTGTCGAATATTCATGAACTTGGTAACCGGTTATTCATGAATGTTTCGACAACATTTGCCAGGGAAGATCACTTGAATGCCTTCAAGGAAACAGCAGCAGCATCGACTGTTTATCTTTCAGGGAATTGAACAGGGTGATCAAAGAGTTCAGAAGCACCAGGAATTCAGGACAGCACAGGGTACTCATTTCAAACCAGACATAGCACAAGAAATAGATAAAAACATCTCAAAATTGACAAGTGGTAGTATAACATTAACATTAAGCCTGCTTTTAACTATGCATATTCGTCTTTTACATCAGTAGCACGCACTCCACAGCAAACATCTGCAACCAACCCAGGCACAAACATTGTGGTAAGACTCTTCTTTGACAACCAAGGTATGTGAGACGTCGAGCGCCCCTGACCTCGCATTACACTTGCAATGTGCAGGGGGGCAGAGACATCATCGATGGACACAAAACAACACACTCACACTCAGATGACTAATAGGGGACCGAGCGACGAAATTCAATCAGCAACGCTTCTCGCCTGCTCCATGACAGTGTTCACAGTTGGAGCAGGGGGAGGTTGAGGAATGGTGAATTTTTTGGAGGGTCATATAACCATTGTCAAAAGCTGCAAAAGAAAAGCTGTAACCCGCGATGTTCCGGTAGCTTTAGCTTGTATATTCTTGTTTCTTTCTGCTGTCGTAGGGCGAGGCGGTGTTGCGCAACTCTCTTTCTCTGCGGTGCACTAGCAGGCTGAGCCCCCGCGGCACGACAAGGCACCTGCACCGGATGTGATGGTACCAACCATGGATGAGGACTTGGCGCCAAGGCTGGAGGCGCGCGAGTAGCTGGCCGAGGCGCCTGCTCCTGATGGGGTGAAGAAGGCACCGTTCAGCAGGAGATCTCCCTCTGATCTCCAGTTCCAGCCCTTCCAGATGTTCTGAGCAGTTTCAACCCTCTTTGTAACCTGCAGTTTGTTGTTCACACCAAAATCTAGTTGTTAGAGACAGTGCACGGTTGCTGAATGTGAACCGACTAACGTGATGACGTACAATTTAGGGAAAAGAAATGTACCTCCTTGGCAAAGGGATTTGTCGGAGCAAGGTAGCGGTTGCCCTGGCTGTTGATGGTTGGCTCAGCGCTCCCGCCAATGGCGTACATCTCCCAGTGGGTGTAGTCATTGTTCACCACATGGAAGTAACCATGCCTGCACCTGAAACAAGGGCAATTTGTTTGGTGACAACAGTTAGTAAACTGATGTAAGAAATAAACCTTCTTTCAAAAATGATGTCAGAAATAAACAGGTTCGGCCATGCACTGCTGAATACAGACAAGCATGTATACTACTGTCGCAGAGTGATCAAGTTTTAGTGTCTTGAGGACAACAAGACAAGATTGGTTCAGTTCATCAGTTTTTATTTACCTTGGCATTCTCTGAATGAGACCTTCTCCGAAATGGTTGAAGGCTATTGTAACCTGCATTGCCTTGTCCTTGACATAGGAATCACTGTGTCCCAGGAGCATCACCTGCATTATGGTTTTGACATCAGTGAAAAATCCAAGCAGGCTACTTTCATATAACATCAAACGAATCCACGTGAGAAGCAAAAGCAATGTACACAGTACGGCCAGGCCAACCGACAACCTTCAGGTTAATTTTAGATATGCAAGAATATTTGCCACAGAAATCTAGGCTAAACTACAGTGATGCTGGTATAAAACAAACAAGTACTTCACATACGCCAAAACACTAGTGATTCCAATGGCTTTTATATATGTAACAGACAAAAGATGAGCAAGCTAGCAATTATTGAAAGACGAAAAGGAAATCGTAGGATCCAGGATGCACACATACATACCTCATTGTGGTGGGTGAAGTAGTTGTTGGACACTGTGATGGCAGTGGATCCCATGATGGCATCGATGAGGCCGTCGGCGCAGTTGGAGAGCGAGCAGTGGTCAACCCAGATGTGGCTGGCTCCGAAGATGGAGACCGCGTCACCGTCGGCCATGGTGCGCCAGCCGTAGTGGCTGGGCGAGCTGCGGACCATGGCGTTGCCGGTGGGCCTGCAGTCGTGGATGTGCAGGCCGTGGATGATGACGTTGGTGACGTACTGGATGGTGATGCAGGCGCCATTGGCGATGTGCACGTTGGCGCCGCGGCCGTCGATGGTCTTGAAGCTGTTCATGATGAGCTCCTGCTTGAGGGTGATGACCATGTCGCGCTTGAAGATGATCCAGAGCGGCTCGTCCTGGATGACGGCGTAGCGCAGGGTGCCCTTCTTGGGGTTGACGGGGTCGTCGTCGCCGTGGTCGGTCACCACGTAGATCTTGCCGTCGCGGCCGCCGATGGCGTTGCGGCCGAAGCCGATCCCGCAGTCGGCCAGCCGCTGGCGGTTGTTGTGCCAGTCTGGGTCGCACCGCCAGCAGTCGTCGATCGGGTTCCCAGTGCCGCACGACAGGTAGCCGAGGTTCCTCCTCGCCGTGCTGTTCCTGATGGACCTGAAGCGCAGATTTTTCACCACTTAATTCAGTGTTAAAATTCCATTTTTTACATCATGAATCAATCAAGATCGTGTTCAATGTTCATGCGAGACAAGCTGTGATTTCAATTGAGGTACAGTACAGTGTGATCATCAATGCACACAGCTCAACCAAGATGGGCACAAATTCTCCATGTCCACTGCTTTCCAGTAAGCTCCTCTGTTGGAGCTGACCTGTCGGCGAGTACTAACTAACCAACCAACTGAGCTAAATCGGTTCTTGCCGCCACCAAACGATCCTACTAGCTACTGCAACCAAGCCTCCCTCAAATGTCAATCACCTTTCTTCCTCGTCTTACCAGCATATGTGATGCAAACCAAACCATTGCATCCATCCGATGATTGATTAGTGGTTGGGAAGGGGAAATTTCTGGTGCGCGCCATGAATGCATCCACGGTGGCGCGTCGCAAATGCAGGAGGTAGGCAGAGGCAGCCCCACATGAGTGGGCAGCCACAGAACGTGGTGTGTCACACACACACACACGCTGCTGCTACTCCACTTCACTTCGTCACTTCACTGTCCAGTGGGAAGAAGAGCACGAAAAGGAGAGAGGGAGGGGGGTTTGGTTGCGGTTGCCGTGGCTTCGCTGGAGTTAATGCACTCCGGCCGGCCGGCCTTCCCTCCCTCCGGCGAAGGGGGACAGAGTACTTTTGCAGGTTCCCGTCGCAAAAAAGCGGCCTCTCACCCGTGGATGGCGGGTGGGGCCCAGGTGTCAGTGGTTAAAGTACACCACACCTCCGCTCGTTCGCCGGATCAGATCTGCTCCGGCCGGTCAGGTTCCATTTCTTTCCTTTTTCTGGCCTTTTTGTTTTTGGAGGGTGGTGAAGGGGTGTGTGTCACTGTGCAGGTGGGCCCGGCATGTCCGGCGGTGGCTGTGCGAGTGGGATGATAAAAGTGTGGACAAAAAGGCCACTACTGTTACTACTAGTAGGCTAGTAGCAGCTTACTAAACCAAGAGTAAGTACTACTGCTACTGTACTCTACCGATACTGATCGCTACTGCAGCAACAACATCTATTACTGCCAGTTAAGCTCAATTCAGTTCACTGCTGCAATTAGGTTGCAAAATCTGCAATGACACTCGCACTAAGCAAAAGACGGTAATACTAACAGCAGCATGATTAATTAATTAGTAGATGGCAGGGAACATGGTCTCAGTGGGTGGAGGAAAAGGACGTACATGTGCACCTGCGAGACCACCTCCTCCGGGTCGTCCACCGCGCCGGGCACCGTCATCGTCGCCGGCGACGCGTCGGCTTCACCACCACCTCTCCTGCACAAATGCCTCAAGGTGAGACCAACTGGAAACGGGAGCCACGTCCCCATCGGAGCGAGACGTACGGCACATGCAGCTGATGGCAGGAAACACAAATGTTTTCACTGATGACCCTAATCCGTTCACCTCAAAGAAGCTAAAAAGGATGCAAATTTAACCGGGACATGAGGTAGCAATAGCATATAGAGTACGAGCAGTTTGTAATGCAGGAATTGTTTGGAATTAAATTTGTTTTGCAGTGGGTGGGGAAGAGTGGATGGATCCGTGCGCCGTGGTGATGATTCGTGCTATCGTGCATGCATTGCCTTGCATATGGATCATTCATGGACGCCGCTCGATGCGTGGGTTTGGTCGGTCGCATAACCAAAAAGGTACAAGTAAGAACGACAGCAACAAGAAGCTGTACCCGCAGCTACGCGCACCCGAGGCTGCACCCCAAAAGCGGTACAAAACCCAAAACTCTCACTTTCCCATTGCAACACACCGTTTCTGTGGGTACGTCTCGGGGGACGCGAAGCAGCGTACCCCGCCGGATTCAGGCTGGGCTGCCTCGCTTCTTTGGCCAGCTTTTGTGGGTTTCCAAAGTCTTTTCACCGCTTGACCATGGCCGGTGCAGGCGCAGGACAAGGCGTACACATAAAAGAGAGAAAAAATATATATGAAATTTATCCCTAGGGCTAAATTAAATTATGATATTACGATATTACCCCTGAGACACACACGCTGAGCCCCTGCCACCGTAACGAACTCGCAACGGAAGCATCTCTCTGATCCTACCGCCCTGTTACACGCGTCTCCCATCCGAATCGAGTCACGGATTTTTCACCGCTCCCGAATCCAAATTACGAATTTTTGGCGCACGAACCGCGAACCAAAAGGTTTCGGAAACCTTTTGGATTGAAAAAATTGGGGGAAATGAAATGATTCCGTTAAAACCTCATCGCCGCCGCCGCAACGGCAACCGCCCGGATCTGCTTTTGGTGGGCAACGGCCCAGATCACGCGAGAGTGGGCATCCGACGGTGGAGATGCGTCCGTCGGCTGCTCGAAGCCAGAGCGCAAGAGGAGAGGAGGGGTGAATTGGACGTGAGGTGCTCACCTCGATGCCGCCGCCGCCGTAGGCCACGACGAGTCGCGCAGCCACCGCCGTGTGCCCGTCGCCGCCGCCGCCGCCGTGCTCCCGGCCCTGGAACAGAGGAGCGTGTGCCAGGTGTTAGTGAAGCGCCGACACGGCGAACCGCACCGAGTGGATGCCAGAACGGATCAAAAAGTGCGCAAAGAAACACAGTAAAAAATCAAGCAACTC
This sequence comes from Oryza meyeriana var. granulata, assembly GCA_003991445.1. NCBI lineage: Eukaryota > Viridiplantae > Streptophyta > Magnoliopsida > Poales > Poaceae > Oryza > Oryza meyeriana. The sequence continues at coordinate 272,562 of RYFJ01000511.1, read as the reverse complement.
GAGCTCGAACGCCACAGCAGCAAGCGCTCCAAAAGATTTTCAAAAACACGCACAAGAATTTGCATCAACCACAACCAAACCCCCACAGCGGAGCAGAGGAAAGCAGCGGCATTACGGAGAGCGAGAACGAAGAGGAAACCAGCTCACCTGAGCCCCGCGAGGCCGCAGCCGCCGGCGAGGAGCACGAGGAGCGTCAGCGCGGCCCCGAGCGCCGGCGCCCACCTCCTCGCCGCTTCCGCCATTGCTCTCGCTCGCCTCTGCAGCTCTGCCCCTGCGGCCCTGCCTCTCAAAGCAGCTAGGGCTCGGTGGAGAGACAGAGAGAGGAGGAGAATGGAGGCGGAGGCGAGGCGGATGGAGGTGGGCTTTGAGCGCCGCGCCGATTTATACCAGCGCCTCTGCTCCCAGGGGACAACTCACCGCATTTTCCCTCGGGATCTTAGGTTTTACAAGCAGGTCCTCCGCGCTGCTGTGAGAGGACCTGGATGTAATTAGCTGAAAGTTGAGAGGTGTGGTGTTTTGAGGTTGGTGTCTCAAATCTCAATGCATCTACTAGCCTCCCGCCAACTAATTGCAGTGATTAGAAGGGTAAGCTCTACTGCTAATCAGTGTGCAGCAGTGCAAAAAGGTCAAAACTGTACCGGTGCTTGCTTCCATCCGAATGGCGAGCGTCACAAGACTATGCAGAGGAAATGTACCATGTCATTCGGTCCTAGTACTTGCATAGAAGGTAGTAGAATTTTAGCAGTGGTTTAGGCTGCCTTCGGTAGCAATGGTTAGTGTGAGATTTTCGGCATACGTAAAACGAGGTAAGTTATTAGCATATGATTAATAAAGTTTTAATTATTATAAATTTAAAAAATAGATTTATTTAATTTTTAAAGAAACTTCTATATAAAAAGTTTTCATACAAAACACACCGTTTAGCAGTTTGAAAAGCATGCTAATGAAAACCGAGGGATTAGCTCAACCAACCCTCACTGTGGAATGCACCCTTAGTTTGTTCTTCAACAGTGGTTTCTCTCTTTTTATAGTAATAGGTGAGTTCAATCACTTTATTACGCTCTATTCTCTGTTTCAAAATAATATAAGTACTTGTAAATTGTTTAATAGAGATTAAGGTTGAAAGAAAAGATATTAGTATCACTCGTTAAACAAGAGATGGTTGAGGATGGAAGAGTAGTTGCTGGTAATATAAGAAAAAAATTAAATAGAAGATGATTGATGGGATAAGTAGTATTTTAAATAGTGCTAAAAGTGCTTATATTTTGATATAAATTTCAAAGTTACAAACACTCATGTTTTGGAATGGAGGGAGTAGTTTTTTTCAACGGTTTTTCGTTTGAGAAATACCCCCTCCATTTCAAAACTAAAGTAAATAGTAAAATTTGCCAATGATACCATAATTCATAAGTTGGATGGAGTACAGTTAGTCACTTGTCTTGCATTTGTTCATGCGCTTGTCCTATTTGTATACGAGGTCATTACTATTTATTTTGGAATGATTTTTTCTGGAATTTTATATCAGTATCAATAGATTTAGGCCTAATTCGAATCAGATAAAAAGTTGATTAGCTAATAAATTAATGCATACATTGATTAAAAATATTATAGTTATGGAATTATCTTAGCAATACTTAAGCAGAAAGTTTTTAGAGGAATCATATTTTTGGAGACGTGGCACATACAATCCATACCCTAAGGGGGTGTTTGATTTGGCTTCTGCTGCTGGATTATAAGCCACATGCAAAACAAGAAATATCATTAGCGCGTGATTAATTAAGTGTTAACTACTAAAAACTTAAATAATAAATCTATTTGATTTTTAGAAATACTTTCATATAGAAAGTTTTTATAAAAACGCATTGATTTATGTTTCGAGAAACGTGCTAATAAAAACCAAGGAAGAAGCCATGAGCTAGAAACCAAAAAAGAACATCACCTTAGTTACAATAAAGATTTTGAACTATTCTCATGCACAATGGAAGCCCATATATAATAGTGTAAAATTGTAAAACAAAATCAACCCCCTTTCAAAAGGTTTCAACAGAACAGTTTAATTTAGCGAATAACCCTCCTTTTCTGTTCACACAATGTACTGCATAAGGACCGAGGAAGATACTTGTGTGTGTTAACATGGTCAGTGACTTATTTTTTCCCAACTTATAAAACAAATTGAATTGCTCAAGAACTGGGAAGGAATCTAGTGTTTCCAGCATAGTTAATCATCTTACCTATACAAAACCAGCAATGGCAGATGAGACCATACTCACATATAATTAGAAAAAAAATAATCTTTCAAAAAAAAATAGACAAAATTAGTTTACAGCATCAAAAGCTCATGATTTTACGTATATAGCAGCGAAAGATCCCGATTTAATTTAAAAGCACCGAAGTTAGGCCGTTCTGATCTATAGCATTTCATCCAAACTTATTTTAGTTTCTAGTTTTTCTATTTTTATTTTACAAAAACAAGGATGTACTAAAATTGCCCTTCCTCTCGTTCTTCCGCCCCAGCTTCTCATCACCCCAACCCAAAAATCGGTGGCCATCGCACTCGATCTCACCAGATGCAGCGACGACATCTACCCTCAAGCTCGCTCATGGCCGTTGTGCCCTTGAGCTCGCTAGATGCCATCACCTTCTTTGAGCTGCTCTATGACTGCCGCCCTCGAGTTTGTCAATGTCTCCGTTGCCGCGTTTGAGCGCCACCCCTGCTTCGAGCTCGCCTGGTGCCATGCTGCCAAGAAGGGGAAGGGAGGAGGAAGAAGGATGACATGGGAAGTGTAAGGAAGGAAAAGATAACTGTGCTTTTGGATGAAATACTATAAATAAGAACATAGGTAACTTTTCGGTGCCATTAAAGAAAACCTAAAATCTTAAATTTTTTGACGCTATAGAATGAATTTTGCTAAAATAGAATGCTCATTTACCAAAAAGAGTAAACACATACATCTTCTCTATGGGAACCCTTTTTCTCTAAAAACATTTTATTTGTATTGGAAGAGAGAATAAAACAGAATCAACATGCACTGGTGATAAAGTTATACGTCTACCACTGAACATGATTACTACAGTATCGATATTGGAGATTGAATTTTTGTCGAGCAGAATTCAAAGCCATAGTTGCACAATCCTATTCGGTATTCCAGTTCATACGAATTTATAAACCTCAGCTCAGCTGCGATGGCTCAAAACCGCGCACAATCGAAAAGCTCGCAGCCGTCCCAAAAAGAAAAGAAAAACCACAACTAAACCAGCACACAAAATTTTATACAAACAGAGGGGCCTAAATGCTTATCCGCCACCTCGGCTTCGCTCGCCGCCGGCGTAACGGAATTGCCGCCGGCTCGTGACGTGCCGTGCTGCCGGTGTCGGTCCTCACGTGCCGCCCGCTCATCTCTTGGAGTGGGCCCCCACCCCCTTCCTTCATTTATGCGTACCCGCTTACCATCCGGTGGGGCCCACCATGTCAGTGACTGAACTGGGTAATCCGGGTGGGTTTGTCGGTGCGCTTCGTTTTTACTTTCACTGCGGGCCGTCGTTGCGTGGTGGGGCCTGCGCCGAAGCATCCCAAGGACCACCGGCGCTGGCAGGTGGGTCCATATTGGAGGTGGGGACCACCATGCATGCATCGGTGCAACACTTGTCAGAAGGTCGGGACCCACGGTGACGCGAGCCGTCGTCCATTGCGTTTTTCTCTCGCTGCTTTGCTGCAATTTGGAGTTCCCGGTTTGATGCCACCATTTATTAGCGACAGAGTTGCACGGCTTAATTTATACTCCGATAAATTTAAAACCACCCATTTGTCCCTTACTCCAACACAGATTTTTTTTTTTTTTTTGCGAGGAGAACACAGATCATTTTTTTCCGAGGAGAACACATATCAATTTGACAGATCAATTTGACATGCTTAACTCCAATTCGACAACTGGAGATTTACCAAGGCCAAGACTTTTAGACTTCAAAGTTTCCGTATGGTGGCAGATCCACGAAATTTTTAGAGACCGAACAAATCTAACTTGGGTATTTTCTATAAAAGTTTTATTTTAAAATTTCTAATAATATTATTATTAAAATCGTATGATCCATTCACTAACAAACCTAAGACCACCTTCGAGGGTTGCTAGGGAGTGGCTCCGTCGCTGGTTTCATAAAATGTTTATGGAATTAGTTTACATATGCTAAAAAAACCTGATTACATGGTTTCATAAAATTTTTACTTTGTTTCAACTCGTTGCAAAATAAAAAGGCCTAGTGTTCTCAAATAATAAGTTTTGCATTTCGCTAATTTGGAAAAATGAAATGAAAATATAAAAAAAAGGCGATGACATGAAGCCGTGATGGATGTTAGACGCACATGGTGACACGAATGGATGGAGCAAATTACGAGAGCTTGCTTACATTGAGCTCACTCAACTTCACCCGGAAGTTAGGCAAGCGGCGAGGAGCTAGCTTAGGCATCTCTCCATCAAGACGAACCAATTAATTGACGATCATCTTGTAGGAGTAGTATCCGGTTTAGCCGTAGCAGTGGCCGTACTAGTAATTGTTAAGGTTATCTAATCTGCTAAAGGTATGGCAATTTCTGTAGCTAGCGATGGACTGTACTCAGTGGGCGACAAGAGGATATTCAGGTGCTTAGGTGGTGTATTTTTGGCTTATATGCCTCGGTTTTTATTAGTATGTTTTTTAAAATATAAAATAGTGTATTTTTTAAAAAAACTTTCTATATAAAATTATTTCAAAAAATCAAATAGATCTATTTTTAAATTTTTAATAGTTAATACTTAATTAATCATATGCTAATCACTCGTCTTGTTTTACGTATGGCTTATAAGCTACACTAGCAAGCAAAAAAGAACACCACCTTAGGAAGTGTTTGAATTGGTTTCACCTGGTGGCTTATAAGCCGCATGTAAAATAAGAAATATCATTAACATATGCTTAATTAAATATTAACTATTAAAAATTTAAAAATAGCTCTATTTAATTTTTAAGATACTTTTATATAGAAAGTTTTTATAAAAAACACATCGTTTTATGTTTTGGAAAGCATGCTAACAAAAACCGAGATAAAAGTCACGAACAATAAGCATAAGCAAACACGACAGGATTCGAAGGTGAATGGCTTATAAGTCATATATAAAATAAAATAATTATTAGCATATAATTAATTATATATTAGCTATTACAAACTTTAAAAGTGAATTTATTTGTTTTTTAAAAGAAATTTCTATATAAAAATTTTTATAAAAAAAAGCCTTGTTTAACATTTTAGAAAGCATGCTTAACAAAAGATAATAAGCTTAAGCCAAAAGCAAAAACAAATACTACTTTAATTATCCTGCAGCATAAATAAATAAATAAATATACTCTTTTACAACTATCTCTGACGCTGCTGCGTGTGAGGCAGTAGCGAGACAGTCGACAGACGTAATGATTCCAGTGGAAAAAGCCGGGGGGGCAGATCAAGGAAACAAACTCAATGATGCATGTCTCCATGGTCGTACGTATGTCTTATGTCCCCAGCTAAAAATAACATACTGGAGCACGAATTAGCATCCTCCTGTACGTACATGCGTGAGTGCTACATTATTTTGATAGGAAGATTAAATCAAAAACTTAGAGATTGTTTGAAGGTGAGAGAAGAGAGAAGAGAAAGAAGATTATGTGAAACGAGGTAAGTCATTAATGCATGATTAATTAAGTATTAATTATTTTAAACTTGAAAAATAGATTAATATAATTTTTTAAAACAACTTTTGTATAAAAATTTTTTGCAAAAAAGTACACCATTTAGCAGTTCAGAAAGCATGCTCATACAAAACGAGGTGTTTTTTCCTTAAACGGTAGATTCGAACTCACCCTTAGGCTTCATCGAACGAAGCGGGTTTGGGTGCAATTTTCAGTGCACGTAAAACGAGACAAGCCAATAGTACATGATTAATTAAGTTTTAATTATTACAAACTTGAAAAATAAATTTATTTGATTTTTAAAACAACTTTAAATAGAAAATTTTTAAAAAAAACTACCGTTTAATAGTTTGGAAAGCATGCTTACGAAAAACGATAGAGTTTTTACCCCCAATACTCACCTTCGAACGGTACCTTAGGATATAAGTACATTATTGCAAAAGAAAGAGAGATAAAGAACTCATATTATCACACATGGGCATATGGATGTGTTCTTTTGTGCTGAATAGGTTTATAACAATTAATTGATAGTACAAACGAATAAATTAACTATTATAAAGTTAAAAAAAAATTCAAAATGATATTACAAGAAATTCAAATATAGATTCTTCTTTTTACAAAACCTGAGAAGGCTGAGAAGCATTTCCGTTAATCCATTCATCCATTCGCTTGAAGGGTGTCACGCAAACTCCTACAAACGAGTATGTAAAGCCATAGTTTAATTAAATGAACTAAGTTTTATATTAACATCTTTAAAATAAAACATAGTTCATTTATTCGAACTAGAGTGTCACACCCAAAATTTTCATCTAAAATTTTTTGTACGCTTATGAATATTTAATCTCCGTCTAGGAATAAGCCGAGATATACAAATGACATTATTAATAAATAGAGTACACAACCTTTAAGTATTAAAGAGTGTAATTATTATAGAGGTAGATAGAACTTTTAAAACTAAAATAAACTCTAGCAATAGAAAAAGTAAGCATTTAGCGTAGACAGCTCCACTCCACAAACAACTTGATCGGGATCTAGCTTAGTCCTCCATATCGCCCTCGTCACTAAATTACTCTTTCCTGATGGTGTTGATTATAGAAAAGTGAGTATATGAAATATTCCACAAGTCACATAGTAAAATACAAATATGCACAGGGTACAACAAGGAAAGGTATAATAAGACTATTTTCCATAAACAACATTTAAATAAGCATTTGAGAATCATAAAACATTTAAGTAATTAAGCAATATTAACTCAATACTAAACAACATTTCCCAGGTGAACATACCCATTCTCTCCATACTCGGAGATTAACCAAACCATCTCTCCGTACCCAGAGATTTCATGTTAATCACATTTTCCATATAACCATTATTAAGTAGTGTAAGCCTAATCATAAAAAATATTGTTAAGCTCACCCATAACAGTGGGTACGGCTATTCGAATAGAATAGTTTTCCTCTGGTATAGACTCACTTAGTGCCCCGTGGACTCATCACCGTCACTTCACAATCTGGTGTTCCACATCGGATCCTACTATACAGCAAGTCAAGCCGTCGTCCATTCTAGCTTGTGATTAGTACGATATGTGCTTCTCAATAGTAGCTCATGAACCGGTACTTAATTGTAATGAGAACGATCATCAAAACCATGTGCTTACAACCCACTATTAGTCCAATTTTAGCTAGAATGTTAGTTATCCAATCACAACGAACCGTTATGATATACCAATAATTATCCTTTAATGAATCATGAGTGAAGTATATGGCATCCCACATAAAATATTGCCAGTGTTTCTAAATATGGCTAAGCAAAACCTAGTTAATCTAGCCAAGCCATTAAATTAGATATTGGCTAGTCAAATTAATTATCCAAGTTATCAAGGTCAGGGTACCAATAGCAAAAAGGCCATAACAAAGGAATATAAATTCACCAACCCGATGATATTTAAAAATAAATACAATAGTTGAATAAAAACGAGAATTTTAAAACATAGGATCAACATGCTCAAGGAATTTTTAGACCCATGTGACTTGCCTTGCTATCATGGATTATCTCTCACGACCTCCTTGACATAGAACGGTTCCTTCGGAACGTCGATAACTAAAGCAAATAAACAAAACGAGCAAAACAATAAATAAGAACACATGAACAGATCATGGAAATATTTTTATTAGATAGATTGTGATTTTAAATGAATTTTTCAAGTTGAATCACCCCAAAGAGAGTTCATATGAATTAATTATGATTTTAGAAGTTTAATCCAGTTTAAAACATATATAGAAATTATTAAAGGATAGATAACACAATGAAGAATTATTTTGAAAAGGAAAAGAGGATTTATTGCCTCACATTGGATCGGTTCGCCGTAGACCGGGTGCGCAGAGATAGTCTACGGGAATCGACAGCCGGGATTTGTTTGACCAAGGTTGATCGAGATCTAACGGCTGAGATCAAACCAAAGACGATGGAGGGCTAAGATTGATCTAAACAGACCCGATAATCTGATCTCACCCAAAGACACGTGGGCGACACGCGGGACAGGAAGGTTGAGGCCAGGACTGCCATGTCGGCACTTGGCTCGCCGGCGAGGGGCGGCGTGCGGACTGAAGGTCAACAGCAAACAGTGGCACGATGGCACAAACCAAAGGCATCAACGGAGAGAGAAAAGCGAGACAAACCTTCCGGTGTCTCACACGGCAATGAATGGCAACCAGCTCTAAGTGGCCTTTTCTCTAAAGTTTTGCTATGAATTTTATTAGCATGCCTCTCAAGGATTTTAAATAATTTCTAAAAATACTTTGACAAATAATTTATTAATTTAAGTGATTTTTAGGATATAACATAGAGCCAGTCACGGATTATTAATGGGCCGACCCATACTAATCTGTATGTTTCAGTGTGTTAGGCTAGTGAGAAGTAGCAAGTGTGCCAACAGTAGTAATACCGGTAGTGCAGGGTATGTAAACAGTGGAGAGGATGGCCTCTAAAAAAAAGGGTGGCGATGGAAGCTTGTGAAGCACTTTAATCTGCAACGATGAAAGATGAGAGAGTAGTGTACGCACGCGGCGCGGCGCATGCGGGGGCAGATTTAACGGAGCAGGTCGCGCTAAACTAAACTCACACGTACGCCGCCTTGTTATCCCTTTGGTCACTCTTGCACGCCATCGACGGTCTTGACCAAACTGGCCGCCGGACTCATACACCGCTTCAGACAAGAAGTCCCTGACAGTCCACTGCTTAAGCCAGATCAGCTTTGTCCTTACCTATATGCTCCTGGAGAGCCTGTCCAATGTAACTATCTGTTTCCTTGTTTCTAAATATAATTATTTCTGCTACTTAATTATTCAGATGAATAGCCCGAAATACTTAGGACATATATAATACAAACCATATCTATAATAGGTTTCGAATGCCACGTGGGCTGGAGCCACACCTCTAAAAAGTTAGGTCTCTCACGGTGCACGTGGCTCTAAGTGTAGCTTTGATTTATCATTTTGACCTCTGATACTTTTTTATCTTGGTCCTTATATTTTTAAATTTATAGAGAAGTCCAACAATTTACACTAAACACCTCGAAAATCATAAACATATATAAATTCTAACCCCTGCCACTTTTCCCTCGATCCTGTCGCACTTCCCTTCCCCAACGGTACAACGCCCCTTCCCTCCCCGGCAGCGTTGCCTCTCCAATCCCCCTCCACCTACGCCACCTCTCTCTTCTCTTCAGCCGTCGGACCACTCGATCCCTCTTCCTCTTCCTCACCAGATACGGCAGCCATGGCCGTTCGCTTCCTTGCACACCGCCTGGCGAGGCTGCAAGGGCACGGCCTTCCCCCCAACGCGTATCCTTAGCCTGCAAGTGGCCTCAGCCCTGCGAGGCAACCGTGCCCTCTACAAGGCACGAGGGGCCTTGTGAGGCCACAGCCTCTGGTGAGGTGGAGGGGACTCTGATGTGGCTCAATGGAGCCACTCGCTACCTCATTGATATATAACGTTTTTATAACTAATTTTAGTGTTAAAAACATTGTATATTAATGATTGGAGGGAGTATTTATAAACATAGGTAGTAATGAAACTGATATGCCTTTTTCCTGATTACATGGTACCAAAACCATTGAGACATATAGAAGGAATACAACTATTAGCCTCGTGAAATTTCTACTGAAACATGTCCGTGCATATATATATAGCACTAGAATTTTCAATATTATGGATGGAGCCATAAACCCAACTCCAAAAGCACACGAATATGTATATGATATATTTTAAAAATACTAGTATGCACAAAAGAAATCAAATATGGTTAAATATGGTAGGAATGCACACAAAAATGGCTACAATTAGGAGACATGATCTTTTAGGTAGAGCCGAGGGTTAACGTGTGTGACACCCGTGCACTTTTTATTACCATGTTGTGTGCCTGGCTAATGGCTATTCAGTAGAAGTAAACTAGACACATATTGAAATAATGAACATTTCTAACCTAAGCTAGACAAACTTAAAGTCGATGCCTCACAAAAAATTAAGTTCGATGGACCTTTACAAGATATAAATGACAATATTCAGATAAAAAAACAAAAGTAAACTCAAACACAAAAACATGACAACTGCAGCAAATTCTCGACTAACATTCTTACATTATTTAGCACTGGAATTTTAGTCTCATCAGTGTACGTTGACGTAATTATTTTGAGCCATTGACAGATAAGAAAATTTCAGACTATCAAAACTTCGGAAAATCGTTATTTTATTTTAGGATTCTGGAGAAGCCAGCTCATGAGTCATGAGAGCTTTACATTTTCGCCAATGCTCCAAACCACTGTACTAATATCAATTAACCCATTAATTTAAAAAGACATTATAACGGCTTATACATTCCTTGTCGTCGTCATGCCACGCTATATATACTCGTTACATATATTCTCCTTTTTCAGATTCAGTGATCTGAGAAACAAAGAATGTCCGTACACACCTACATAACAACACCAGAAGTATTGTCCTCTTTGCAGCTTCTAAAAGCCTACTTGATCAAGTAGCTAATTGATAAATAATTAAGTACTACTCAAAGAATTATTGTTGGACTAAATTAGGATCCAGCTTATGGGATAACAGAGTCAGGTGATAGAAGGAAGAAGGTGGCAAAGTAGGTCTCCCTCCGTCTAACAATATAAGCATTATATGTATTTAAATTTATCTAACAATATAAGCATTATATTTCTACGCTATTACTTGTCTAATTAACTATCTCTCATTTGAATTTTCTTTCATCTTACCCCAATCACCTTTCCACCATAATTAGTATCTCTATCCTAAAATAAGTTCATCTTTAGCTTATCTCACACACATTAATACAAAGCTAAAAGAGTAGAATGCCTCTACAGTATCATACTTTAATGTAATTATCTTTCACTTTAATAAACTCTAATACACATGTCAGCAAACTTCAATATATTTTATCTCTTACTTTAATAAACTCTAATATATTTATTGCTCAAAATATGAAATCTTCGTGGGACAAACGAGATAGGTAAAAGATAACTAATTTTGAGATGGAGGAAGTATCTCTTGTTTAATGAGGACATTAAAGTTTTTTTTCTACTAGATTTTAATCTCTGTTAAATAATATAGAAGTTTTTATATTATTGGACGGAGGAAGTTGGGATCAAACAAACCAAAGCAGAGCAAAAGCAACGGCATGCAGAAAGGTTAGCGATGATGAGACAGTTAAAGCCACACAAAACCAAGCTCATGCATGTCTCATGGCCAGGAATCTCTGAGACATGCGTCCTCTGCTCTTAATCTCTTATCCGGAAGACACATGCATTAAGGATTTATTTATAGATAAAAAGAGCTTATTTTGTCACTAGTTTATCTCATCTGAAGCATGAGTCATCATCAGTCATACAGGCAGGTCACTGAATGCAGGAGAAATTAATTAAGTATAATACTACTAGTACTACTGCTATAGTATAAAACAAAGACAGAGAGTGCAAGAAAGAGAGTGAGGTACGAGGTCATCGGCACAGCATCATCTGGATCTTAATTGGGGATGGACCTGTGTTAATTGATGCCATGCCCCAGGACAGAATCATCTCACATGCCTGCATGCTTTGCCATTTAATTCCTTCCTTGTCACTGGCACTAATCGTTATTTAAGCTAGTCGCTTTTCTTTCGTTCCTCGATCTAGCTAAAGAGCATCAAGTATCTTTGCTAGCTGATGTTGTGCTGTTGTGCATTATGGTTTCATTTACCTTTTCCTTGCCCTATGTCTTTTTATTTCTTTTCCTTTTTAGTATTACTTGAGTAAGAAAGTGTAATTTTTTTCGCTATAATAATGGCTCGTGACTACTTATGGGCAACTAAAATAAAAAAAAATCCCTTCATAACTAGAGCTTTCGTGAAAGTACGAAAATTAAATAATCTTAGACTTTCACAAAAGTCTCAAACAAACTTGAAATCCACAACCCATTCATGGTTCATATAACATGCAAAAACATCCTCATGTAGAAATCCCACGTCTATATACACAAACTAATTTAATTTAAAAAATTAAGCTGATAAAAAAGATGAACAATTCACTTATACTCTAATACTCTTCCTCATATCTCAAACGTAAAATAAAAGGAGTTATAATTTCTTATTTAATTTTGTACTAGTCAGGATTAGAACTCAAGATCCCTGAATACACAAACCAGTTGTACAAAAGAAAATATAATCCAATAAGAAAAAGTGAGCAATTCATTTATACTTGAACAGTGTGTAATATTTGGACAGACAAGGTTCGCCCAAAGCCCCAAAGAGTGGCATTATGTATTTAAGCTCGGTAGTGCTCTTGCAGTGGGGAACAAATCAACGAATAACCCCATGCATGCATAAAAAATGTGGTATCCTTAATCCAATCCCAGGAGATAGTGTATGACAAGATAAGAGCAAGGGTACTTTTAGCTAGAGCATGCAGGGAGCAGCCAGGAGCAGATGATGATGGTGCTGTTCATGCGCAAGGCTTGATTACACATTAATTAATTTGGACTGCAAAATATATATTATATTCTCCATGAAGAAACAGAGATACAACAGTAGCAGGTGTACAAACAAGAGAGAGATTTTGTCAGCAAACAGCCTGCACCATGTGATACGGCCCCGTTTGGTAGAGTTTCAGTAGTTAGATCCTGGTTTAGTGGAGCTAGAGTTCTACCAAACAGTTATGTTCCACTAAAAAATAAAATGAAGTAGGTTAGAGCTGCTCCGAAAAATTGAACTGCGAGGTGAACCAACCTACGGGTAGCTCTGTAACTCTAGCTTCTGCTCTGAGAGTTAAGATCTAACAAACAGAGTCTATGTATGTCCGTGAAATGATTATGTCCAAACACAACAATATCTCCATTGTCAGCTCAGCTGAGAGCTGGGAGCATGTGAGCTCTGATCGCCCAGCTGATTCAGCCATGCTTGTCCCCTCCTTCCTTTAGCTCTGGAGGAGGACTTGCCTGTTTTGCTCTTTGCCCTGCTCTGCCATTTTTCTCCTTGATTACAAAGGTCCTGTGGTACTTCGTAGTTCGATTATGTTGCCATTTTGAAGTTCTCTTCCACAAAAAATTGGTCTCATTTGAAACACGAAAATATTTCCCTTTTTTTATGTATTGTGATCCTGTTATTCCTTGGCTTTGTAAACATGTGTTGATAATTGTCAATTGAAATAACCAAGGCTAAATTGTTCGGTCTTTAATTTTGTTCGGAACGATTGGTCTTGAGTTTTTGATGACAAATGTTATAAAGACTGAAAAGCTGAACTGATTGTTGGTCTGACCGAATGCCTGCCTCTAGATATGTGCTCATATGCCTGTTTTGCTCCTTATCCTGTCAATTTTCTCCTTGATTACAAAGGGCTTGTACTACTTCATAGTTCGATTATGTCGTCATTTCAAAATTTTCTTCCACAACCAGGGTCTCATTCAAAACACTGGAATATTCTCTAATTAGTGGGGGAAATGGAACCGACTGTTTGAAAATCCTATAAAATATGTGAAAACTTCCTACGGTCATATCACGGTGAAGAACAAATGATAAAAAAGATATTAACATAATATTGTTTGGTTAGAATAGATGGTTCATCGCACAATACTCGAATCAATTCTGCTATCACCCTGATGCTCACAAGTCACAACAAGGGTTGTTTCAAAATGTGAAGATAATTGATATTGCGGTTATTGGTCTTATCATGTTGGTCCATATTTAGAAACCACATGATAAATCAACTAAATTGAAATAAAAAAAGATTTAAATTTCTAATAAATCATATCTGAATTTTTACCGGTTTTTGTCACGGCGTGGATGGAACCGTAGGCGATCATTCACGTTTGTAAACTCTGGTCACATCAGAGTACGGCTTGGTTGGCACATGGAAAAATAATTCCCCGATTCAACACTACTCCTAGGGTGCCTTCGGCAGTGCACTTGCTACTCTTGTTAGTATACCTTTTAAATTGTTAAACGATGTATTTCGTATGAAAAATTTCTATATAGAAAGTACCTTAAAAATTAAATTTATTTTTTAAATTAATAAAAATTAAAACTTAATTAATCATATGCTAATAACTTATCCTATTTTGTATGCACTAAAAATCACTGTCCTACTACTCCTAGCAGGAAATCAAACCACCGGCTATTATACCCGATAAAAACAGTATTCTTCGTCTTAAAATAAAACAAACTAGCAGTGGAACTATGAATCTAGTATCGTAGTACTCTCGGCAGTAGTAACGGAGATGGAGGGGTAAATTGCGCGTGGATCGAGAAAACTACTCCTACCATGGAAGGTCAGGGCAGGTGAAAAGCGGATCCTATGTGTATGAGATTGATATAATAGCGTACCGAACGCACTTGGCATGTGGCTGCGGTAAACGGCTGCACAGGAAGAGCTAGTAAGCTCTAGCTCTAGCTCAGCTGCGACTTTGCCACCGACATGTACTGTTCACTCTTCTGCTACTGTTTCTGCAGCTGGCTGTTGTGCTGCTGCTCACACAGGTTGAGAGGCTGTACAATAAGGCACCATGACATGCCGTTGATTAAATATGCGTTCGAAGATGGAGGATAAAACTCAGTACCAACTGCTAAATAATATGTTTTTTAAAAAAATTTCTATATACAAGTTACTCTAAAAAATCAAATAAATTTATTTTTTAAATTTATAATAATTAAAACTCAGTTAATCATACGCTAATGGCTCACCTTATTTTACGTGATCTTTTTCTTTCTTTTACTCCACCTTCAAACACTTTCTATTCAGGGACTCTGTTGGTTTTATTGAACTCATCTTATAAGTCGTACATAAAACAAAAAATATTATTAGCTCATAATTAATTAAGTATTAACTATTACAAACTTGAAAAATAGATCTATTTGAATTTTTAAGAGATACTTTCATATAAAAAGTTTTTAAAAAACATACCATTGTATATTTTAGGAAGCGTGCTAATAGAAATCGCGATAGAAGCTCTAAGGTTCAAGTGGTTGGCAACTTTCATGGTATGATTGACGTTGTAAAAACACATAGTAAGGAAAGTCTTAGGTGTGGCTTTGTTACAGAGGGTGACGTAAAAAAGTGATTTTTTTAATAGAAAAAAATCATTTTACTCCATCAAACTAGGTTATTGGATCATTTACCCCCTTAAAATATTTTTTAAACTATTTTTTGACTAATTTTATCTGGTAAAATATTGAAAATGATTCACTTTGCTCCGTAACGATATTTCTCTTTTTTTTTCTCTTTATACTTGTCGGTGCCATGGGCCTGTGATATCTCATGACAAGCATATGGGTTACTCGAATAGAGGATGAGTCTAGCCTTGTAATTAGGGATATAATAGAACTCGGTAGACTTAACCTTGTACGACAAGAAAAATATAGTTCTAGTCAGGCACGTTGTACTACTAGAAGGAGATCCCTTGGTCGTAGTCCGACTGGGACTCCTACTTTGTAACTCTGTCCCCCAGTATATAAGGAGAGGCATGACGGCCCTTGAGGACGGAAGGGGATCACCAAAATCACCAAGATCACAATCATACATTCTCAAAAAAAAATACACCATAACTGGACGTAGGGTATTACCTCACCTCGAGGGCCTGAACCAGTATAAACCTTTCTTGTTCCTTTGCAGTCCATCAAGTTTTGGTCTCACGAGTAGTACCATAGGTAAAACATCGACAATACTAGTAGTATTTTAAACTAAACTTTTTGTAGAACCATAGGTAAAACCATATAATCAAAGTTCAAAAATATTTTCAAATCTTTTCATAGCATTTGGCTTCAACTTTAAAATCTTGATGTTTAAATCAAGCTTAAGTGCTTTCAACCTATGTAAAGACGTAAGTTGTAATGCATCTAATCATCATACCAAATTTCAGTGCAAATACGACTTGCTCTTGTATGGAGAGAAACAACGAAAAGATAAATATAGTTAGGGAGTAAAGAGAATTGTTTTTAATAATTTAGGGTATAAAATAAGCCTAAAAACAGTTTATGAGGTTTTGTGCTCCAGCGAAATAATTTCGAAGGAGTAAACTGGTCTTTTTCCTTTTAAGTAACATCAATAAATCAGTGCGGGATTTGTTTAAAAATATACCTGTGTCGTCTTGTTGGATGGGTGACACAGTGAAACCCTGTCATTGGGTAAATGACATCTACTTTGACAAAGTTGAACAATGTAGACTTATGTTCCCAGGCGTGCCTGCCCCGGTATCGCCCGATGGAATGACAACATGGGTATATTTTTGAGAAGAAAGATAATCATGGTTTATTCTTATAAAATATTTTCTCTGTCCTAAAATAAGTTTATATTTCGCCTCATCTTATTTATCCCATAAATACTTTATTTTTGAAACAATTAATGCATGCCATTTATTAAAATGAAGGACAAATACATTGGAGTGTGATAAAGTAGGGGATAAGTGCATTGGGGTTTGTTAAAATAGAAGACAAGTGTATTGAGATTTGATAAAGTGGAGAGTATTCTAGCTTTTTAGCTTTGTATTGGTGTGCATGAGAAAAGTTAAAGATGAATTTATTTTAGGACGAATGTAATAGAAAAAATAAATTAGAAAAGGTTGTGTTGGATATACTCCCTCCATCCAATATAGACCAATTTTTTAAGTTCAAATTTTGTTCTAAAATAAACAAAATGATCAAATTCTTGGTCTCTTGGTTTATAAATTAAAAAATTTTATTGCTTTAATTTCCTTTACCTATTCACGTACTAATACTACGCGGCCACTAATAGTACTGGTTTTATATTAATGAGGAATGTTTTCATCATTTTGTTTTCATACTTAAATATGTTTTGAGATACAAGAAATTAATTTATATTTAGGGGTAGAGGGAGTATGCCTTATGCAAACGGAAAAGAGCATGCAGAGATGGACATGGGTGATGGCGGGAGGAAGGGCAAAGGAAAGAATTGAACATGCACGCGCGAGTCAAACCCATCTGCGCGCGCTCGCTCGTGGTTTGGACGGTGCGGTCAAAGCTCTCTCTATCGCTTTTACTGCTTAAAAAGAAATTTCTTTTCTTTTTCTTTTTGTTTTGGTTGAGACGATATCGATCGAGGAGTCCAAGGAAAAAAAAGTCGACGTCGTGTGACGTTTGACAGGCCACGTGATGGAGCATGCATGCAAACCCCGTCATGAATTTAATCCAAACTAACATATTCGATGCCGATGCCGATGCGACCTCTCACCGTCCCAATTAAATCGCCTCCCTTCATGCCACCGAATTTTTTTTTGTCTCTTTACAAAAAAAACTTATTAAAAATATGAAACCGTGTCAATAATTTACGTTAGCGTCACGAAGGATGGTGCTGAACTGCAATATCTCAATGTTATGTTCTTTGGCGCTTAAAACATTGTCAGGCTAGCACGAAATCCCCATCAGCAGTGCTTAATGCTATTAAGCTTGGCGCTGACTTCATTTATAGGTTTAAAAGATAATAGCACCACTAAGACAAAGCGGGTATAGTAATATACACTATTTTATGCGGTTTACCATTTAAAGAAGTAAACCAAGTTGGACCCCTGGTTGGGGCCTAATTTTCCTTTATGACCATAGGAAAAGGCAAGATGGTCACCTACGACCAAAGCACTCGCCGGATAGAGTATGACATTTAATTCACCCTCTCTTTAATCTATACGTGAAGTCAACGCTCTTATCTTACTCTTAAAATGAGTCTTTATTGACGGATTCAAGTTATGTTCGCCGTGTTAAAAGAATATGATGCTAAGATGTTGTATTTCGATATTATTTTTGATGGCGCTGAGTTTGTGGTTTATTTTTAAAATAAGTTTTTAATATGGTTTATTTTAGTAATAAATGTTTGTAAAGGGTTAAATTAACAAAATTTTGGCTCCAAGCCACTTACACGACATGCATATGTAACATATGCGATGGCATGCATGCCACTCGCTCTCTGCTTCGATCTGTGCGCTTCCACTGTCATTGCCATGCATTAGCCTAGCAACTAATCTGATATGCAGTGGTATGTTCGCTCTGACAGCCATTTTTTCTTGTTTTAGGGCGCGTTCTACATATTATAAATTATCATAGATACATTTTCTAATTTACTAAATGGTATGTCTCTAAATAAATGTCTGTGAAAACGATGCATATCCGCATGCGGTTGAAGAACCACCAGCGGAAAGGATTTTCAGAGATTAGTAGGACTAGTATACTATCTAGTTCACAGTAATGATCAGATATAATTTGATGTCATTACAAAGAACATATATACTATATACGTACGTACGGCGAAGGTGTACTCTCTTGCAGATTTAGCACAAGCTACAAGCAACAATATTGACGCATTAAGAATGATATGGGGGTATAGCAGAGATCAGGTTGTTCGCTAATTAATTATGCAGGCGACTAGATAGGACTAATAAATTAAGATGCAACAACGGACAAATCGAACCACCGAGAAACGGCAAATACTGCAGAAAAACCCAACACGATTGATGTGTATCCTGCACCAAAACCATATATCCTCGACCTCATGGTAACTTCAAATTCCTCAATACAGTTATCAAGCACGACGTTGCAACCACTACACTTAAACTCAAACTTTTTTAATAAATTGCAAACGGTCAAAGATGCGGCAATTAATGCCCTGAAACTACAGATAATGTGAAAATCGGCATAATCTTGAAAATACACAAATACAACTTTAATCCATAATTTCCTGCAAAACAATTGAAAACAATGGGCCTGCTTGTTTGATTATAAGCCTCGGCAAATTTTATTTGGTATTCTTTTTGGCATTTCCGTTACCTGACCTTAGCTTTTCACTATTAATCAACCTTACCTTTTTCAACTGCTACTAAGGATAGAGGAGTAAAAGTTCTCCTCTAAAGGTTTTTTTTCTTTTTTTTTATCGGTTACGTGTCTTTAGCTTATAAACCATAGGAAAGAGCCTTCCACGCACTATACATATGATTTCTATACATGCAAAATATTTGAAAAGATGTTCAAAGCTGACTTTTTTTAAAAAAATATCTAAAATGACATATTCTCGTGACTGGAAGGAGTACGACATAAAAAGGTGGCATTTATGTGTAGCCAATTAAATTAGATAATAGTTTTGAAGATTTAGCTACTATATCCTTGATTTAGATAGCTAAAACCTTAATGATGTGAAATAACGACTAGTGGGATGCATGTAACGACGATGGGCGAACCACTTTGCATGCATGCATGGCACGTAGGTCAGGTCCATAAAGCTTAAGAAGATGTATATCTGCCACCAAATGCATTGCTAGCTGATTGATAGTCAAAAATCGTTAAAGCAGTTAGTTGATCACTAATTAATTATTAGTACCTGTCATTCTCTGGACATCAAGTATTTGGTACAACTTTAAGTATCAATACCGTCTTAAATATCTAGATTGGAATACACGAAATTCATACGTTTATATTTCTCTCGGAAAGTACATTTGTAATATTATACTATATCTTAATGTATTCTATAAATAATTACAATATAAATTACTAATCAAATTTGTATTTTGGACACTGCATATATGTATATATATGGATGTCTAAAACAACCTATTTGTTAACAGAGAGAGCACGAACACGAAGTGAGACATGCACATGAATGGATAAGCAAGATCGAAACTTTCTTCATGAAATTATTGTAATTTATTATTTACTTGATTATAGAGATAAATTAAATATTCTAAGAAATAAACTTAACATAAATATACTTATAACAAGTGGTCTAAACAATACAGCAGATGAATTTTTTTTAAAAAAACTATTTTAAAAACATGGAACAAATAATTCACGATAACAGTTCACTTATGAAGTAGAATGGGACGAAGTGGATATAGTTGAGCACTAGATGGATGCACGCATACACATCAGTTTTAACCCCAATTTCTGTTGGGTGCCATAAGGCCGCGATCATCCAACGGCAGGTAGTGCTGTTGTCGTGTGTTGCATGCATGGTGCAGTACGTGTGCCTGGAGTCGGCATTAAGTCGCTCTCCATGCATATATATAAATATATTTCTCTTACCATCCAAAAACCAAAGTGACCAACTGCGAGCTAGCTTATATATATGTATGCATCAACCTTTTGCCTCCCTTTATTTCAACTTGTCGCCATCCTTTGCTGCAATGATCTTGCTGTGCCACTCATTTTCTGCAGCTCTTAATTTGTGGACAACATAAAAGTCCAAACAGCCACCAAACAGATTCTCACTAGAAAGAAATCTCTGACTTTTTTTCCTCAACGGTTAGAGTAACTACTTGTTTAACTATAGATATGCATGGAACCTTAGAGAAGCAGCAAAGTGACACTAGCTAGTCATTTTCCAATGCTTGACTATATATGTTAATTAGGCTGTGCTCCTTTCTCTCCTTCTTTCATCTTCAACTTCATGCATGTGGTGTCTAGTAGCTAGGCTTTAGAAAGGAAAATTGGCCATCTCTTTCCTCCATCATGGGGCATGCAGTACAGCATGATCAACAGAAGGTGTACTAGATATCTAGTTATGTTAATTAGACCAATTTCTGCCAAAGTGATCCATGCATGGCTTTCTTCTACTGTTTGCTGAGAGGAAGTTGACAGAAAGTTTAACTTGAGATATATTGATAGCTATTGGCTAGCTAGTACTTTTTAAAAAAAAGACTTTCAGCATTACTAAATTGGTTAAGTTGTCTTCTCACTCCGTACGTAGGTACATAGTACGTACTAACTGCAGGTTGGGCAAGCTTGGTTTCGTGCAAACATGGAGGTACCCTATACCCTACCCTGTCTTGCCTGCATGTTTGCAAGCGTGTACTTGATCATACTGGCCCAAAGATCTGTTTGGTTGATGGCGTGAGTTTCTAAAGACCACGTCGCTATAATAAAACAGCACATTGGTGTCGTCTTATCAATACCGGTAAAAAAAACCTGATACTAATAGGAGGTTTTCTGTCCACCCGTCTGGTCTGTGCCTTTTCGAACCAACACTGATATGATGGATCTTATCAGTGCTGTTTCGTAGCTAAAACCGGCACTGATGAGACACTCATCAGTGCCGGATTAAGCCACAAACCGGTACTGATAAGAATTTTTTGTGGCAAAATTTTTAATTTTTGGGCAAGGTGATCTTTGCCGGTTCGTGGCTAGAACCGGACTGATGAGGCTCATCAGTGCCTGTTCTAGCCACGTACCGGCACAGATGACCTCAACCATAATAGTACCAGTTTTTAATATGAATCTAACTTTTTCATATGAACTTGGATGGAGATAAACTTTATATGAAAATTATAGTTCTTGATGAGATCTACAATTTTATAGTTAACAACTTTTTATTTGACGTCATTTAAATGCTCAAATATATGTTTTAAATCTTGGATATGAAGGGTCAAAAGGAAAAATATCCATAGCCAAACAGAATTGATGTATAGTGAGTTGGTAAGGATAAGAGCACGAGAGAGGGAGGTTTAGAGTTCAAATCACACCATGACAAGTTATAGTTTCTTTTGAAAATATAGGCGCCGGTAGTTGGGACCGTATATATATGGTTAAGGATGGTAGTAGTAAAAAAAATAGCCTCATCAGTGCCTCTTTGATATGGTTAAGAGCAACTCCAACTGGACCCTTAAACCAACTCTCATCTCAAATTTAGAAGTTTGTAGGCTAAAAATCGTCTCCAACCGAAATCCTAACTGGACTCTCATCTGGAGGGGGTCCTCATCTGGGGGGAGACAACCTCCCAGATGTAGGAGGCCCTCATCCTCTCCAGCCGGCTTCCTCAGATGGGGGTGCCGGTCGGACCGGCTCGATCCAGAACCGACAGTGAGTTCTAGTGGAGGTGGCGGTCGGACCGCCTTTCCCACTCGATCGGACCGGCCGGTATTTTAATTTAAATCTAATTGTTCTTTGATCAAGGGCAATGCACTAAGAGAGGTGCTCAATTAGATCTTCCATGACGTTGCCAGAGGTGCTCAATTAGATCTTTTTGAAGCTGAAAGTGAGTTCTCCTATCTCTGATATGAGGGGTCGGTTGAAGTGCGCAGTGAAATAGGAGGTTGAATATGGATGAGAGAGCCCCTATTCTAGCCAATAGGGGTCAAATTTGAGAGCTCCATTGGAGTTGCTCTAAGGATGGTAGTAGTACAAAAAAATGGCCTCATTAGTGCCAGTTTTAAAGCCGGCAGTGATGACCCCCCTCATCAGTGCTTCTTTGATAATGCCGGTTTCAATAACCGACACTGATGATAATTTCTGTTGTAGTGCATCCTTTTTTCTCACAAATCTATCATAACACAACATTTTCTTTAAAAGATATTTAGTTGGCTCGTGAATATTTTTTGCTTTCTGAAATTTTGGATGGGTTGATGGGAAAAACAATGAATTCTTCAGCAAAATAATGAATTAAATATTATAAAGTTAAAAATATATTTAAAATAGTTTTATAAGAATATATATAAAGTTTTTATAAAAATCATACCGTTTAGAAAGCTCGAAAAGCATGTCACCGTTCCATTCCGTTCCGTTCATGCATACCTTACAACACAGCATCGAAGACCTTTTCTTTTATTGAAATTTATTGACCTTTTCAAAGTTTGGACATTAATACGTTGTAAAATTGTTTTATAAAAACATATCAGTATGTAAAAATGGTCTGAAGTTTCCTTTCATAGTACTATCATAATTCTATTATTATATCTAAATGTAAATTTATAAAAAATAATAGTCAAAGCCACATCTGGAAGACAGAAAAGTCACCAACGTCAAGTAAACAAGATTGAAGGCGGTATAATTTCATTGTGGAAATGGATTCTAACCTCTCGCAATCATTAGATTGAAAAATAGTCAATATGGTACTGTAGTAATCATATCCTACCAGGCTATATACCATACTACGCTATGGTAGTACAAGCCAGTAGCAAGGTTGAAACTAGCTCTAGCTATATTATAGCTTGATTGGTAGTTTAGTACCAACCGGTTGGCATCTATGCATGCATGCTTTTCAACTGCATGTACGCTTGATCTGATGGAATGTTCGCCACTCTCTTCGGTTTTTAATAAATAACGCCATTAACTTTAAACATAATATTTGATCATCCGTTTTATTTAAAAAATTTAAGTAAGTATAATTTATTTTGTTGTGATCTGATTTATTATTAAAGAAATTTTAAACCTAACTTATATTTTTTATATTTACATTAAATTTTTAATAATATAAATAATCAAACGTTAGGATAAAAATTACCTTTAGTACTTACCGTGTACTCTGCATGCAAACAAACGCATGCGGCTCGATCATACGTGCGTTTCCATCCGTCTGAATAAGTAGATTTTATTTTTGAGAACCAAATCTGAATAATTGGGGAGACAGGAGAATGGCTCATGAAAGAGAGACTTCAGCTTACATTTTGTTGTTAAGAGAATGGAAGAATTCACCTTACATTTTGTGACCACACGTGCAGATTGTTAAGTTTGTACTAGTACAAGAAAATGCATGTATACGTGCGTGCAGCAGCGGAACCAACTTCCGGACTGGTTGCTCGGCCTATACCGTTGGCGTCTCTATTATCGACTAACATTATATTGTTTATAAAAAATGGTTGATCATAAAATAAAATTATTAGTCCATTATGGATGTCCATGCTGCTGCTGCTTAATCTGCTGGCTGACGATCGATTGTCAAACTTTTTTCTTGCCTTGTACTCCCTCCGTCCCAAAATATAGAAACCTAGGACTGGATGGGACATTTCCTCGTTGTACTGGCAAATGTCCCATCCAGTCCTAGTTTTCTATATTTTGGGACAGAGGGAGTACAAGGGCTGTCCAGATTCGTTGTACTAGAAAATGTCCCATCCAGTTCTGTGTTTCTATATTTTGGGACGGAGGGAGTATTATTTTGTAGTCTAAGTAGTAGCTAGGATGGTTATATATAATTGATGATCAGTTTGGTGTCGTTGGTTACATGTGTGTGTTTTTCAATAATTTGCATGTCTGTCACCTTTGAACTTTTTCGTTTTTTCCCACGAGCTAGTGATGGGCGTTGGTCCATATGTACAAATTAAAGGGAGTACAACTGATATCTCCTATTTTATTTCATGAAGGAGGTAAATTTGATCCTTCCACGGTAACCCTTGCAGAGTAAATCATTTCTATGTAGGAGTGACAAGTTAATCAAGCAGAGCAAATTAAAAAATCTGTACATGAAAATCTATTCTGAAATATAAACAGTGGTGGTCTTTGACTGAAAAACACGCGTGAGGTGCCTATTGTATTCAGAATAAATTCTGAACTGAATCCTAGCATGCGGTGCTGAAATATAAATAAGCTGCAGTTGCAGGCTTGCAGCAACCTAAACGAGAGGCAGCATGATGACAGTATACCACAGCAAGACGAAGCAAAGTTCACCAGCTGCTGCTTTCAGGTGAAATGATGCAGCATGCAGCAGAATGAATGACCGGCAGAATCAAATTATCGGCCAATGGACCAAAGCAAGGCAAGAACTGGTGCCACCATGATCAGCTATATGATGCATCTCAGACTATGTCTGCAGTAAAATTCATCTTATCTTGCCGTGCATTCCATTCATGTCTGTCCCTGTTCTTGCCTTGCATTCCATCACTATATTATGCTACAACAACATCAGGGCAACAGAGCAGGGCTGTTTATTGCCACTGTTTTTTTTTGTCCCTGTTAGCCAAGTTTTTCAGGACAAGTACTTTCATAATATTAATATGGTATAACTTATTTTTTTTTCATATTTGTGCAATAGATATAATTGGTTATGAAAGAGAGTTTGGAAAGGTTAAAAAACGACGCCATTTTGCGACCAGAGGAGGACAGAACAAGAGGCATTTGAGTTGGCACCTTTTGTCACAAACTAGAGGGGGAGAGGGGCAAACTTTGTCATACCAAACGTTAGACGTTTCATGGTTTTTTAGCAAGTGCTTGCTTCACAACCGTAATGGCTTATCACACTGTTGTCCCACTTGACGTAGACTCATTTTTTTACCATACGTTGGCAAAGGTCTGATGAGCAAGGCAATGTGGGGGAAGTGAACCAAGCATGCCTTACGGATTGCAATATGCAACACAACACATGCACAGTAGTAGAGGCGAGGCAAATTCAGCGGAAGAGCACACAGAAATTTGAAGTCTGAGAGGAGGATGGTTCCAACTCAGGGGCAACATGGAAGTACAGTGTGGGACAGAGCACTTTCAGGCTCCATGATCCAGTGCCTCTGACCTGCTGGACGACAATGGAGTTACTGATCCTTACATCCAAGTTAATTCAAGGCAGGTCTTCAATTATATGTCTAGCTAGTCCACTGTCCATTGTGGTTCGTCCACAGGCTAGATGTGCAGTAGCCATGGCCTGCTGTCTGCCCGGATTGATCCATGCATCGGATCTGCTTTATTTAATCGATTAGCTACCCTTAGTTCATTCCAGGCTCTACAGGTCATATAATGCCATACTGTACATTTGTAGCAAGTTGCCCCAATGCTTAGCTTGTCTTTTGATTCGCCTGTCGCCCCAGCTCCACTGCTATCCAATACCTGATTGGATGAATCCAAACACTCAGTAAAAACGCTTACGGCTCTTTTGAACCGTATGAATTTTACAGGATTTTCATATTTAGTTGAAATTCTATAAAAAAAAACACCAAAAATATATATTCCAAAAGAGACCTTAGGGGTTATTTGGGCTATATTTTCTTTGTTTGCCTTTAGTTTGTTTTCTAGAACTCAAGCACTACTTGGGACGATTTAGACAAGAATACGGTGTGTGCCAATGATTATTTGTCTGAAGACTGCAATGCTCCTTGCAGGATCTAAAGATCTGAACTGAATGGTGATGGATATCATTTAATTACCCTCCCTTTTACCAGAGAGGAAAACTAGACTCCAGGAACGGACATATTTGTCTGTGCTTCAATAAGATAATTCTTAAATTAATGAACCTCTTCTTCTTAATTAACAAATGCATAAATCCATACTAGTAGTATGTCATATGTATATGTGTGTGCCTTGACCTATGGTTGAATTGGTTTATCTAGAGGTAGTACGGCGCCTCTAGCTTGCTGCATGGTGGTGTTTAGTCAACGCTGTATATTGGAATGTGCAGTGCATTAATTAGTTAACAACCCTATAACTATTTGTCAAGTGATAGTCCTCCACCAAGTCAAATCCTTGCACGTGTAGTAGTGTATATGCTTTCAACTCTCTTTTTGACCACTACATATGATTCTTTCACAAAACATTATGCTTTTCTTGTTCTCACAAATTTCAATTGCTAGCATATCAGTTTCAACTCAATTATCATATATTTGGAGCTTAGTGCATGCACGCCCACCAATCACGGCATATATCTTCCATGTTAATCGCATCCGGAGACTTCATAATCCATGCATTTGTGAGCACTTAGATTCTGAACTAGATTGGCATGATCCAAATCTCATGTGGTTCCCACCTAAATTATATGCCACCGTGTTCTATGCTACTACTGTCATCTTTTTTTTAATTTATTTCTAGGACGGCTGATACATAATTAAATCTGAACTTGGCTGTTACTTTTCATAATTATATACTCTGTATTTGTAAAATTATTAAATGTAACTACATTAAAACTTTTTTATATGAAAAAATGTATTGATGCCATGTTCAGTCAAATCTTAACACCTTTATAGTAATTCAAGATTTTTTTATTTGACTGCACGCACTCATTCTAAAAAATCATCTAACCTACCAATTTGAAAATGGAGAGAATATAATTATTTTTCGATTTTCTCATAATTATTTGCACTGGGATATATATACACACACACAACTAAATCAGTTTCCACACAAACTAGTGATAATTAACCTCTCTGGCATGTTTCAATTTTCAGCTAAGGGCACTGTCCCTTAAAAATCCACATCCAAGCATCCTGAAAAATTTGTTGATGTGCATTAATGCTATATGTGCAAGCATACGTCGATCGATCAATCCCAAGTGTGCACGTAATTAACCAATCAAGTTTAGTTTCCCGATTGCCTCCATGTGATGGGATGTGTCCATTCAAGGGCAATCCATGTGAAGGTAACATGCATGGATGTATGGATGTGTACGTGTTGCTCAACTAGCTAATCTCAATTACGTACGAGCTCACTAACATCAGCTGAAATGCAGGAGAAATTCGATCGGTGCAAGTTTGAGTTTGGTCTCCATGTATTAATATTGCATCATGAATATATCGTCATGCATGCGTGTACATCTCATCAGGCGCACGTGCCAGTTTCACGAGTCGCACTGTGCTGACCGAATTCGTTCATCTCTCCCCTTAATTCACTGAAATTTTTTTTGCTCATATAGATGATGCAGTGCACCAATTTTTTTTTCTAAACTATACTGTCAAGCATTATAGATACACATCAGTAAATCCGAGATAAACTCCGAGACCGACCTGTTTGAAAGGAAGAATTTCTGTAGATGCATACATGTTAATATACTTTTTTCTCGCTAAATTCATCCAATTTTTCAGATATGCCGGCCCTCAGTCTCTTTCTGTATAGGTTGCATTCAGTCGTATTAATTCTTATATACACACATACCAACAAATTATGAAAAAAAAAGAGAGCAAAATAATATGTACATCCCGACCGGATAGGGCTGGTTTGTTAGTCACTGTTTGTGCAAAAAAGTAGTAGCTCGTTTCTGAATTCTGATTGGTTAGGAATTGCTATCTCATTTGTTTTACATTTGTGAGTAGCTTAAATATTTGTGATAATTACAGAGGAACCATTCAAATGAATAATGTACTATAACAAAAACAAGAGTTTTATCAAAATCAGTAGAAATTTCAATTCACAAAAGAAAAAAAAAACTGAAGTTCTCTACATTTTTCTAGATACAGTCCCTTCTCAACAAAATAAAATTCTAGAAAGTAGTGGCTTTTCGTGTTTCCTTTTTCTTTGATTGGTTAGGAGTAGATATCTTATGATTTTGTTTGTTCGTATTTTATTTCTTTTTGATCTTGAGAATGTTTTTCATGACATGTACATCCAAGTAGCTACTTCATTGAATTGCAACCAATGGGTTCTCTCTAGATATAATTTTTCTTTTTCAGCACTTGTTAGAAAACGACTTAGGTTTCGGCACATAGTGTAGTGTGCTACACCCCAAGAATATAATGAATGGCTTTGATTGCCATCAGCTTCAGAAGCGCGATAGACATCTAATTCAAGCTGTGGGATGGCCGCTGCACAACTTGTTAAATAATTCAAGAAAATGATAGTTCATTGTTTGCATGGCCATAAACAACATTAGATATGGAAAGAGCAAAATACATGTTATTAATTTTGTCAACTATCTAGTCACTTTCTCCATAAGTTTCATCCCTTGTACATATTCATATATGCATGTTCTCCATGGACTGCATGTTCTTGATGCTTGAGACAACTTCTGCCCCGCACTATGAACAAGCTTGAATCTATGTCCATACAGTACACACCATGTAACCAGATTAATAATTATAAGGTTGTGATGGCTTGCAAGACAAACTTAGATGGCTTGTCTGACCCATGAAGTGAATGAAATTAACTCAACCTATGGGTATATGCTGTTCATGTCTATGTGTGTTTGTGGCTTTCCATCCTTCTGCAACTAGCCCATCTGCCCATGTGGCTGCAATGCACCAGCCTTATCCTGCTACAAATCTAGGTCAGCAGTTTGGGATGCCATGCATGTCTACATTGCAGAAGCATTTCACATGAAAAAGGAGGGGAATCATTGATGCCCTTTCTTATCACAAAATCTAACCAGGAGTAAAGACTGAAGAGCTGGAAGGATGGGCAATACATTTCCTGAATTTAAGGCAATGTAGCTGCACATGGTGGACAATGACAATTGACAAGTGAAGTGCAAGGCAAGAGGAATGCATTGTTGTATTTCAGGGGCAGCTGTTTTATGCTTCACCAAGAAAAGAAGAAAACTGCACATTCTTTATCTCCCAAGTTATACAGCAATCCATGGAATTCTAATTCCAACATAATAATGGAGGACAAAATTCACTTTATTGAATGAGTTTAATTTTTTATGCTTACAAACTTAATGAAAAGGGATGTTACATAAAGAAGTTAGAATAGTCGAATGGGCCTTTCTATTGAGCTGAATGGGCCTTTGATATAGCCTGCGGCAAATCCCATACAAGTGTCCAAATTGCAATTTCACAGTTGGGACCATCAAGGTTGCTTGCAGTCATGCAGATGGGTCCAGGATTCCAATCTTTTATTATATGCGTTCCTTCCAATTTTCATGCCTAATCTTGACAAGAATAAAAAAGAGGCAGAACCAACTGAACCAAGCTGGTACATTATATAAAAAAAGGAACTGTACCAATCTGGTGGTTAACTCATGTTAACTTCATGGAAAACATAAAAAAACATGGGTAGAAATTGTTAAGCTTGACCATTAAGCATGGCAGGCTTATCCAGACAAGTTAATTACACATCATACTTCCTCCTTTTTTTTAATAAATAACGCCGTTGATTTTTAGAGATATGTTTAACTATTCGTCTTATTAAAAAATACGTAATAACTATTTATTTTGTTATGATTTGATTTATCATTAAAGATATTTTAAGCATGACCTATATTTTTACATATTTACACAAAATTTTTGAATAAGACGAATTGTCAAACATATGTCCAAAAATTAACGGTGTAATCTATTAAAAACCGGAACCGGAGGTAGTATTACAGCAAATATACAGCACATAGGGTTGGTAAGTCGTTGAGGTAAAAGCAGAAAGAAATGAAGGAAAATGAGTTACATGACAAAGGAGGCCCAAAGCAAAATGGAACTACGGGAGCAGACCATGTCTTTGCTGCAATGGACCTGAGCATTTCAGCTCTTCGAATTACACCATCCATCTCATTCTTGGCACTGTCGCTACAAAGGGGCTTGTTTTGAAGAACCGTTTGGAGAAACTTTTCCCAGAACATTCAAAGCCTTCATCCGTTGCAGCTCCTTCCCTGTGAAATGATATTATTGTGTGCTTCACAATGCACATTCTTGATAACGAAAACAAGAAGAAATTATGCTGAATTACTTGGCACTTTTTAGAAATGATTACAAACTGAGCAATAAAGAAATGAATTAATGACATGAGCGTATGTAGCATAAGCTTACGTGGACACCTCTCGGCATTTCGTAGCATTGATATTACAGGAATCTATCTAATGTCCATCGCAGTACATTAACATATTGGGATTGAGTAATTATATCATCAGCTATATGTTGATGGGTCTCAAATTCCCAACTAGTTTAAAGGAAAATAAGGGGTCGGGTCAACTTTCAGGGGCAAATAAGGATTTTATCCTAGTTCAAATCCAAGGGCATCACATAGATGTTAGTTGGACGGCACCATGCATTGTAACTTCGCATCTACTACATAATCATATGATGATGACGTGTTCCAGATGGGTCTAGGCAGCATAATATGCACTTACGTTGTTACATACTTTCATAACATAAATACCGTACTTAGTAAATGCAACGATTAAGTGTTTCAATTTTATATGAGATTTAGCAGCAAACTGCGTATAATATACTACCATAGACAAACTATATAAGTCTAACGATAAGATGAAGCCCTAATATCGAAAAATTATGGGAAACCGAGAAATTGCAAGTAGTTTATTACCTTCCTCTACTAATAAGTGAATTGCCCTTTTCTCCAGATCAATTGCATGCATGCTTCGATCAGCTGCCGAGAGGGACCTAAGCACTGGAGATAGGCGAAATGAAGTAAGTAATATATGTGGAAAAAAATCTATAGATTACCACAATATTATCCAGATATCGTACTTCGCATATAACCCTCCTGAGTTGACCGATCACAGTTCTCCAAATATGTCTGTAACCGATTAAATCTCGCGTTCCAGTATTGATTGCTTGACTTATGGGTATCATCTTGAACGGCAGTACCAGGAGCTACAGGAGGCTCATTTTTCTTGGGCGCAATTTGTTCATTTGGTTTTTCAGGAGATATAGGAGACATTATGCCTCCAGATTCAGCAACAGAAGATGACAATTCTGGCTTATTGGTCTGATCATGTTGCACAGCAACAGAAGATGACAATTCTGGCTTATTGGTCTGATCATGTTGCACAGCAACAGAAGATGACAATTCTGGCTTATTGGCCTGATCATGTTGCGCATTTTGCTGTGTCTCCTGCTCTTTTGTTTTGTCTCTTCCATTACCCTTCAACTCCTGAGAAGAGCTCACTTTACTATGGTCACTTTCCACTTTTCTTCGTACATAAACATTATGATACCCAGGACTTGAAGGAGCATCGGACCGTTTGGTGCCCATGGTCTTTCCAGGATCTGTGGCAGGACCTTTATCCTTTGGCACTGGTGAAGTGCCCTGAGACATATTTGCGATGTCTGCACCTTTATTTGGCAGCTCACGTGATGTTACTTTCTTCACTGAGGATGCAAGTTGCTTGTCACTAGCTGGCATGGCTATCTGCTCCTGCTACACTTTTCTACATTATGCTAATCAACGTTAATGAAACCTGCAATACAAAATATGCTTTCCTTCAATAATATGAACAATGATCAAAAACGATAATTAACTAGAAAGACCCCAACTGCTCAAATTTAGGCCCAAAAAAAGTTGAAGGTGATAGCAAAGCAATGTAATATTTTGATTGAAGATCATTGTTTTCTGTTTGTTGCAAGTTCATGAATTTGAAACAGGTATTACAACTGAGACTCTTCAAAATAAAAAAGAATGTGACAAATGGTGCAATATTCTAGTATTTGTTCTAGAAAGGAAAACATACAATAGAAAATTATTACAGGAAATAATTTAAACAATAACTAGTGATAGGCTTCACATACAACTTAAAATCTTTGATTCTGCTGTTCGGTTTTGCCAACCGCTAGATATGTCCCGGATTACATGCTTAGAAATTCCCCCAATGAATTATGAGAACAGTTCGAAATTTTTGAAAAAAGCAATTGCAAAACTAGATATTTTCATGGCAATAGCTATATAGATCTTGGCTGAGTTCTCTTCTGTTAAGGAAGAGTTACTGAGATATTGAAAGGCAGGCAAACCATCAATTCGAGACTACTTTCACAAATACAGATTGGACTGAATAATCCATGTTTAAAAATGTTTGAATGAAACTTGAATACTATGATACTATCATAGAGATGAAAGTATGTTACATATACAGAAAAGGGGTATAATCTACCTACAAACAATGGACATATGCTAAAAATTGAATACACAAGGGAGAAACGATGAATTATTTTGCACAAGATCATAAGTCAAAATGGTCTGACATAGTTTTTGATCTGTGCATCTCTAGTGTCATTGGGAAATGATTTGCTAATACAAGGGGAGGCATACTCAGGAATGATCTTCCCATAAAAGGCAAATGATTACATAAGAAGATTCATTTGGATGTGGATAAATGCACATATGCCTCTCAGGTAGAAGTCCATGGCTGATAACTTAATGCATCTTCACGCCCCAAGTTCTAACAAATGTTATTGGAAGAATAATTCTTGGTCACATACATAACAAGGGTTTTACTTTTATTCATATCATCATATGTTTTACACTGCTGACTATACTACAAAACTTTGACCACTAACAATCCTATTTTTGAAATTGTTCAGATAGGATGAATGGAAGTCATATTATTAGATTTGCCATTCAACTTACTTCAGTAGTATAGTATAGTTTTAGGTATTTATAAATTTATTAATAAAATAGCAGTGGTCCAAATTTGCATAGTTGAGTCAATGGTGTCAAGTATTTGTACACAGAGATAGTATCTCTTTCAGCACAAGTAGAATATTAAAGAGAAGATTCCATAAAGCAAAAGGAAAAGCAGAAAACCAGCGAGACTAGCACAGTGACTAGTATTAGGTCTAGTAAAAGTAAACAAACATCCTTATGTATCTAGCACAGTGAGCCATGCAAGTGTGATTATCGTGATTTTTGTAAGCCTGAAAAATTAGCATATTTAGGTTGATGTTTATGTTGAGATTCCATGGCATACAGCAGTCCAATACCAAGCATACAAAGGAATTGGCCTTGACAAGGAAATGAAACTTTTTGAAATTAAAACTGTTCGCATCTTATCCTTGTCATCTTACATCAGTTGCAACCAAAGTGCCGTGCGTTCACATTCAGAAGAAACCAAATTGGACAATCCAAGGGGGTAAAAATGATGCAGTGGAGTGCAATGACTGGATAACAAACACTGTTATTTACAAGCCAACCTGAGAGTGCATGTCTAAAATTAAGCCTAAGTAGCCGCCCCACAAGACTCAGACCCAAATGAATAAGTGCATTAACTTTGCTTAGAAGAAATGCATGCATGTAATTCAGCTTACTCCATTATTACAGAACTGCCAAACCATAGGCTCAAAATTTAAACGTTTAGCTTTGTCCATCTCCTATTCTCTAGCAGCTGATGAGAATCAGCACTTCAGCAGTAATAAATAACATTTGATCAATTTATTGTTATTCACACCTCAAGATGGCATAATTTGCACTATAAACCTAAGAAAACTAATTGTTTAGAGCCACCGGGAAGCCACAGCACCAGCATCAAATGGAAAGATAAAACAAATAGAATAAAGACTAAACTGTTCGCAGTTGTCCTTTTCTTAATGAAAATTGGCAGAGCTCCTATCCTTGGATGGAAAAAAAAAATACAGGTCTAATTGGCAATATTGGCTATCTCCACATCTACATTATTTGTATACAATAAACGAAAATGTAAGGAAAAGGAAGTAATTTTGCTGCTAATAAAATTTAAAAGATTCAAGCACAGGTAAATAACCTGTCACCCGCAGTATAGACCACAAATCAAATGGTGATGGGTAGGAACTTCCCATCTTTTTTCTATTCAAATGATCAGACCTCGTCTCATATCATCACAGCTGCAACCTACCTAAAATGGCTTATGTTCACCCTCACAGAGAAACAACATGGTAATCCAAACGCCGAAAAACATTGCAGCCACAAAATCAAACCAGCATGGAGAACATCGTGATCTAATAGGCAACTAACAAGTAAAGTTCAATTAGTAATCTCTTGTTAATGGCATCTCCAGATGTCATCATTTCAACAATAAACCTAACCGCAGTAATTGCTTAGACACACAGGGCTAACAGAACCCAAGCAAAAACAGTAGAGTCGAGATTTCAATTGTTTTCCTATTCTGAAGCAGGGCTGGCAGGAACCTAATGCTAGGTCTGGTCAATGGGATCGAGCGGGGTAGTCATCCACCGGAATGCAGAAAGATAATTTCTTTCCACAAATGGGGGGAGGAACTCGTTCCCAATTTCAGAAACAAATTAATCCAAATTCACCCTACTACAGGCAACGAAACGCATACAAATCGCATCGGGGAGCTGGTCACTCAGCAGCTACCTTTGAATGCAGAGAAGCAGCGGCTCTGCAGAGACAGGGGGGAGTAGGTGGAGGGGAGGACACACCCGAGATCGGCGGCGGGGGAGAGGAGGCCGGCGCGGGGGTGCCACGGTGGGCGGGTGCGCGGGCGTCGGGAGGAGCGTTGCGCAGGCGCGCGCCCCGGTCCGGCGATCCGAGGCAAGGAGGCGCCCCGAGGAAGAGGGGGAGACGCAGGCAGGTGGCAGAGGATGCCGCCTGGGAGGAGGCGGGGGCGGAGGGGGACGCCGGCGAGGTGCGGTGGCGAAGAAGGCGAGGGCGAGGCAGAGGGGAGAGAGAAATGGGGATCTTTTTTTTTTTTGGGTGGGGCGGCATCGAATCGAAGCGAATCCAACGGAAAAACTCTGCAGCAACGCTGACCGTACGATTTTCTTGCTTCTGCAGCAACGCCGGAGATGATGATGAATCGGTGAAAAGAAAAAAAAACAAAAATCTTTTCCAGCCAATGATCTGATTATCTTTTCGAGTGTGCAGTTCAAATCTTCTTTGGGGCAGGAACCACTGTCCGTTAGGGATTAAAAAATGTAGTTCTTGTTTATTGCTAATGCTTTGATCACAAATAAGTAAATATATTTATAGTCGATAGACCTATTAGAAAATAAATGACAAAACATATGTTTAGTGTTTATCTATATAATTTCCTATTTTTTCTCAAGTAAAATTAGTCATTTTTGAATGTGAGAGAATTTATTCATCTTGTTGACTTGCCGATGTAATTGGCAATGTATATCTTGCCTAATTGTGTTATGTTCTATTTTACTATCACTCGATGAAAAAACAGGTGTTTGGACAAAGAGCTAAGAGAATATTGATGACAACATGGTTTTGGCACCAAAATAACAGGTCCAGATATTGTTATCCATCAGGACTACATCAAACCAACTGCTGGCTTGTGATTAGGTAGGTTCCATCCACTAATGCCACAAGCTTCTCATGCCATGCCCTAAAGCTATTAGTCTAGTTTGAGGAGGCAAGCATTCTAAATTAATCTACTATTGTGGTGATACAAATCATCTGTTTATCAAATAAAAATATTGTTGAGGTTTACCATTAGAGGCAAATAGACCATAGAAAAGAACTTACCTTAAGCGATGTCAAAGTGTGATTTTATTGTTAATTAGGAAAATTGCAACAACCCCCACCCCAAATGACACCCCGAGTTTAAGATTATCTCTATAAGACGATTTGTTCCGAATTCCCTTTCTAATTTATCTCGGTTTTAGATTCTCTACTTGCGGCTACTCGTGTATTCTCGTGGCCCTTTCTGCACATGCTATATGACCTAGTATACCTCTTTTGACATAGTCTTGAATCTTGTCACATTAGCTGGTTCTGGCACGATGGGAGTATGAGATATAGTTAAGACGCACCTGTTCCACTGTGTTTATGGCCCCAAAACCATCTTATTTCTCAGCTACATAGAGTCATACCGATTCCCTACCTTGAATCTATTTTGAAGAAATCAGCCACCGTTGGATCACACGAGGCATACACAAATGCCCATCTTCCAGCGACATCGATATCTAAGAGTGAAGACTTGTTATCTTTGTTGTTCATTAGTGTGCTGAGTGTCACAAGTGAGAATGCCACGGCCATGTCATCGGGCCTGTCTAGAATGACCAATGATTCTATCTTCTCTTGGTCTACTGGTATTCCTAAAAGCACTTTATGAGAGTACGTGGCCATAGGAACACGCGAGCTCTGGCAATAGGAGAAATTTTAAACCAATGTGAATTAAAAAAAGAGATTTGCAACAGATCATTTTAGGGAATCTTAAACTCAGATGATATTGAGGGATTTTTTAATTTTTCGTTGTTAATTTTTAGCCCGGTGAATGGGAGCGAATTGATACATCTTGCCAATTTGTGAATGCGATTGGCAATGTATATATTGCCTTGATGTTTTTTCTTTTTTTATTTATATCTTTCAATTGTGTAAAAAAAATTATGCTAGTACGTAAGAGGTGAGCCCGAAGAAGAGCTCAGAAAACGTTTATGTCGAAGTATGGAGATGATCGGCATGGTTTTGGCGTTAGAAGAATAGGCCCCTGATGTTGTTATCCGTCAGGATCACAGCAAGCCTGCTCCGTTGTCATGCTGCATAAATCCATTTGTTTTATAAATATTGTTTGCCTATATCACGTTTAGAGCGGCAATTTGTCATTAAGTCTTCCCATGATAGAAAGAAGGAAGATAGTTTCTTTTTTATAAACATCACCTGATCGAAGAAAGCTTACAAAATCTATTGTAATATCAAGCAAAACACTAGGTCTAAAAATTTAGTGATAATCTTTATTGACTTTACTCCAAGCATGCAGAGTTGCTGACATATATGGCCTTGAAACGGGAATTTAGGTAGGAGCGTGTTTGTTTCTGTTTTTTTTTTGCT
Source organism: Oryza meyeriana var. granulata (assembly GCA_003991445.1). Taxonomy (NCBI): domain Eukaryota; kingdom Viridiplantae; phylum Streptophyta; class Magnoliopsida; order Poales; family Poaceae; genus Oryza; species Oryza meyeriana. Next base: position 235,493 of record RYFJ01000511.1, on the reverse strand, counting down.
TATAGCTTTTCTCTTGGTTTTCGTTAGCACGTTTTTTAAAACATAAAACGGTATATTTTTTTAAAAATTTTCTATATAAAGATATCTCTAAAAAATCTAATATATCTATTTTTAAGTTTTTAATAATTAATACTTAATTAATCACATGTTAATAATATTTCTCGTTTTATATATGGTTTATAAGCCAATACATTAAATCAATTCAAACTAGTTGGAATTGACCAACAGATTGAGAATGCTAATACAATGCGTCGGGATGACAGAGTCCTAATACATCATGTCCCTGCAAAAAAAAAAAAGACATTTCTTGTTTTTCTCTGTAAAAATGAGCTGTTTTCACTGTAGATGACACGATGGTTATGTATTTTTACACAATAGTATCAGACAAGTGGGAACTAACTGCTCATGGAGTTGCTTTCAACTTATTTCCTGATAGCTCTAGATACCAAAATGCACATGTGTTGTTACACAAATTTGAATTTTACCAAGCAAGCGGCATACCGCTCATTAAATTGTTCCCAAACCTAGTTTTGAGCAGCTGTATCTTAAAAACCATCTTTTTAAAGTTTGTTGCACGCATTAATTCGTCCGCAATATAAAATTCAACTGTAACCGAGTTAGACAAGTCTAACCGATATAAAGAAAAATAATACTATTAACCCGTTACATAAAATTAACAATAAGTTTTAAGAAAATCTATTTTTAAAATTTAACCAAACAACAGTTCGAAAATCTATTTTTAAAATTTAACCAAACAACAGTTCAAAAAATTACTCCAAAGAGAGAAGAACACGAAAGGAAAACCAGAAGCACCGGCGTTTATAGAAAGCCAACAAAAACATCAAAAACTTCTCGCTGCCACCTGCCTACCAAACCAACCAGCCCCACTAAACGCCACACAGGGTAGCGACCCCATCCCCTCCCGTCCGTCCGTCCGTCCCTCTGCAGGTGGGCCCCACCTCCCCACACCCTTCCAGAAATTTCCACACCACTCTCCACTCCACGCTCTACCAGTGGGCGCACTCCGCGAGCACGACGAACAGACGCTACGCACCCCAGCGGCGAGTCGTACTCGTTCCTACTCCCACTTCAGTTCGTCCATGGCGTCCTCGCCTTTCGCCGCCGCCGTCCAGGGCGGCCTCGAGCTCCGGCCCGTCCAGTCGTCGTCGCGCAACGTGGCGCGGAACGGCGGGGTGGCGTGGCGGGCTGCGGCGCAACCCCCGCGGCGTCGGGTGGCGGCGGCCGGGGCGCTGGATGACCTGCGCCCTGCCATCGACGAGTACCCGGAGGGGATTCTCTCCGGCGAGTGGCCCGAGAACTTCTCCCTCCTCAGCTACGCCGACCTCCGCGCCTACCTCGAGTCGCAGATCGTCACCACCGACAAGGTTGGTTTGCTTCTCTCTGGCTTCCTGCTGCTCTGCTTCTTGAGGAGTTGTTGGATTTGATGTTTTCGCGGCGGCTGAGCAGATGAGTCCGACGGCGAAGCTCGGGGACGTCATGTCGCGGCCCGTGCAGGTGGCCACCGTGGACCAGAAGCTGGCCAACATCGACGCCTTCTTCGCCGCGCAGTCCGGCCTGCCGGTGCTGGACGAGGAGGGGAGGTGCATCGGGGTCGTCTCCAAGAAGGACAAGTCCAAGGCATCCAATGGGGTCAGTGCTCTTCCTCCTGGACCTCCTCGCAATTGTTATGGTGCTAAACTGCTAATTGAGGAATTAAATCATGACTGACAGTGTTACTTCTTACATAATCTTGTATTTCTTGCTTTTGTTGTAATGGTAGATCTTGGTATGCAAAATGATGTGCTATTGCAACCTTTGGAATTGTTATGGGCATCACATATCCACATCGATTTTTAGTCGATGTATGTAGAACTGACAGTGAGAAGTCTCCTGAAATCATTTGATGATTTATCTCGATATGTTACAACCTGACGTGCCAAACGTTCACAAGCTAAAACTACTGTAGCACGTTGAAGTTAAGGGTTGACAATGACAACGGTAGTATTTATGGACATAAATAAAACTTGAGAGGAATAACCTTGATTGCACAAGTGATCTACTCGGATTCAATTAAACATCCAAAATGTTGGTTAAGACAGAAATTGGATGTCTGTTCATGGAACCATACGACCATGTCCCTTGAACTGAATTTGGGAGTGAAAAAAAAAATGTACAAGGTAAATACCGAACTATGAAATAGGTCCATGATGCAAATCGTGTATGCCACAGTACTTTGTAAACATCAATGTTCTTTACTGCATTTTCCAACTCTGATCTGGTTTTGAGGAGTGATTTATCACCAAAGTCTTCACATTAACAATTAGTTGCCATCTTATGTTTAATGTGGGATTGAGGTTTAGCATAATTATGGTGACCGAATTACAACTTTACAACATATTATTGAAAACCATCTGAATAAAGTACTACCTTCCTAGGAGGAGTGAGGAGGCCTTTACCTACTAATCCTATGATCTTGTGTGGATCACTCCACTATTTCAAAGGATTGGGCTGCAATCAGCCTAGAACAACATTTGCACATGGTTCATACTTCTTGGGAGAGTGAAACTGCGTCGATTTGAATCACTAAATTACAAATTTTTCCAAAATATAACAAAGGCAATTTTCAAGGCCATTTTCAAAGCATTATCAAGTGCATTGTGTTTGTATGGTAGGTGTAATCAATAATAAAAGTGCACAATGATCCAAGCTCTTCAAAAGTAACTTCATGATTATTTAGTGTCTGTAACGATTCCTGATGATGTCGATCGTTATTCTCTGTTCTTGTGCTCATGATGCAGTTGGACTCAACTGTTGGTGAAGTCATGTCATCTCCTGCTATAACTCTGACACCTGAGAAGACCGTCTTGGGTAACTGTGACTCCCTCAACTTACGGTTACTCTAATCTTGAAACATGAACTGCTTCTGACCTAACATGAACTGCTTCTGGTCCTTTGCTAATTTTCTCTGTTGACTGATTATGTGAGCAGAAGCTGCTGCTCTTATGCTTAAGGAGAAGGTTCACAGGATACCAGTCGTGAATGAACAGCAGCAAGTGATTGGTATGACTTTTCTGTATTGCTTTGATATAGCTTATTACTAAAAATGAGTAGCCATTTACTTGTATGTTTTTGAGTTGTCATAATTAATACAGGCTGCAATTAGCTTGGTTAAAATTTTATGTTTACCATTATTTACTGCCTTGAGTCCTACAACTACTATGACACCTCGAGCAATCTGAGACGTGCCATGATAATATTCTGTACCTTCTGCCTGAGGGTAATTTCACATAACTTGTTGAAAATACTGGTCCCTGCTAATTTGATGGGAACTTTGTTATTTTCCAGCTGACTCTGCTGATTCGATGGAATATGAGCATTCTAAATAGCCTTCTGAATGATGCAGTTGATTATAGTTTTTCCATGTTTTCTTGAGCTCTGTGTTTCTCAAACATTCTACAACCAGTAGAATGTAGGTCCATCGTCATAGTTTCCAATGAAAGCCAGCCAAAACTGGTCGTACTGCCCATAACCAATGCCATTACTAACTGGCAGATTCCCACCGGTTCACTTTTGAGGAGCCTGGTTTTAGTTATCATGCTAACATATGCATTTCAAATGAGTCCAAGGTGCAATTCACTCAAAAGTTATAAATGTGCAAACATAACTTGCCTAGTCATTTTGTTCATTTACATGCAGGGATTGTCACTCGCACGGACGTATTCAAGGCTTTGGAGGCCAGCAAGGTGTAAGATCCCTCCTGGTGCTGGAGTATCGGTAAATAACCCCTTTTGTACATATCGATGCCCGCGTGGGCTATGGGGGCGTTGCTCATGTACATTAATTCTAGCTGTAAATTCTGGATGTGCTCAAGCCTTTCAATGTATTATTCGTGTGGCATGTTTCTGAACAGGTGTCTTGTGTACTGGGTTTGTGATCTTGGTAGTTTGCTCAACATTCAATTTGTCGCTGTTTTGCCTGCACTTTTATTCTCGGCATTTGGGAGTTTTGAGGATTTTTTCGGAGTTTTGAACTTGAAGCCTTTTGCATTACGATATGAGGGAGAAGGCAGCAACGAAGGTCTGAACTGCTCCGTCTGGGCTGAGCCAACACAAGTGCGAGGCATGGCACCGTGCTCTTGGTCTCTGTGTGTGCTATATCTCTATCTCTGTTATTATAAAAATAGTTAAAATTTTTTCGTCGCTGACGTCATCATGCATGATGTCATGCGCAGCTATTTTCATCGGTCCGTTCGAGAAAACGCGCAGCTTCGTCCGACTCCTTCCTCTTAACATCCACATCTTTCCTTCGTTCGACCCATCCGCCAGTGGCGAGAGACAGGTTAATCGTGTTTGTTCTGTAGATCGAGCCGATTCCGATGCCAATCCTGATACATGCATCGGTGCATGTACCCGCGACGAACTATGTTGCATACGACCCCATCTCCTGACCGTATAAATCTGCCGCGCCACACTGACCGTATTAATGTATACCTTTACAACAAGGACAAGGAAAAGATAAGAAATAACAAATTAAATAACAAATAATGTAATGCTTTACAAGGTTAGTACTACTCACTAAGACATATCTAACTTAAACATAAAAGGAAAATATCTGAACAAATGTATCTTGGGAAATTTATCTTCAGCTATATAATGTACTCCCAACTGTCCAACATGCTGCTACTTGTGTGACATCCCAAATTGTTCTTTTAGCTTAAAGTTTATGTACATAACTGCTACAATGTTTTTCCTTTATAAAGCTTTTTCTCGGTTACGTGTTACTTTGACGAAAGTGAGCATTGATAAATCTTTCCTTCATTGCCGTCTCCATAAAAAAAAATTGAAACTGTTCTTTCCAGCCTTAAATTATCTCCCATGTAAATTTGAAAACATTAGAATGTCATGTGATTTCACATCAATTAAAAATTATACTCAGTTGATTTCCTATACGAATTGGAAAGATTATTTTTCTATAACTTCAGCTATATATTTTCTAATTATTTTAGTTTTTTCTGTTGCAATATACGAATATCATGCTAGTTAAAGATAAAAACCAAAATCTTTTTGCTAGAAAAAACTTTAAATTAAAAGGAACTCCAATAATCTCTGTTTGTTCCTCTAAGGAATATGTTCACGTGGCATAAACATAGATCTGTATATGAACATCTAAAGCAATCAAAGAACGGACACATGCTTCTAATCTCTACTGCTTTAAAAAAAAAGAGTTGCCTACATCGTCCGTCATAGCAATTTTATGAAAAAACCCTCCCTCTTATCTCTAACCACCAAAAAACCCTCCTGTGCCTGACATCCTGTTCGATTTTTATCTATAAATCCCCTGTTCTTTTCTAAAATACCACACGCAGAAGACAAAAATCTTATTTTTGTCTCGATCTGAGCCAATGAGGCATTCAACTTGCCCATAGCGGTCGCAAAACACCTCAGTCGTTTGGTAGGTGAATAATTTTATGATTTGTTTTCCCGTGTGCTTGTGTAATCTGGTACTTCAAGCTTGGGTCGGTTCATTTTTTTGCACAGATTTTGGGGACTCTGGGAATAATCAAGCTATGGCTAAGAGGCAAAGCCATTCGTCTGTGCTCACCTACTCTTAAATAGTTAGAAAAAATCCTCAATTTGATATTCTCTTATGAAATTTTGATGAACAATGTGATTTAATCTGAATTTATATGATTGGTTTAGCAAATTTTGTAGTTCCAAATTGATGTTATAAACTGAAATTCCTATCAGGCACAATGTTCATACTCATTTTTCTACCAGTAATGAACCTTGTGCAAATCATGCTAGAATGGTATGTTTTGAGTATGGTTCAGTTTTTCCAAACGGATGAGCTAGTGGGGGCTTTTTAATTTGCTGGTATTTTTGGGTCACCCAGGTGTTTTACTTTTCACCTGATAAAAGAGTGATTTTTTTATCCATTGTAGTTAGATTCAAGGATTAATATTCTTCTACCTCTTAGGTGGTAAGATGTCATTTATTAGCATTTAAATCCTATTACTATATATTGCTATGCTGAAATAAGGAAGAGGGCAATGTTTCCTTGCATGTAGAAGACTCATAATTAATAACATAAATAAATCTGCTACGAAAAGTTCAAATTTCGAAGGAAAATTGTGATAATCAAATTAGTCAAATGCTATTTCATTTCTTGCTTCAGTTTGTAATAAAATTTAGAAAAGAAATTCGAAAATTTAAGTTATATTTATTTTTTTTCACATATAACATTAGAGAGTTCAAATACAATAATTGTTTTCACGTTCAAGAACTCATTTGAATTTACTTCGAATATCATCAAACTTTCATTATTTGTTTTTTGAAATTTGAACTTATAAGCTTTGCTGGTCTCATTGACATGTAGGCCTCTAATTTTGAACAGAGGATGTTGCATATATGGTAGGATTAACATTCATGGTTAAATTTGGAAGTATAATATATCTATCATGACTTTCCTTGTTGGCATTAAATCATTAATGAAATGAGCTCATATATTTTTATTTAACAAAAAATTATCAATAATCAACGGTCAGGATTTGTTGGAGCTCTTACCCGTGTGGAAGTAAGGTAGAGCACCATAAAAAGGACTCAATAAAAAAAAACTATACTCCCAAGTGGGCGCTTAATGAGTTACACACGATTTTTTTTTACCTTGTTTGGTTGTACTGATCTCCATGTGAAAACAAAGACAAAAAACTATACTACCCTTTTATTTGCTAAAAAAGACACAAAAGGGACAGAAAAGAGTTGCAATATGATTGGATGTTCTTATTATGATCTATTGGGTTATATGTGAATTGATACTATTTTAGTCACTTTTTTATAGCATGTTGGATTTTTCATTATCACCCAACGATGAGCGCCCCGACAATGACATGGCAGACAGCTGACAACACCATAATCGGCACAACCCACTGCCACAAAGAGATGAACACCCATGGAAAGGCCGCCAAGATAACGAGCAACGAGATCAAGATTTCCAAAGCAGCTTGAATAGAAGGCGGCAAGACCGTGAGCACCAGGAACGTCGCAACGACCACGACCAAAGAGACGGCCATAGTCATCGTGATGAATCCAGAAGCACAAAACGGCGATGTGATATGGGCATGAGACAGTCTAGGGCTGGTGCCCCTAGCGATCAGTGTTCATCATCGTCCTTGTCTGACATACATCCTCGGCGTAGAAGGTCCCGAAGCCGAGCACTAGCATTCCGACCAGGGATTGGATGCGGCGCGTTCACGCTCGCCCTTCGGGAAGTATGGTGGCCGTCTAGATTCCAACCTGGTGCAGTGGAGATATACGACGGCACTACGGACCCCTAGGAATTTCTTCAAGTCTACTACATAGTCCTTCATGAAGCTGGAGCAGATTGCCTGCCGACTGCATTGAAGGGATCTGCTCGGTCATGGCTCATTCATTTGTCACCCGAGTCAATCTCATCGTGGGAAGACCTCTGCCACCAGATCATGGCGAATTTCTAGTGCACGTACAAGCGGCATGCAGTTGAGGACGACCTCCATGCCATGATACAGAATAACAGTGAATCATTAAGAGATTATGTACATCGATTCAATGAGTGTTGTAACACTATCCCTGAGATCATTGATGCATCTGTTATCAGGGCCTTCAAGTCAGGAGTCTGAGATAGCTACACAATCTAGGAGCTGGCATCCAGAAAAATCACAACCGGCATGAAGCTCTTCGGGATTGTGGAAAGATGTGCTCGGGTTGATGAAGCCATTAGAAGCAATGACGGAAAAGGGAAGGTAGTGGAAGAAGCAAAACCGAGCAGAAGGGATGGAGCAAGCACCTCGAAGCAGCTGAAGCAGCCGAAGAACCAAAAGAAGAACAAGCGGTGTAAAATTGACGGACCCACCCACCCCGAAGCGATATGAAGCACAAGGAGAAGCTCCTGGCAAGAAGTGGTGTCAAATTCACAAGACAAGCTCACACTCTTTGGAGGGATGTCAGGTGTTCCTCAAAGCAATAGCACGGCACCTGACACTACCTCTTGATCAGCAAGTACGTGTGGTCGAAAAGGAAAACAATGTCCAGGGATCTTCGGATGCCGAGGACGATTATCCTAACACCGACCACACAATGGCCCATATCTTCGGTGGTTCCACCTCCTATTCTTCCAAAAGGGAGTATAAAAAGGTGGAACGCAAAGTCTGTGCTAGATCCCAGGGACTGGCAATGAAACTGTCCTAGTTGGATACCCCGATAGAAGATATCCTATAGTGGTAGAGCCTACCATCAGGAACATCAAGGTAGCTCACGTCATTATTGATGGTGGGAGCTCCATTAACTTAGTCTTAGCCAGCGCCCTTGATGCGATGGGGATCCTGAGGAGTGAGCTAAAGTCTTCAGAACAACCCTTCCACGGAATCACCCCGGAGCCATCCTCAAAACCGCTAGGGAAGATAACGCTGCCAATCACGTTTGGTGAGCCAGACAATTTCAGGACCGAGAAGATCATGTTTGACGTCCTCGAGTTCAACACGGCCTACAACACGATCCTCGGATGAACTACGTTTGCCAAATTTATGGCAGTATCTCACTACGCGTATCAACTCGTGAAGATGCCATGGCCAAAAGGAATGATCACCATACCCGGCAACGCCAAGGTAGCTATTCAGTGTGACAAGAAGAGCAAGCCTCAACATGGTTGAGCAGACTCCACAATCGCTTGTAACAGAAGAACCTAGTCGAAAGCAGGCCAAGATCTCTGCAAAGTCCAACGGTGCAATCAAGACGGTGCAACTGACGAGCTCGGAACCCAACTGCCCGGTGAAGATTGGGGCTGACCTCGATGAAAAATAGGAACTTGAGCTTATCACCTTCCTCTGGGAGAACGCAGACGTGTTCGCTTGGCAGCCGTCTGACATGCTCGAGGTCCCTAGAGAGGTGATAGAGCACAAGCTCATGGTGCGACCGGACGCCCGACCAGTTAAGCAGAAGCTAAGAAGGTTTGCACCTAACCGCAAGGAAGCTATTCGAGAGGAGATTGACAAGCTCTAGAAGACAGGCTTCATCGGAGAATTACTACTCCCTAAATGGCTGGTAAACCCAGTTATGTTAAAGAAAGCAAACGGCAAGGGGAGGATGTGCTTGGACTTCACCGACCTCAACAAGGCGTGCCTAAAGGACAGCTTTTCTCTCCCTAGAATTGACCAATTGAGTGATTCCACAACTGGATGTGAGTTGTTGAGTTTTCTCGATGCGTACGCAGGCTATCATTAGATAAGCTTGGCTAGGGAGAATGAGGAGAAGACATCATTCGTCACGCCCTACGGTGTTTTCTGCTAGGTTAAGATGTCATTTGGGTTGAAAAATGCCGGGCCACTTATCAAAGAGGGGTCTAGGGTATGTTTCAATCTCAAATCGAAAGAAACGTAGAAGCATATGTGGACGATGTTGTTGTCAAGACCAAAACCTGAGATCACCTAATCGAATACCTTTAGGAAACATTCAACAATCTTCGGAGACATCGTATGAAGCTAATCCTAGAGAAGTGCACGTCCAAAGTACTATCGGGAAAGTTACTTGGATTCCTAGTTTCTGGACGAGGAATCGAAGCCAATCCCGAGAAGATCAAGGCGATCGAGGAGAGGAAGTCGCTGACAAGGATCAAGGAGGTACAGAAGCTAACCAGATGCATGGCCGCTCTAAGCAGATTTGTATCTTGGATGCGGGAGAAAGGACTACCGTTCTTCAAGCTATTGAAAAAGAGCAACAACTTCGAGTGGAACTAGGAAGCCAAGGATGCCTTACTCGCATTGAAAATGTACTTAACAAACCCACCCATCCTAGTTGCTCCCTGCCTGTGCGAAGATCTATTTCTGTATATTGCAGCCAGACCCTATTTGGTCAGCACCATCCTCGTTGTCAAGCGAGATGGCCAACAACGTCCAGTCTACTATGTCAGCGAATTTCTCCATGATGCCAAGTTACGCTACCCCCAGATTCAGAAGCTCCCGTACGCGGTCTTACTAACGTCAAGAAAGCTGCGCGACTACTTTCAAGCTCACAAGGTCATGGTCGTCTCCTCCTTCCTACTCGGAGAAGTGGTCAGAAGCAAAGAGGTTTTCAGACGCATTGCCAAGTGGGCATTAGAGCTCAGCCAATTCGATGTCGCCTTCATTCCAAGAACATCGATCAAGTCCCAAGTACTCACAAATTTCATCGCCGATTGGACCGCTCCTATGGAATCCAAGATCGACACACCAAATAGCGACACTTGTACAATGACATTCGATGGGACATTTAATGTACAAGGTGCAGGGATAGGAGTAATCCTACAATCACCAATTGGAGGACGGCTCAAGTATGTCATATGACTTGAGTTCAGAGCAACAAACAACACAGCTAAGTATGAAGGACTTCTGGCGGGCCTGCGAGCAGCCGTGGCACTTGGAAGTGAAAGGAACTCACAACTCGTTGCCCAACAAGTGCACAAGGATTACTGGTGCCATGACCCTGAACTATCCAAGTACCTGGCAGTAGTACGAAAGCTTGAACAGCGACTTGACGGCCTTGAAGTCCGGCATGCATATCACAAAGATAACTTCGAGGCTGACAAATTGGCATGGATAGCTTCCGGATGTCAGCCAATTCCACCCGACGATGATGATTAGCTGGCTACATCTGCTGACAACAGCTCGGGGGCTGTAGCCACACCATCCAAGGCCTGCCCTACGGACCCGGAAGCCAACAGTGTCGTGGCCGTCATGGAGATAGGCGTAGATTAGCGAGAGCCCTTAAAACGATACCTGATCTCCAATGTTGTTCCCGAAGACGATGCTACAGCAGAAAAGTTGTCCTGCCAAGCAAAACTTTATTCTATTATTGAAGATGAGCTGTACAAACATGGGCACACTGGCGTTCTGATGAAGTGCATCACACGGGATGATGGTGGGCAACTCCTAAGGGATATCCATGAGGGTATATGTGGAGCTCACGCCACCGGGCATACGATGGTCGAAAAAGCCTTCCGACAAGGCCTTTACTGGCCAACCGCTCTCCAAGATGCTTGTGACCTAGTCTGACGATGCGAAGCTTGTTAATTCCACAGCAAACAGAGCAAATTGCCGGCATAAGCCCTACTGACAATACCTCTTACATGGCCATTTTCATGCTAGGGGTGGATATTCTTGGCCTGTTCCCACAGGCGCAAGGTGGGTATAAGTTCTTGTTCGTGGTATTGACAAGTTCACCAAGTGGATTGAAGCGTTGCCAGTTGAGAAAATTAAGTCTGCATGTGCAATTAGGTTCATGAAAGGTATCTTTTGCAAGTTCGGCCTACCTCATTGCATCTTGACAGATAACGGATCCCAGTTTCAGAGCAAGGACTTCGAGCAATATTGCATCGATTTAGGGATTGAAGTCTGTTTCGCCTTTGTTTCTCATCCTCAAAGTAATGGTTAAGTCGAGTGCGTCAATGGCATAATACTGCAAGGAATCAAGACTCGGGTGTACGACAAGTTGATGGCATGTGATCATCACTGGGTTTAGGAATTGCCTTTATTACTTTTGGCCGTGCGCACTATGCCGACAACGGCTAACAGGGAGACGTCGTTCTTCTTAGTATATGGATATGAAGCTATGCTCCCAGCGGAGCTACGACAGGTATCCGGTAGAGTAGAACATTACTCCAGCGAGGATCAAGAGGACCACAGGACGGACGATGTCAACTTGCTAGAGAAACACTGAGAACTTGTTGTGCTCCATGCAGCATGTATCAACAAGCTCTTTGTCAATATCATGACAAGTGTGTCAGGGCTCGCGCATCCATAGTAGGAGACTACCTGCTTAGAAGGGTGCAGACTACGGGAGATCGTAATAAACTATTACCTAAGTGGGAGGGTTCCTATAAGGTGGGCTGTATACTCAAACTTGGTGCATACAAGATTGCAGATAACGAAAGCAAGGAGATATCTAGTTCAGGAACATTGATCAGCTATGTAAATCTTATGTTTAGTTCATGATATCTGTTATGTCGTATTTATGTTTCTTATCATGTACATTGTATTTTCTATATCAATAAAGGCCTGCCAATGTTTCCCTAATTATGCACATTACAATGTTGAAAGAGTACGTTATCCCTTTGCTTATTACATTCTCTAGCTGTCCGACGATGTAGGGAACACCCTACAATTTCTGAACACCTGGGGGCTGGGAGACTTTGCTTCTTATGACAACGTATCTACGACTGCAAGGAAGGCCAAGTCCATCCTTATAGCCAAGGGGCTAGGGACTTTCAACTCTTTCTATTCTGTTAATAGAACTTGGCTACCTTCCCGGGATGGAACTTCCGACAAAATAGCCGAGGGCTAGGGGAAATACATAAGTTACCTAAATTTCGTCATTGTTTTTTAGGTTTTGACCTAAGTAGGAATGTAAGGATAAAGTTGTTAATACTTCATATATACACAAGCTGTACATTGTTTGAGTACTAACGACCAAGATATTACATATACTACTAACGATGTTTGCCTTAAGTTACAGGAAAAAGCAAAGGACGTATAGGCTACCATGACGGCCATGGCCGGTTTACAATAAAATATACCTTCTCGGCAACCTCACCGGGAGAGAGGGCCATATTGTTAATCTCTTTGGGAAACTGATGAGACCTGGAAAAACCCTCCCGGAGGACGCATAGGTCAAGGGCTGGAAAGTGGTCCCGAACGCAAGCCAAGACATGCCCCCTAGCAAACTGACTAGCCTTCTTATTCTCCTCCTTGAGGCGTCGGGTGATCTAGTCAGGCAGACGGTGAAGCTAGCGGTAGGATTCATTGATCTAGTCCAGGTACCCTTATAAGGTCTTCATGGGAGAAGGCCACTCAATGTGTAGCTCCTAGGATGCTTGCCCAAGTATGGTACACGCTCCTTCAAGATAGGCCTGTAACCAAATGTCCCTTTCTTCAATAGTCTTTAGTTCCCAGTCCCTTTGCATGTTGTCAGATCCTGACCTGTTCTGCTCTTCTAACCGGTAAAAGTGTCCTGAGCAGCTGTAAGACCACAAATTGTTTTAGGATATGTTCTGTTAAAGAACTATGACTCAAAACAATGAGATAGCAGTTGTCTTATCGCGGTACTCCTATTGGAAAAAGTCAAGAAGCGCCTCTAAGGAAGCTATCTTCCATAGGTTTGGATCGCCATGTCGCAGGTCAGGTTGGAATGGATTCAACAACCTTATGGGTGAGGCAGGCCAGCCACGTTGCTGGTCTGGCACCTCACTACGCCTTCCTCACTACGATACAAGAATCAACGTAAATGACGTTAGCGTATATTTACATTACAAACTAGGGCATAGTTCTAGTACAAATATGCTCGAGTTTGTTGGAAATACATAGAATGTGATGAACAAAAATTATTACTCACCAAGCTCAAAGAAGTCCCGACCACCAAGCTGGTGCCCTCCACTTTCTGCATCATCTCATCCTAGCGGTCGTCTAGCAGCCCCTGGTAGACTTCCTTCTCAACAGCCAGTTCCTGATGGTTGAGAACGATGCAAGGCAGGGCATAGTCGGCATCGAGGCGGGTCGCCACTCGGGTGTCGAGTGCTGCCTTCTTAACCCCACTTGGCTTGGGGCTTCTGGAGGCTGTTTGCCAAGATAATGCAACACGCTAGTTAGGTTCTACCTAAAGAATTGACTCCTGTTAGACGGAGAAGATGGGAGAGCCAAAGAGACTTACTAAAGTAATGCGGGGGGATCTTGGTGGCCCGCAGATTGTTGACAACAGCGCCCCCTTCCAGACCTAGCACCTTGCGCTTCCCCTGCTAGAGGATACTACTGAAACTGGGCCCAGAGGCATTGTCGGTTGATGATGGGGAAGGGGGGGTGTCCTTCTCCGCCACCTTCCCCGATGCTTCGTTGGTGGCTGCAACAGCCTGGTGGTCAAGGAGAGGCCTGATGATGTTGGTCAAAGGCCTGGTGGTCCTACAAAACTTAGCATTACAGTCCCATGATGTCGATAGACAATGAAAGGTGTGACAGCTAAATACTTACACTTACAACCTAGTCCCAAGTAGTCAGGTCCAGGTCGCATAGCATGATGGGGATATCATCGGCCTCGCTCGGGCGATCGGTCACTACTGCTTCCACCCGCACGGTGATGATGTCCTCATTAAGCTCTGCATCAGAAAAGTTGAAGAATAAAAAAACATGTCAACTTAAGGTATGCAAGACTTGACAGAAGGAATTAGCATACCCCGTTGGGATATCCGGGTGATATCTTCGGGGCCCAAGAACTCATACGCAGGGTGTTCGCATTCTTGTAAAGGCTGTATCCCACGACGGACAAAGTCGCGGACGACTTCATGCACCGTTAGACCACGGGCCCTCAATTTCTTGATCTGTCCAATGAAAACTTTGACAAAGTCGGATACAGTTGGGGGGGGGGGGGGGAGGAAGACCACGCTTTGCTATGCGTGGGAGGAGTGGTTAGGACTTGGAAGAGTTTGGAATTTGATTCTACATCCAAATAGAACCATTCCCCCTCCACCTTTTCCTTGATGTAGGGGTATTTACTACCATGTACTCATCCTTCAGGCCATCTTGAAGATGAAGACCACAATATTTTGTGTTCCTCAACTTGTCTATGGCCCGAATTTCGTAGAAGCATCTAAAGAGGTCAAGTAAGGGGCGAACTCAAAAAATGCTTCGCACAAGTGCACGAAGATTCTTAGAAAGACAATGGAATTGGGTTTGAGGTGGAGAAGACAGATGCCGTAGTGGTTCAAAACCAAAGAAATAAACTCAGAAGGAGGAGACAAGAGCCCGTCATACACAAGAGGAAAAAACCATGATCTTCCCAAGAGAGGGTGAGGTTCGGTACCCTCTGTGACGACCTTGAACCGAGATACTCGGGAGGGCACCCTTGACCTGGATTTTATTCATTTCCACATCACCAACAGAGGAGGGTTTGAAGTCCATGGTGATGGTGGAGGGAAGAAGGAAAGTCTAGGGTTTTCGGGCGCTAGAAGCTAGGAAGACGGTGAACATTGAATCGTTGCAGATGGAGGCGTAACTTGAAATAGATCTCACAGTTGGAATATAAAGTCGAGGGTGATGGTTTGAATTCCAAGAAGACGATTGATATTCCTGAAGGGGATTACTGTACATTATTGGGAAAAGCCGTGCACATTGAACTCTATCCAAATTTAAAAACTGACTAGTTAGGTTTGTTTGCTTAGATGAAAGGATTTGATTAGTGGGATTTAACGTTGTCAGAACTGACTATGTTATATAACTCCGAGTAAACAAACTCCTTGGGTAAATGTTATTTAGTAGTCGGTATGTACATTTGAACAGATTTCGGGGGCTATTGTCAATGTAATAGATATGGCATACCTCGTACACATGGGCATACGTTGTTGGGAATACCGCATACCCAATATGATACAAAAGGTGATAACCAAGTATGGATAAGTTACAGTCAAGGAAGGGAACATGCTCTGGATATGGAAGGATGCCATATTCCGATCTGGAGATGACAAGGACTTGTCTGCCCGTTTCCTACTTGTAGTTTCGAGTTCTACTTGGAGAGGGGGTAATCTTCCGGTATAAATACATTGCCCTCTAGGAGGGGAGGGCATCGAATCACAAGCCTACAATCCATGACACATCAAGCCTGCACCATGGGAGGAGCCCTTTGCTAGCTGCCGACTACATTGCCCTGCATATTCTGCCTAGATTAATTGGTAGGATAGATTAAACAGTTTGCTTTCACCTTTGTACTTGGTGTGATACGCCCACCAGCAATACATATAAACAGAAGTTAGATTATTACCCACACCGGGGGTCCAAACCTGTATAAAAATCCCGTGTCCTACTCTTCTTCTACATCTTTACGAATACGTTGGTACCAGTCAACCCCTACGTCCTCATATACCGTAGTCAGGATCTCACCCGTCAACATTCATGACCTCCATGTTCTCAATGTAAAAAAGAGTAAATAAGATAAGACTAAAATGAATGTTAGTCTCACACGCATATATCAATGACATGGAAAAGATATACACAAACCTATCAAAAAGTAGATGGAGTAAAAAGTGATACATATCGCTTGATCTCCATGCATTTTATCCTTGTCATGATTAAGGTCCATCGCCAAAGAATGCATGGCTATGACATCTTATTATCGGGAAATAACCTAGTTGACAACTTATGTAAAAGAAAAGGTTAATTCCATAAAAAGTTGGTTTGTCATCAATCACCAAAGTAACAATTATTACACAAAATGTTTAATCCAAATCTTGCAATCTTTTCTCTCTTTGGTTATAGATGACAACCCAATATACACCATGTAGAGATGAGATGAAAGATGATTTCATTCAAGATAGAGATCTCATATATAAATCAAAGGAGAAATTTAATCAATAATATGAGAAACAAAATATAGAATGAGCTCCCTCTAAATATGTACATACATATGAATATAAAGAAAACACATATGCACATAATCAATTGAGATCAATGAAGGAGTTCACTCTATATTTTGGATCCACAAGAGAGACCAATTTAGAATATGTGAAGTTTAATACATACCTCTCATCATTTTCATTTCCATATCCAAATGAGACTTGACAAAGAAAAACTCATAAAAATAGTAATCTCGTATAATTAGATTTTGTCATTAATCACCGAAACTAAATTAATGGCACTTGAACTTACATATTGTCACCGGTAGGAGCTCTGACGACGGCCACCTTGGAAGACCGGTGCTGGCCACCTCCTCGCACTGTACAAGCAACCAAAAGAAGAACCATGTAAGCTTAGTAGGGGGAACATAGTGACCTTTGATAGGTCGAGTGGATTATGGATGTTGCAAGGGTGGATACATCTAGTGGATCAGTACAAAATTACAGATGGTAACAATATGGCACACTCCAATGCTAAGGACTGTGTATATAAGGACGGGTGTGGTTACAGGAGGAATTGCAAGAGTATATTACGAAGATAATAAACAGGATTACCAATAGCATTTAGTCTCCTTCCCATTAATTGGTAGTAGTGGCAATTTCTAGTTTGCGATTGCACCTGATGAAGGGAAATAGACATGGGAGGGGCCGGAAGGTCAGACGAAGGGTTGTGAGCGCATCGGATGCCGTGCGATGTAATCTCACGTGGGCAGAAAGGATGAGATGCGCCGAGCTGTGCCACTAGGATCACTGTCCTAGCCACACGAGGGCGAGGCTCGGGCGTAGGAACTTGGCGTCCGGAGCTGTGACGACACAGACGCGAAATGGTAAATGGTGCCATGCCGCACGATCCACGTGGCGGAGGACATGTCCTCCCAAGCAGTGGCGAGCTATACGAGCGACAGCGGACTCCCGAACTACGTTGGCTACGCGTGCGCTCGATCCAATGGCTGACATGACTTGATAACATGCCTAAACTTGAGTGATGCTTTATAGTACTACTTCCTTTCTAAAATATAAGGATTTTTAGGATTTAAATCTTGTTCCATGATATAAGAATTTTTTAACTATTTACAATACTACTTGTTACAGTACTATTTCTTGTACAAGATTTCATTTCGTTCGTATTGTTAGACTCCTTAATAGATTTTAATGTTGGATAAATTAAAATACAGTGTTGAATAAAATTGATTCACTGAGTTTAATCCCCTTAGAAGTTCAATCACCTATGCGAAAAATTTAATTCTAATCACTGACCTGCTTGTGAAGCCATCTTGATTTTCTCTTCTCTGTTTCCTTTTCTTCTTGATGCTTCTCTTCTCTGTGTGTGCCGACGCCGGCTTGATCAATCGCCGGTGTTGAGACGTATAAGGACCTCATGAACCCCTTTTAGTGCGTTTGTGGATCGGGCACAGTAGTTAGGGTTTTAGTCAGAGAACGAACGGCGTTCCGTTCTTCTCCAATTTCTCTTTTATATGTGCACTAGTGGGGCTCGGGGGTTTCCTTCGGTTTAGGAAAAATTAGTTGAATCCACCTATCGGCGAAACGGGATAGGGGATCCCACATACCCCGGGGACGCGTGGGTCATCTGCCACGTTAATTCTCCCGAGGCCACATTCTCTGACGACGATGGGCTCTCCAGCTAAGCGCCCAGGCAGTGCCCGGGCCCACGACCCGCAATAACAGTGCCTCGTGTGGCGGAGGGCTGGCTCCAGCGGTCGGCTCCTCAACTACCCGTTTTAATGGTGAGGCGACAACGGAGCACTTTTGACCAAGAAGGCCCCGAAAGTCCACGCCCAGGCAGCGGAGGCAGGCGCTGTCCTGTCTCCATGCTCCATCCGCTCACAGCGAGGGGCCGACCGAGCGTGACCAGACGAGTAGTACCTACTCCGGCTTGGACACAGCAGGCGGGCAGAGACGACTGGACCCTCCTCCAACTCCGGCGCAGGCGTCACAGGCGGAGGTGAGCGATGGGATAGCCCTCCAACTCCGGCGTGGGCGTCCGCGGCCGAACAGGTGCACAAGAGGACTCACCGGAGAATATCTCTCTGGGGGTACCGGCACTGTGGACTCCCCTGCTCTATAAAGGAGGATCCCAGCCGACGAAAGAAGGACCAGAGCAAGCTTCGGCATTAGCAACCACTCTCTGGCTAGAACCCGTCCTCGATCGCCAACTCTCGCCATGGTTCTTCCTCGGCTCCGAGCTCCTAAGCTCGCCGGGAACACCCTGTAACACTCAAACCATATTCACCTCCACATAGCATACACACAGGAGTAGGGTATTACGCTCCGGCGGCCCGAACCTGTATAATCCTCGTGTCTCCCTTGTGCGTGCTGTTCATCGTCTTCCCCGCGCGATCTTCCCCGTTCGGACAGTCCGGACCCGTTTCGGACGGTCCGGACCCTTCTGTCTCCAGCTCGGGCCCCGCGCGATCCTCTCGGTTCGGACGGTCCGACCCCTGTTCGGACGGTCCGAACCCTTCATCCATCGCTTTGCTGATACACGCTAACGCCGGCTTCGCCTGAGAACTACTCCCCTGGCCGAATCTCAAAGGGGGGGTCCCCAGACCTCCCGCCGTCGAGGTGTCATCCTCCGACACCACCGATCACGAATTCTATCTCTTATCTTATCTCTAAGCCGATAAAACAACCAACATTTAGATTTCGGCAATGAGCCAATGACCTTCATCTGTTAATGCCAAATTGATGACCTCTATCTATCTTATATTCATTGCTTTTGGTACACTTAGAATAAGCAAGTGTCTGTGATACTGGCAGCCACAAATTTGTCTTTGAGAGTTAGTATTTTTAATTAATTTCTTGCCATGACATGTCAAACAGTTAGTATAGTATTTTTTTAATAATTGTGGCATGTCGAAGTTTATTATTCCTAGAGATTACATTACATGTTATATTTTAAATTTCTTGCCAAATCTCATCACACTATAGGTAATAAATTGTTGGTCATCCTGTTGTGGGACACCTCAAATCATAATTGCATTTTGAATCATAGTAAAATACACGCCGTATGGGTTATTAGAGAAACTCATTTTTAATCTTGCCTTGCAAAAAAACCACTGTCTAGTGTCACCTTATATTTTACTACCATCATAGATAGGGAAGATAATCAATGTAGTTGTCTCACTGCAGAAAATATTTGTACAAGCGCCATCAGCAGCTTCCTCCGCAGCGATTAGATCAGGTAAAGCCTTTTCTTATACCTATGGTGCTATACTGTGCATGGTGTTATGATTATACCATTTTTTAATGTTTTTATCATGTGATCCAAGCTATAACAGAATTGTGGACATCACAAATAGAGTACAGGTGCAGCATCACAGTAGTAGTGACACTTCACAAGATTACTAACAACAAAAGTAACATGTATTTTGAGTGACATGTTAGACCCTTTTGACATGAAAATTTGAGTGACATAAATTTTGATAATTTATTTATTTACCAAATATATGTCACGTGGATTATTGCTAATCTTAATAATTTTGATAATTTAATAGGAAGAATTCATGGGATTATTGGTCAAGCTTTAGTTGCTGCAGTTTCGTATTGCTATAAATTCTGGTACGTGCGGAATTATTAACCTTGGGTGATTGGTATTCCACTCTTTTGAAGTTTGACCAGGACTTTAAATTTCAATAATGTATTTAGCAACAAACATATAGTTTGTATTTTTCATTCAATAAATGTAAGCATATAGTTTTCTTGAAATAGATGTTGAGGAACGTGGCTGGGCCACACGAATGCGCGCCTAGAGCCCCCTCGGCATACAGTTCAGCAAGTCGGCAGTTGTTTTGTGGGCTTATTTTGGGTTACGTGAACTTGGTGACTGCATGGTGCCACTTAATTTGCCCGGCCGGGAACTAACCAAACAGTCGCCAGGTCCCATATATGGAGGAGATCAGATGCCGCTTAAAAACAGTAATTAAAAGTAGCTACGGAGAGGCCAAAACAGCCGTTTTTAATCTTTATCTTTTCTTCTAGGACCAGTTTAATCATTATGTTGTTGTTGTATCCAAGATTACACTCCAGATTAATTTCCAGCCGGACAACAAGACTACGTACCTCATTTATTTGATTTTGTTGTTTTCATCATTTCATGGATTTTCTTGCCACACGTTTAAGTATAGAATAGAGATCTCTACTGATAGTATTTAATAATTAGTTTATAAGTTCTACTACTAGTTAAGAAATCATTCTACCGGTAGTTGATATGGGAGTATAAATAAATACGATTTATTGGATTAGAAAAGAATTGATTTTCACTACCAATATAATCATCCGTAGAAGAGGTCTTAGCCGCTGTTTTTAAGTTTTACTACTAGTTCAAAAAATTATTCTACCACCAGTAGATGAAGTGTGGTAGGATAAATAAATACAATCTATTGGATTAGATTTGCACACTGCTATAAATTCTAGAAAGAAATATTAAATAATATTTAAATCTTAAAAATAATGGTGTGGTAGTTTGCATGCCATTGAGGTATGACAAGAAAACTGTTCTCTCAGTAGCAAAATATAGCTACATTTATGTTTAAATTTTATCTCAAATATAACTATCTAAGACATATAAAAGGTGATTTTTATCCTATTACTTTTCATGCTACCACCAGTGATCCCATCATCCCACCAACCCTCGACACCCACACCCTACCCATACTATTCTAAATTACCATCATCCCGATATCTATTAATACTAACATTTTAGACCTTTCACCCCAATTCTTAATTCCTCCAAAACATTTCTAGCTAATTATATTTTAGGACGGATGGAGTATGTCATTATGTGCTACCAAACTCTTATGAAAAAAAGTCTCCCGCACGTCATTTTTCTTGTACTTATATGTGGGACCATATGAACTTTGGCTATAGCTAGTTTTATGATGAATTATTTTTTTAATTATGTGCTGGTCGAACTTTTATGATGAAAATTTTTTGTCACTATGTGCTAGCCAAACTTTTATGACGAAAATTATCTTATGTATGACTTTTTTGTTTGGCGCCAAGACTTTTTTTGACACATTTTTAAATTCGTCAAAAAAATCGATCGAGGCTAAGTTTTATGACTTTTTTAGAAAAAGACGTCATTGAACTATGACGTTTTACATGTTTATCATAGTAAATTCGTTATAAATGTCATATGTATATGTATACTTATGGAGAATGGTTTAGGACGTAATTTGAATTTCAAAATTTGAACCTGAGGTTTTTTTTGGGAGAAGATTATGGGGCGAGATTTTAGGAATATAAGGGTTGATTTAGTTGAGGCCATGGCACTAGATCCTTAATCTTTTTTATAATGGACATAATCTGACCTTTGCTTTGATAGAAGTAACAATCACTTATTATAGAGTTCTTAGCTCAAAACCAAGTATGAAAGCTACTAATAAAGTATAAATTGAGACAAATTTCAAACCCACTAGTGAAAATAAGAGATACAACTTATTTAAATGGTAAGCCTATTAGTAAAATCTCCATCCAAAGTTGGTGAAATTTGCATAATGGTTGTCTCCATATTCCGACATGCAAGATGAATGAATCTCTTCTCCTCATTAGACCTTTGTAGATGGGTCCAAAACTAAAGCCAATATGTTACCATCTAGATTACCTTTTGAAGACACTGCTTATAATATACACAAATAACCAAATTTTTTATTTATAATTTTATTAAAATAATTATTATTGGCTATACGAAATTAGAGCGTTACGCATCCCTACCCTAACCCTAACAACTATAGAGCTTGTCGGAGTTTGTTGGAGCTGGGAAGGAGGTCATGGAGCAAGAATCGTGAAGAAGCGGATATGAAATATTGAATCTTAAAGATTTTGGTACAGTTTTACGTCGAAAGATGTTTAGCAAATCCGAAATTAATTTCTTTTCCTGTGGTATAGGAGCATATCTAGTTTTTTTTTATATATACCGTGCATCTACTGTACGTTTGTACTAGTATACGTACGTATGCGTGGCTGTCGTGTTTTCCATTGACTCGTGCATGCCTCTTGTCGTCATAGGAATATATCTAGTTCTGGTCGTTGGTGGCTCTGCAGTTCTTCCTGATCTCGAAACGTGTCCCCTCCGCGGGGAGCTTGCTGAGCTTGGCCATGGCGGCGGCGAACTCCTTCTCCCACTTGGTAGCATTGTCCCTGAAAACGCTCAGGCTGATCGACGCGTTGCCGTCGGTGCGGAGCACCCAGTCGGACTTGAGGAGGACCATGTTCTGCGTGGTGGCGTGGTAGAAGCTGTTGTCCAGGACGCCCACCGCCGTCGTGTCCACGCCGGTGGCGTCGAAGCCGGACGCGTTCTGGAAGTCGGCGCTCTTGTCGCGGATGTTGAACAGCTCCGTCGGGTCCGTCGTGTTCTGCTGCCCCTTGAGTGCCTCCACATCCTTGGCGAGCGCCGCCGCGTACCTGCCGTCGATCGGGGTGGCGGTGGTCGAGTTAAGGCGGTCCTTGAAGGAGGAGAGGTGGCTGATGCCGACGGCGTGCGCGCCGGAGAGGACGACGAGCTCCTCCGTGGTGAAGTTCTTCTTGGCGAAGTTGTCCTTGAGCTGACTGACCTCGAAGGTGGATTCTGGCAGGGTGGCGTCGGCGGCGGCGGCGGACGAGACCACGCCGTCCTTGCGGCCAGTCTTGACGGCGTAGGTGATCCTGCCGCGGCTCAGGATGGCGGTCGCGTCGCGCCCCGCGAGGACGACGATGTCGGCGCAGGAGACGTTGTCGCCGAGCTTGGCCTTGATTGCGTCGATCACGTCGAAGCCGCTGAGGCCGATGTTGTTCGCCGCCGCCTTCTCGACGCCGGAGCTGCTGTTCAACGGCGTACTGTCCAAAAGCACGGACCCATCACAACCCTGCATTTTTTCGTTACAAGCGTAGTCAAGCAAACTATGGATAGGCCGGGAATCTAGGTCATTTTTTCAGCCAACAGTACTGTACGTACTCGAAAAGTTATTACAAAACTCTTACAAAGGAAAATCTTAATGGTTTAATTTAGGGGCCCTTTAGTTTGGCTACCACATTGTGCCAAGTTTTATCACATCTTATTAGATAGTTGTTTATTTTGTTGTCACAGCTATGATATGCCACGGTTTTTTTTACTCTTGGATCATATGTCATAGATTTATTATTCTTTTGCCTAACTTTAGATAAAGTATGACCATCATTTTACTGGCCATATCTTAGATAATGTTTATCAAGTAGGTGTGCCAATATTTTAGAGTAAACCAAACAACCCCTTAATTAGTTGTAGCTATGAAAAATCAAAATACAATTATAATATGCCATATCAGGTTTTTAAATAGTTTATAAGAATTTTCTTTTACGTGTATATTTACCCTTTTCGCCATTTCGGCCCACGGGAATGGCCTGTTTGTTCTAAACCAGAACTCATGCATGCTCGCATGGACGTGTCATTCATGACAAATGCTAAAACAAAATTAATTATTAGACTATGAATCACCACATCGCAATTTCTCCTTGCATTTCTAGGATTAGTACAACTCACTTATCAGCCAACACCGAATAACTCACATTTTTATCATTTTTAATTAATCACGTGAAACAACAAAATATGTATCCCCCTAGCTACTTATAAAATATATATATAATTCAGCAAGTCATACGAATATGAAAACAATTATAATCTAGATGTGTATAGCTAGAAGCAAATTTAGGTGAACCCATGTAGATTAAATAAAAATATGAATGATATGTACTGGTCGTTAATCCGTGTGTTACACGGTTAGCTCCTTGTATTAATATTTGAAAAATACTAAAAGAGATTTTTTGTTATGCAATAATTCTTAAATTTTTAAATATCAAATTGTAGTCGGTTTAGAGTCTTAATTATAATTTTTATGTGTTTTAATAACTCTGAAATTTTGAACCAATAAAAACCGAATTGTATTCAGTTTGGAATCTTTATTCCCACAACATGCAGAATATATACATAGGTTTTAATGTGCCCTACAAAGTTAAATGCATATCTACAGTTATGTTAGTACGATTCATTTAATGAACTGTTAGATCTTTCTGGTTAATGTGTGAGTTTTTAGCCTATATGTTTGTAAGACGACCCACAAATTGCATAACTAAAAAATAAACCAATATTGCATAATTCCCAATAAAATGGACGCTACATACATTGACCCAGCAGTCGTGGAACACCAAGCGGATGAGGGCGGGGCCAACGCCTGGATCAGCCTTGATGGCCTTCTGCACCTCCTTCCTCACCGTGCCCTCGACGTTGTCGCCGGCCGCCACCGCCGGCTCCACGGCGAGCAACACGCAGAGTGATAGCACGGCCGCGCCGGCCACCGCTCGCTTCGTAAGCTTCAACTTCAACACCATTGATCGATCTCTCGTGATATATCTCTTCCAAATTGTTTGCTAGTATCTAGCTAGAATTAGCTATCTAGAGAGGATCGATCGACTATTTTCCTTAAGATCGATGAACTGGCTTCTGTGTCGTCCAGAGGTATATATAGTGCCGGAGGGGATGATCACCACACTTGATTTGAGTATGGTTCAGCTTGTATGCGCACACGCGTTTAATTATATTTTTTGAGCAAGAGGGACAAGCGTTTAATTATATTGTTGGTAAATTACTTATGTATATGTAGGAAATATAGGAATGCTTGCTTACTAACCAAGCATGCATGACGCTGCTGGATAAACTTCGATATTATCGTTTGACCATGCAAACATACAGGAATAAGGTCGACGACGTGCAAACTGGCAGTTAATTATGAACGTTTCTTCCCTTTTTCTTTCCGCAGATTATATTGAAATTTATTACACCAGCGCAAACGCAACCACGCCCATACATTCACAAATACAATTCTTTAACATATAAGCTACTTCTTTCGTTCCAAAATATAACAAGTATTTTTTTAAAGCAATCATAAACTTTTATCACTAAAATTTTTCACCTACTTATTTTTCTTAATCAATCATAACCTTCTCTTATTTAATTCCACCAAGTTTCTTATACCCGTGTTAAGCTCTAAAATTTTTTATATTTTACAACGAAACGAGTAGCTAAAAAGAAGATTAATTAACAGTAAATGTCAGCATCATTAAAAATATGTCTATTGAAAGCGTGTACTGTATATGCTCAATTTTGCCACTGAACGTAAACCTTGCAGGATAGTCATGCACCTAATAATTCATCGCCATACCTCTGATGCTTCTCGTCATAAGTTTATTGGATATGGATTCAGTTTATTCTCTAGCTAGTCCAATGTCCTGGTACAATACAAGTTGCAAATAGTAACCAACCAAATGTTAATTCGTTGCCGACTTGCTTATGTTTCTTGGTTTCACCGAGCCGGCGAAGGTCGATCGATCGCCAGCCAAATTTATAAGAGTACAGGACAACAAAGTACAGCAACAAAGTGCTGGATGAAACAAGAGGAAAACAACAAGAATTTGACACCGCCAGCTCCGCTGAACATCTCAAATGAAACTACGGCGCCGTACTTACATATACAATAGGCTTCAGACTTGCAGGGCCAATTTCAGAATCAGAGGCTCCATCGCCATATGGCCAGAAGTTAATCTTTGCCTGTGTGTTTCTTGTTTTCGATTTGGATTTATGTACACGATGCTTATTATGATCTTAGCTTGCTAATGAGCTTGACAACTAGCTGTAGGTTTTATATTGTATTGCAACGGTTTGTGCGTCTTAATTAATAAAGCATCGTTTAATTGTAGTACAACGGTTTGGCCTTTTTCACTAATATTTTTTTGTTTCCTTAAAGTGGGCTTACAATAAATATGGACGACGGATAAGTACTTTAATTTCCTAGCTAGGTCCTTGCCATTGTGTGTTCCAGATTAATTAGTGTAATTCTTCGTTCCTAGTACTGCGGGTCATTCAGACCTCGCAGCCAGACTGAAAAAAAATTAGTGGTGATGATTGAAGGAATTGGAAAAAAAAACAACGGTTACTGTGGATAGAAGAAATGAAAGTTCAGATCGGGACATTATCAAAATTTTTGGGTTGAATAAATTACCGGGAGGCTCATTCATCTTGATGTTGCACTGATACCTAATCGATAACGAAGGTGAATGGCTTCGGTCCAATTCCATCTACGACCCATGCATTGTACGGGTTAATATTATTGATATTATAAATGATAAAATTATAATGTATTATTTTTAATTATTGTGGATTAGATTGAAAGAGAAGTCGACATCGCCTACAATTCGCTTATAATTAATGTTGAATTTTTGAATTAATTTTGAACAACTAAACTTAATTGTCCATGATATTTTCGATAGCACATTTTATTTCACAAAAATTATAATACCATGTATGGTCGTGTTGATTGAATTAATCTAATGACAGCCAATATAATATGTTAGTATAAAAGAAGGTCCCGGGTGAGTTTCATCTTGCTAGTTATAATTTTATAACAATAGAATTAATTGATCGAAGTGTGAACAATTTCATATTTGTTATTTTTAAATTTGGAATTATTGAATCTGCAACGAATTTCTAAAATTTAAACTGAAATTTTAATCATAATGTGGCTGCAGGCCAGTGGGATTGCTTGGAGGAGCTACCTAAGGTGTGACTAGACATCTAAGCGTATCTAATATAACGTTAATGTGCCACGTAGAAGAGACAATGTGTTTGTCTCATGGTGTTAGGACTGGCGAGGGCTCCCTGGCCTAGCAACACTAGGTCGCACCTCGTATAGGATTAGCACTTGCCGTGCTCATAAAAGGTTAGACATTAGGCAATGTAATAGCTTCGTTATGACATTTGAACTGCATTTAATGTGTAGATGATGGTGTTACCGACGGACATCGAACAAACTAGAGTATAGCTTCGTGGCTTTATTATATTATGTGGGTAAAGTGTAAAAACTCTATAAAGTCTAAACTAATCGATTAGGCATGCTCACGGTCAAGAGCAACTTGGTGAAGTTTCATGGATATAGTTTTATGATTTTTAAATGTTTGAAAAAACCAGGTATGGTGGGAATGATGGTTTTGCCTAGTGTGGACTAAAATTGAGAAGTGTTGTTGGCTGCTATGATGGGTATAAGAATGATATATTGTTCATGATTATGATGTTATTATGTTACTACTATGATGCTCTATATACTTGCTCATTGTGAAACAAAGTTGATTTTATAATAAAAATTAGTCCATAAAATAGCCCACCTTTGGTCTCAGCTTGCAAGTACTCTAGGTTTCCAAAGATTTGGGTTGGGCTTGCCAATACATTATGCATTGATCCATCTCTATCTCTTGTTTTTTTAGACTTGCCTGTGAAAAGTGAGTGCTTGTGCTGGGTACTGAAGTTTTAAGGTTGGTTCTTTCTAGGACGATTCCTAGCGTGTGGTTTTGATAGATGGGCATACCAAAAAACCTATATATTTGCTGCTCTTTTCGCTGTGTTTGAGATCTTCTATTTGGTCGGTTGGCCTTATGTATATGATGTGTGACATTTATTTATGCTAAATCAGATGAACCCATGTATTAGTTGTGTGGATGTGATGATAATGTTGTGAATATATGTGCTGAGGATTAGCACGGTGTACGCATGAGGTGAAATTGGGTTTCAATTCCCCAGGTTTTCTCACGCCTCACAATAAATAGTGTTTCTCATTCTTACAGGAATTCAAAAGAATGAAGCTAATTCTATTATGTGTTTTTACAATTTTCTCATATTGTTGAAATCTTACGTTCCATTGTTCCAAAGAAGCCCCGAAATAATTTTTCATTTGGCTATCCTCGCCACGGAATTTCCAGCCTATAAAATAATATATGACGAATGAATAACAAAATATTCCTTGTTATGTTCATCGCCCCTGTTTTTCCTACAGGTGAAATCCTCTGTGTATAGGCAATTTGGCATGTAAGATAATCTTGGATCTTAATTCAGCAGGCATATAATATGCTAAACACTCACAAAACAAGGCACCGATTAAGCTTTTGATTCTTCAAGGTATAGTAGTTTTTCATAATCACAAAAATTAATTTACTGCTGCTACGTACTATATCAAGATAATGACTTGGCCTTGGATAAGGGGTAGATCATGCTGTTAAAGCTAGCGGTGGCGTGCTTCACATCGACGTCCCGCAGCCAACTGACCATGAGTTTGGAGGTTCACCTACGAAGTTGCTCGCTTTTGCCTCTGACTGTATATAACATGAATGCTGAACACACACATGTACATGTCTGCGCGTTGTGTGCAGATCCAAATGCAATAATACATATATACTCTTGAAAAAACCAATAATCGTCTTAAGAGCCATTACAAATAAAGACTTAATTTAGCCGATTATAGTTCTGTGGTAGGCGTGTCATTCCCTAACATAAACAAAGCAAACAGACTGAATCTCTCTCTCTATATATGAAAATTATAAGCTACTACCAAGTGTAGCTACTCCCTCCCTCGCAGCCATTCGATTTCGGACAGTTTATTTCTGCTCCCTTTCTAGTTGATGTTTTGATAGTCTAGAAGATAGATTCAAAATTAACGGGTGGAATATTATAAAAAAATATAAAGATATTGATGAAGTATTAAGTCAAGCAAGAAAAATATTAGGAGTAAACTACTATATAGAGATATGGTGAAATAGAATAAACAAAAGAAATATTCAGGGAAATATTTCCTCCGAGCAGAGCTCACATCCACTCTCTAGCTTTAGTAGTAGTAGCTTGATAAGAAAATACCTTACAAGTATATAAAAGCAAGAAATGTAATATACATCAGCGTAAGGTAAGCTAGTTAAGCTTGTTCGTATCATCCTTCGGGTTTCCCGAAAGAGAAAACCATATGTAAACTTATTTGTTTAATTATGAAGTAGTTTTCTTTAAATTTTTCCTGTTTATTTCTGAGTGAGTGTTTATGCTAAGGACGCTATAGGAGAAACCACTTCGATAGTTCTCGTTTATAGCCTGCATCTCGTATAGGCATTAGGAGAACCATTATCGGTAGAGAAGTGTTCCCTTCGGGTGGAACTGCCTAGGAAGAAAATAAACTCTCTGTCAGAAAAAATATGACTAGGGAAATCCATGAAAGTTGCTTCTAAAAATAAATAAGTGATAAATATGGTGAGTACCGAGTAGGATAACACAAATAATCGTCTTCACCCGGCTGTACCAGTGGTTTCATTAGCCATAAAAGATCCTGAAAATTAGAAATGAAAGTATCTGCGTAAAAGAGAATAGTAAAATTAATTGTGAACAGTAACATGATTGCTGTAAACAGTAATATACAGCAAGAAAGTATCTGTTAGTGTGTGAAAGTAGTAGATATACAGTAATATACAGCAAAGAAAGTTTTCGCCAGCCATAAAAGATCCTGAGAATTAGAAAAGAAAGTATCTGCGTGGACAGTAAAATTAATTGTGAACAACAATCTGATTGCTATGAACAGTAAATTAGAATAGTAAAATTAAGTGTAAACAGTAACCTGATTGCGGTGAACACTACTATACAGTAATATACAGCAAGAAAGTATCTGCGTGAAAGTAGTATCAGAGCCTGGTCATTATTGAAAAGCTAAAATATTTAAATTTAGAAGTTAATATTGGAAAGATAATAAATACAAAGGAGAATATTAGTTTAAGGTGTAGATTGAATCATACTGAAGACTATAGTTAGCAATCTAATAATACTCAAATAAATCTAATTGTTGATTTAATATATAATTTTTATCAAAATTGGGGCAAAAGACAGGACGATTTGGAGCAAAAATTTGAAGGGTTATATAAGGAACATAAGAAAGCCGAAGAACAATTCTCCCTATTTAACAATAAGCTAAATTCTGTATTAAATTTGCTAGAAGAATTTAAGGAAAGGCAAAGTAGAATAGTGCAAAATAGTGATTACATCAAGAAAGATTTTGTTCCCTTAAGTAAAAAGGTAGACAAAGTTTTATATACGAAAAAGGTGCTGAATATCATAGGAGATCTAAAAAATCTAGACCAAGAAATACTCGAGATTAAAAAGCTAATAGAAGAAGTAAAAACTTTACTTCCTAATCAAGGTACTAGAGAAATAGTTTTGGCCTCATTAGCAATAGTTGCTTCTTCACGAGCTATAAACTCAGAAAAATAGACTTATCTAGGAGTCTTCTTAGGAGAATAGTAAGCAGAGAAGATAGAACCCTTAGTAATGCTGATAAACAAAAGAGTAAATATGAGGAAATAGATGATTTGAAAGATATCGCAGATTTGGATAAGCAACTTGAAAGATATCAGAGAGATAACTTAAGAGCAATAAAATCTCAACAATATACTGGATGGGGTTTTTTGAAAATAAAAATGGGTTATACAGAATATCTAGAGAAGTAAAACTAAGTGTTTTAACAAAGCCAGTCGAATTAAAATTTGTAGCTAAAGAATTTGAAAATAGATTAAAATATGCAGGTTATAAGTATATTCACCTAGGTATGTACATAATAAGAATCAAAGGCATGACAAGAAAGAAATTAGGTACAAAAATGTTAATAACCTTGCTGGATAAAAGATGGGACACAATAGATAAAGCAGCATTAGATTTCTTAGAAGGAGATATGAATGAGAATAGATTAATAACCTATATATCCCCAGACTTAATGATGCCCATAAAAGAATTTATAGATAAAATGAGTTTTGGTTTTTAAACAAAGGGGTATGAAGAATTTAAAGGGATAAATTTGCTAATAAGTATAGAATTCATAGTAAGACTAACTAATAGAAGTGTCTCTAGATACAAACTAAATGTAAGTGGTGTTATAGAGAGTATGCAATCTAAAGGCATAACATTTATGAGCCCATTAAAAATAAGTTCTGAAGAAAGAGCAGGAGAAGAATGGAATATCAGTGATTT
The DNA here is from genome assembly GCA_003991445.1 of Oryza meyeriana var. granulata. Lineage (NCBI taxonomy): Eukaryota > Viridiplantae > Streptophyta > Magnoliopsida > Poales > Poaceae > Oryza > Oryza meyeriana. The sequence goes on along the minus strand of RYFJ01000511.1, from coordinate 204,208 downwards.
AATAGAAAGTAAAACCTTAAGCCAGCCCGAAAACTACATAAGTTACCAGAATAATAAAGAAAATACCAGCATTAGGTTTATAAATTATAAGTCTAGAGCTGCAGATGACTTAGATGCAGAAAATACTGATAAAGATATCATAGACAATAGAAGACATAGCATCTTTGAATTCATGAAAAAGTTAGATCCAGAAAGTGCAATAAAATACTATGAAGATATATTAAAAGAAATATCTATAGAATATAGTAATTCTATGAAGAGCGAATGGCCTAAAATAAGGGATAAAGAACTTTATTTTTATAGAGAACTAGCTAGCCTAAAGAAATCAAAAAAGGATAAAGACATGGTTGTAGAAGTCTCTATGATCCGTAATAGTAAAATTAAACAAAAAGAATTAGAAGAAAGAAATAATAATAAAGGAAAACAAAGGGTTAAAAAGGAACTAAATGAAGAAGAGCAATGGGAAGAGAATAAAAGGTTGCTTTTAGAAAGCTATGAAGAAGAAATGAGATTAGTACAAGAAAGAGGAAATATAGAAGAAATAGAAGATGGTTCAAAGCAATATAATGATTTTATAAACTCTTTAGACGATATAGGCCTACAAAATTTAGATAATGCAATGGAAGCTATGGAAGTAGACTTAGGAACAGGAAAGAAAAAGAGATGGTGAGGGCTCTGTAAAAAATGAAGGAGAAAGAGAGATCAACAAGGGCAACAGGAAAATGGCCGCCGAAAAGAGAAGAATATTCATATAATTACATCCCTGGACAATATAAACATATGGGTACTAAGAGAAGAGAATTTGAGAGATCAGTGAAGTTTCAAAATCAAAAAAGTGCTGGTGCTATATTAAATTTTGCCGCACATGACCCCATTGATTGGCCAAATATTATTAGCATCTGGAAAGAGTTAATAGTTCAAAAATATATACAAAACCAGCATAATATAGAAAACAAGGTAGAAGATATGATAACTTACTTAGAAACATTCTTAGGTAAATCTGCCAAGATTCTATGGAAACAATGGGTTAAAAAGAATCGTAATAATTATGAAGAACTAAAAAGAGCTAGTAGCAATCCTCATAACTTTGCAAATGTAATATTTAACATTATTATAGCTAAAAATCCAGAATTAAGATATACAACCCTACAGAATGAAAGATTAAAGGAAATAGAGAAATTAACATTAACAAGCTGAAAAGACATAGAAGAATTCTCCTAACATTATTTATATGACGCAACAACTGCTAAGCAAAGATATAACAAAGGCATAGTTGAACGATATTTCAATAAATTACCTGACCTATTAGGAAGCATGATTTTTTAAGAATACAAAAAGAAAACTGAAAGAGCCAAAATTAACATCTCACAAGCAATAACCTTTGTGTTTAAACAGCTAAGAAAAATATGTACAGGAATACAAGCTCAAAGATCTATGAAATACTCTGACTATAATTTTTACAATAACATAGTTCAGATACCTTTGTCAGATGAGGAAGATAAGCCTAGAATTAAAAGAAATAATAAATTTTAAAATAGAAATAGTAATAATATTAGAACAACAAAAAGGTACTTTCTAAAAAGATCAGATAATAGTGCCCTATTTTTACATAAAAGAAATGTAAGAAGATATAATCCTAAGAAAACATATGATAGAACATGCAGATGTTTCATATGTAGTTCTCTTGATCACTTAAGTAAAACATGTCCTAACAAAGACCAAAAAAGGTACTCGAGTAAGTATGAAGAACAAGAGCGAGTACTAATTATAGATAGTGTAAACGAAAATATATTAGTATGTGACGATGAAATAAAGGATGATGAATCTATATATTCTATCATAGAAACAGATGAAATCGAAAATACTAATGAAGAATATGAGTCGAGTAAGGAAGAAGTAGATTTAATTGATGAACTAGCAGGAATGAAAATTGAAATGATGGATTAATTAAGTTATGAACATGATTGGATCAGAGGAAAATGTGATTACAATATTAAATGCGCCTTTTGTATCTATTACCCTAGCCAAGAAAATAGAATCACCTGTAGTATATGTCTAAAACAAGCCTGTGTTGAATGTATAAGAATAAACAAACAAAAAAGGAGAAAAGAGATAGAATTAGAATCAGATGGCAGGATACTCTCTAACAGAGTACGAATTTTAGAAAATAGAATAAACAAATTAGAAGCGGAATTAGAAGATTTAAGAAATAATTGTGAAAGTAAGGCTCTACCTGAAATAAAGGCTTTCAAAGAACAATTAATAACATTAAAAGACAGTAATACTGCCAAGATAATCCAACTAAAGGATGCAATTACCAATTTCGAAAATAAGTATATAGTAAAATTGCCTTTCAAAGAAATAGTAGGAATAAGGATACCAGTAAAAGTGAAGCTATCATCTAAGGTATCATATAAAATACTAGCATTAGTAGACACAGGATGTACAAAGAATATTATTCACGACAAGTTCTTCATAAAATGTCATGAGATAGTTTATACAATTGATGATAATAAAGCAGAAGTCTCTACAGATATGTCAGGGATAAAGAAAATTCAAAACCAGTTAGCTTATAATATCGATGTATACATCAACGGGAAGATATATAATAAATGAAATTACAATAAGAGATTTATCAATGATAAATGATGATATGATAATTGTCGGAGGATGAAACTCCAACCGCGGGGAGTCTGGGGACCCCCCTTTGAGGTTCGGCCAGGGGAGTTGTCCACAGGACGACTGCGACGTCTGATCGATTGGCACACAAGGAGACAGGAGGAGTAGACAGGTTCGAGCCGCTCGGAGGCGTAATACCCTACTCCTGTATGTGTTTTTCTATGTAGAGATGAATGTGGTTTTGGTGTTACCAGGTGTTCCTCTGGGGAGCTCAGGAGCTAGCCCGGAACTAAGTTTTTCTGTAAGCTAACTCAAGTTCTTGGAACTCAACTAGAAGCCGAAGAAGCGAAAGGCCCGGCTTGTTCTCCCCTGCTCTTCTCGCTGGCATGGACCCTCCTTTTATCGCCTAAGGGAGTCCACAGTGCCAAGTACAAATGCCGAGAGAGAGCCTCTCTAGGTATGGTATGTATCGTCGCGCACGTCCGCCTGCACTCGCCACGCCGGAGACGCCCGACTGCTGAGCCCACGCCGAGGTTGGTCTGCTGCAGAGGCCTAAGTCGTGGAGATGTGACGGCGCACGCACTCGCCGCCAAAGTCAAAAGTCTCTGACTGCACAGGGAGCCGGCTCACGGGGGGGCCGTCACGAGCCGTCATGCATGGCAGAGCGGACGACAGGGGCGACGCGCCCCGTCGCCTCGCCATTAATGCGGATAGTTGGGGATTGACCCGCTCGAGTCAGGTAAGTGCTCGGGACAGAGAGCTCACCGAGCCCTCCACGCGCACAAGGCGTCGTGCCCTTCTGGGACCGAAGCTGTAGGCCCCGGGACAGGGGGGTGAGACCCGGGGCCGAGAAGTCCCAGCAACGTTCCCGGGGGCATGCCCCGGGACCGAGGAGGCGGCTCCCAGGACCAGGGCCCGAGGATGTGGCTCCTAGGTCCGGGGGCGAGGCCCGGGACCGAGGAGGTGAGGTGGCTGCGAGCCGCCATTGCGACTCGCTTGGGGAGTGCGCACCTGGGACCTAGGCAGTGCTCGTGCCCAGGTACTTAGCGGGAAAAACGGTCTTTGCCGGCCGCCAGATGTGTAGAATGTGGGCCCCAGAGTAGCTGACATGGCAGAAGACCCACGCGACCCCGGGGTACGTGGGACCCCTGTCCCGTTTCATCGACAATAAAAGGCTTAAGATTCTTACAACGATCAGTACAAACCACAGTAATATATGAGCAAGGGATTACATTCATCCTTTACCAAGACAATGTTTCCCATATTTCAGAAGTGCGAAAGCATGGTGGAACCTCCTCCTCCTCCTCTTCCAACATTGATAGCCTTGACCCTAGAAGTATACAACATGAGCTTAGTGAAAATATAGAAGAATACTATATGTCAAATTCTAATATAGAATGCATAAGACTACAATCATTCGCCCCAAATTAGTATAGAGATATAAAGTCTAAAAGAGATTGAAAGGGTTATTCAAAGACTAAAAAACATTCAAATAATAGGAGAAATCCCTATGAAATACTGGGAGAAAAATTCAAGTAGTTGCAAAATTAATATAATAAATCCGGACTATATAATTAAAACATGACTAATAGAATCAACTCCAAAGGATATAGAGGAATTTACAATGCATATAGAAAAATTGTTAAAATTAGGAGCAATAAGGGAAAGCAGGAGTCCATATAGATCAGCAGTATTTATAGTAAGAAACCATGCCGAATAAATTAAAGGTAAATCTAGAATGGCCATCAATTATAAAAGGTTAAATGATAATACTATAGAAGATGCCTATAATATCCCAAATAAGCAAGAATGGATCAACAGAATACAAGTTAGTAAATATTTCTCTAAATTTGACTTGAAAGCTAGATTTTGGCAAATAAAGATGGCTGAAGAATCCATAGAATGGACTGCGTTCACCTGTTCTAAGGGACACTATGAATGGCTTGTAATGCCATTATGCTTAAAAAATACGCCTGCCTTATTCCAAAGAAAAATACAAAATATATTTAATAAAAACCAAGATTTTATATTAATCTATATAGATGACTTACTGGTGTTTTCAAAAACATTTAAGCAACATATTGCTCACCTTGAAATCTTTTTTAGAAAGGTAGAACAAAATGGGTTAATTCTATCTAAAAAAATAGAAATATGCAAGGAGAAAATTAACTTCCTTGGTCACGAAATAGGAGAAGGCAAAATACATCTACAAGTTCATACTGCTAAGAAAATTTTACAGTTCCCTGATGTCATGAATGATAAAAAAGAACTACAGCAATTCTTGGGGATTATAAATTATGCTAGAAATCACATAGATAATTTAGCAAAACTAGCAGGACCATTATACGCGAAATTAAGAAAAAATGGCCAAAAATATTTTAACTCTGAAGACATTAGACTGGTAAGGGTAATAAAAAAATAGGTTAGAGGCTTAAAATCCTTAGAATTACCATTGGATGATAATTACTTTATTATTGAAACAGATGCATCTCAACATGGTTGGGGTGCAATGTTAAAGAAAAAACCCACTAAATACTCATCCAAGACGAAAGAAAAAATATGTAGATATACTTCTGAAAGCTATAAATTAAAAACTGTAAACAATACAGATCGAGAAATCCTAGCAATAATCAACGCAATAAATGCTTTCAGTTATACTTGGGGTTTAAAGAGTTTATAGTAAGAACAGATTGTGAGGCAATTTGTAGATACTACAATCAACTTAATAGTAAAAAAGAGTTCTAATAGAAGATGGATTCTATTTGAAGATATTATTACTGGAAATGGTTATAAATTTATATTTGAACATATTAAAGGAAAGGATAATAATTTACCTGATTTACTTTCTCGTTTACCTATCTTGCAGGTATGAAGAGGTCAATAAATTATAGCGGAGTTAAATTCTTCACTTTCGGAGATGATAACAAGCTGAAAATATTTCCACCCAATACCTATAAATTTAAACGAAAAGATCGCGTAGTTATAGACGAGATGCAAGAATGCATCTTGGACAATTTCAGGTATCAATATAACAACAAGAGAGAAAAAAAGATATATGTTATCAATATTAAATAGCCTTTCTAAATATTTTCATCAAATAAATGAATTAATGCCTATGGCTCAAAATATTGAAACCATAGACCAAAAGCCCATATACGTGGTTTTCGAAGAAAAGGTTCCAGGAATATATATTTCCTTTGAATAAATAATAGCCCAAAAGATAGATTCAAAATTAACGGATGGAATGTCATAGAAAAAATATAAAGATATTGATGAAGCATTAAGTCAAGCAAGAAAAATATTAGGAGTACTATATAGAGCCAGCCGCCAAGGAATACATTCAAAAATACAAGAGATAGAAGAATAAGAAGGCTCCAGAACCCCTTCATTATATATATATATAGAGATGGGCTATGGTGCTTCATGAAGCACAGCCTATTCCGTGCGGCACAGTGCTGTCCGTTGGATGGATTGCAATCGTGCGGCTAGATATGGATAGACGGAGCGCTCTCACGGCGCACTCACCTAACCGTACCTAACTCGCGCACTCACCTAACCTCACCTAACTCGCGACGCTCTCTTCCGCCTGCGCCTCCCCTCAGCCGCGCCGCCGCCTCCTGCTCGCCTAGCGCCGTCGTCGTCCTCATCGCCGTGGCCGTCGCTAAAGTCCCCAGCCGGCATTGGTCGCCTTCGCCTGCCGCCGGTGAGCACCCTACCGCGCCGCCCTCTCCTTTCTTCCTCCCCGGTGCCCCGATGTCGTCTACCGTGCGCCGTCGCCGCCGTGTTCTGCACGCCGCCGCTTCGCCTGTGTGCTGCTGCCTCCCCTCTGCCTCGGTGAGCCCTAGCCGTCGCCACCTCTAGAAGACGCCGCCGGTGAGCCTTGCCTAGCGCCGACGCCCTATCGCCGTCCAGCCATCCAGGCACCGCCGCCCCTCCTCTGCCGTGCGCCGCCCCTCTGCTGCATCCACCTCGGTCCCGGGGCCCGGGACACAGACTTGCCGGGGCGCGTTCCGAGGCAAGTCTGTGGTCCGGACCGGGGAGGCGAGACCCCAGGCCCGGGAATGAATGTCACCGGGCCCCGAGCCCGAGGTGGATGCCAGCAAGGGAGGCGCAGGATGCGCGAAAGGCCAGAGCTAGGGAGTCGAAAGGGCCAGACCGTTAGATGAGTTCTGACAGATGCAGTTTTACTTGACTGTGAGGAAAATTTTCTGGTGCTAATAACTGCCCAATTAATGGTGCTAATAAAAAATTAGTTTGCTTACTGTCAAACAGATGGATGAAATGATCCTTATATTGACTGTAAGGAAAATTTTTTGGATCTAGAAGAGACACAAAGATATCAGGAAGATGAAAAGATGAAGAGGAACAAACAGATAAGGAAGGAGTTATTACAGTGACAAATTGAACCATATGTTGGCATGGAGTTGCAACAGTTGATGAGCATACCACTTCTACAACACATATGGTTGTAATGTAGATTGGCATTAGGAAAAGCACCCAGGCAAGATCAAGGTAGGTTTGTCATCGGTTAAGTTTGTTTTGCAACAAAGAAGGATTTTCTAAGAGACAACTAGATGAGAAAAAGAAGTTGGAATCCGAATTATGTTGCAAAAAACACCAGAAAGAGAAAATGGTTATAGTAGAACTGTTGCAAAGCTGCCTTCGAATAAGGCTAGTAATGGAGTGGTTTGGAAGGTGTCAATTTTCGACAAGGACATAACACGAGTTTATTGTTCTCCATCAAAGAAACAAAACATTCGATCACAAAAAATTTTTGAGCTTAGAAATAAGGAGATAATATTGGATTTGAATTCTGAAATGTAGGTTCCTCACAAATACTAGGTTATATCGCTAAAAAAAATGGTGGAAAGGAAAATATTACTCTAAAGCAAAAGATGTGAGTAATCAAATTGCAATGGAGAACAGAAAGCTTATTGGGTAGATGTGAAAACAACAATGGAATATTTCGAAAGAGCAACAAGAAGACCCAGAGTTCTTTTTTGAAGTTGATGCTGATGAGAATGGTTTAGTGCAACAGATTTTTTGGTTGATGGCCGGCTCGAAGGACATTTTAGAAATTGAGATGTGGTTACATTTGACACGACATACAATACTAATAAGTACAAAATGCCATTAGCCTCCATTCATTGGCCTAATCACCATAGACAATCCAATTTTTATGGTATGCGCTTATTAGATCTGAGAAAGTTAGAAATTTCTCTTGTTGTTTGAAACATGGTTGAAGGCTATGTATGGAAAGCATCCAACAGCGATCATTAACAGACCAAGATCCTACCATGAGAGTGGCTATCAAGAAGATATTTCCAACCACAACTCATCGATATTGTCAATGGCACGTGATGCGAAAAGCAAGAGCATCTTGTGAAACAGTATAGTTCAATAGATGGATTTGAGAAGAAGCTGAAAGCTGTGATTAATCATAGCCTTACAGTTTCAGATTTTGAGGGATTCATGGAAAATGCTGATTGAAAAAGAATGGGCTTGCAGATCATAACCACTTAAATGTCATGTTCAAATCAGCTCCAGAATGGGTACCAGCGTACTTTCGTGGTATCTTTTTTGCGATATGAGCACCACTCAACGTAGCGAAAGCATGAATGCAATGATGAAATTATGGTTGAGCAGTCATACCTCCATTTATCAATTTGCGCAGAAAATTGATGATATGATTGAGAGAATTTGCACAAAGAAAGTGATGAGGATATTAAGAGTATGAATGAATCTCCTCAGTTGTGTCCCATTATGAGCTAGAGAAACAAGCTCGTGAAGTTTACACAAGAACATAACTTCAGGATTGTTCAAGGATATATTCAAAGAAAGTACTCTAGGCAGTGTCTTGAGATTGAAAAAGTACTCTTTATTGTTGGCAATAAAACAAAATCCTCTTTCAAATATTGGGTTCCTAAATCATATGTTGTTGAGGTTGACAAGGAAAATGAGATGTTCTCTTGCAATTGCAAAGGATTCGAGTTTGAAGGATTTCTTTGCCAACATGCCATTAAGGTTATGATTTATTGGAGGTTGAACATTTACCTAAGAATTACATTTTAAAGAGATGGTGCAAGAATGCCAATGCTAATGCAAAGAAATCTGTTGGAGAGAAGCTTGGAATTGGCCAAACAGAGGCACTTCGTCTTTTAGAAAGACTAGCCTACAATTAGTGTGGAAAAAGTTGGAAGACATGGCATGTATATCACCTAATGCCTTTGCATATGTAAAATCTAGTATTTTACAACTAACAGAAGATGTAAGGCCTATGGTTGGAGTTGTACCGAACCAAGAAGATAGAATATCTCCAGAATCTGTTGGTGAAGAGTGCCAAGAAGGGAGTAAAAATAGTGCATTATATATTGATCCTCCAACTCGTCATGTAAGGGAGGAAGAAAAGACCAGCGCGTTTTAAACCACCCGTCGATAAATGTAAGACAACGACGCACTTGTAGTTATTGCCATGCTAAGGAGGGTCATAATATCAGAACTTGCCCTAAGGTAGCTTTATTTGACTTTTTTTAATGCTTGCAACCATTATATTTTTGGGTTAAAGCTTGCTGCCATGAGATTTTATATATGAGCTTTTTTTTTATTCTTAGCGCTTGCGGAATCTAGCTAAGGGAAAAAACAAAATTGAAAAAGAAGATCAAGGATCCAGTGATGACGAAACATTCGAACTAAATGTACTTTTATATTTATAAAGTACTTGTATTTACATACTATCCATGTTATTGTTTTTGTCCTGTATTAATATTCTTGTAGATGCACTGGCAAAGACATTGTTGTTCCCATGCTTTTGAACATTTTGATTTTTAATTGCAGCAACCAGCACCTTTGCTCATACCTTGGACCAGCAAAGTATGGAGGATGATACCTAAGTGCTTTTTTGAAGTTTAGTTTTTAATGCTACCGTGACTTTCATGTAATTACTTATTTTGGGTAAATGAAAGTAGATAATGAACGACTGGGCACAACCTGTGGTCTTGTATGTGACATTTTGATAGCCATGTTCTGGGAATCTGCACCTGTCTCTGGTAAACATGGTCAGTTCTATCTCGCTCTTCCGGTTCCCCTCCCCGGCTTCTTCCTCGCCCGCGCCCACCTCCCGCGCCCCTCGCCCGCGCCCATCTCCCGCGCCCGCGCCCCTCTGGCGCGGGCCTGCCTATCAGCGCGCGGGCGCGGGCGAGGGGCGCGGGCCCGGCCTGTCATCGTGGCCGGGAATATTTTTCTTGTATTCTCTGTGCCAAAATATATTAACTAGATTTTTAGTGTAATTTTCAGAACACAGGAACTATTCTTAATAAATCAAAAACGCTTATCGGAATTTAAATCGTCCTGGAAAATCTTTGAGATGACTATGTGCGGCATGCCGCACGAGGAGCCCGTGCGGCATGCTCCGGGCCGTCGGATGCGATCGACGCGTCCGGGGGCGTTCCCGGCTCGCGGGCCTGGGAAGCATGCCGCACGGCTCCTCCGTGCGGCATGTCGCACCATAGCCCATCTCAAAATCTTTTTCCTTTTTCCTTTCTCTCGTGTGCCGGCCTCCCTCCCCGCGAGCCCGCGCCCCTCGCTCGCGCCTGCGCCCGCGCCCACGCCCCTCCCCGCCTCCCGCTGACAGGCCGGGCCCGCGCCCTCGCCCGCGCCCGCGCGCTGACAGGCCCGCCCGGCCCCTCCCCGCGCGCCCGCGCCCTCGCTCGCGCGCCTCCCGCTGACAGGCCGGGGCCCGCGCCCCTCGCTCGCTCCCTTTTTCTTATTTTTCTTCTTTTTTGGTATTTTCTTGCTTTTTAGCCTTTTCTTTACAAAGCAGCATTTCGGCGACGCCGGCGCGACGGGGCACGGTCATGGCGAGCAGAGAGGAGACCCGACGTCACGACGCTTGGGCAGGAGTAGCAACTCCGGCGCGCCGACACGGCGAAGACGATGACGATGGTGCCACGGCGCGCACGGGATGAGGAAGGAGGAGGCGGCTCTGGCGACGAGATGCCCACCGGCGACAGCTTGCAGAGCAGTGGCGACGGCGTACTCGGGATGCAGCAGAGGGCGGCGCACGGTAGAGGAGGGCGCGCGCCTGGATGGCTAGACGGCGATAGGCGCAGACGGGAGCGGCAGCTGGGGAAGCAGCGCCGCCCGGTGCCCTTCGCCCTCCATATCCTTCTCCCTCTCCGGAGTCAGCCGCTCGGTAGAGAGGAAAGGGCGCCGATTTGGTGTAGGGAGACGACGACGACGATGCCAGAGCGGCGACGGCTAGGGCTTACCGAGGCAGAGGGAGCAGCAGCACACAGGCGAAGCGGCGGCGTGCAAACACCGGCGGCGACGGCAGGCACGGCGCACGGTAGATGGGAGAAAAACATCGGGGCACCGGGGAGGAAGAAAGGAGAGGGCGGCGCGGTAGGTGCCCACCGGCGGCAGGCGAAGGCGACCAATGCCGGCTGGGACTTCAGCGACGGGCCACGCGATGAGGACGACGACGGCGCTAGGCGAGCAGGAGGCGGCGGCGCGGCTGAGGGGAGGCGCAAGCGGAAGAGAGCGCCGCGAGTTAGGTGAGGTTAGGTGAGTGCGCAAGTTAGGTGAGGTTAGGTGAGTGCGCCGTGAGAGCGCTCCGTCCATCCATATCTAGCCGCACGATTGCAATCCATCCAACGGACAGCACTGTGCCGCACGGAATAGGGCTGTGCTTCATGAAGCACCATAGCCCATATATATATATATATATATATATATATATATATATATATATATATATATATATATATATATATATATATATATAGAGAGAGAGAGAGAGAGAGAGATGGGCTACTGTGCTTCGCGAAGCACGGATCGCCCCGTGCTTCGCGACCGTTGCTACAAATTAGAAGTTTAAATGAGCGATCCAAACCGTTCATCATGATCTCCATATTGAAACAAGGTTGGAAACCAAATTTTACATTTTTTGGAATTTTTTTACTATTTTTAAGAGGGGTACAAATTTATAGGTTTTGGACGGTTTTGAAGTCTTTAGATTAACAAGATTTCATACCTATCTAAAAAATAGTAAAAAATTTTCAAAAAATGTAAAATTTGGTCTCCAGCCTTGTTTCAATATGGAGATCATGATGAACGGTTTGGATCGCTCATTTAAACTTCTAATTTGTAGCAATGGTCAACCCCGTGCTTTGCGAAGCACTATATATATATATATATATATATATATATATATATATAAGAAGGAGAGCCATCTAAAAAACCCACATATAAAGAATGCTTAACAAAGAGAATTAACTCTTTAGATGGTGAATATATAGATTAGAAAGTAATAGAAAAATTTGAAGAAGTTTCTCCCAGTGGAAGAAAGAATTAAAAGAAGAAATACTTAAAAAATTAAAACAAGAAATAAACGAGAAATTTAAAGAGATGAAAAAAAGTATATGATGAAAAATTTGAAGTATTCTTCTCAGATTTAAATACCATGGATATTGGTGGTCATGGACAACCAGACCACTAAGATTATTAGCTGTATATAAAATAAATATTAAATTGATAAGGTATTATCAATCATTCGGGTATAACCAGTGAACTAATTTGTAGACTAATAATGTCTCTAATAATGAAAGCTAATATATAGGCTAATAATGCCCCTAATAATTAAGAATTAAACAATCCCTCTCACAGAAGGTTTGCTTTCGGCGAAGTGCTATAAAAGAATAGCGAAAATCTTGCTTTCGGTGGAAAAGAGATGCCCGTGAATAAGAAGAAAGCGATAGCATGAAGGTGGCATACTCGTGAAGCCACAGTGCTGAGAAAATAAGAACGAAGTCTCTGAAGAAGCCTCCCTCCTAGAGCATCTATAAAAGGAGGGGTCTGCCCGGTAGAAGAACACACATCGAAGAAGCAAAATTTCCTCCAAGCAGAGCTCATATCCACTCTCTAGCCTTAGTAGCAGTAGTTTGATAAGAAAATACCTTGCAAGTATATAAAAGTAAGAAGTGTAATATACATCAGTATAAGGTAAGCTAGTTAAGCTTGTTCGTATCATCTTCCGGGGTTCCCGAAAAGGAAAACCATATATAAACTTATTTGTTTAATTATGAAGTAGTTTTCTTTATGTTTTTCCTGTCTGTTTATTTCTAAGTGAGTGTTTACGCTAGGGACCCTATAGGAGAAATCTCTTCAATAGTTCTCATTTATAGCCTATATCTCGTATAGGCATCAGGAGAACCATTATCGATAGAGAAGTGCTCCTTTCGGGTGGAATTGCCTGGGAAGAAGATAAACTCTCTATCAGAAAAAATATGACTAGGGATACCATGAAAGTTGCTTTTAAAAACAACTAAGTGATAAATATGGTGAGTACCAAGTAGTATAACACAACTAATCATCTTACACCCGACTGTACCAGTGGTTTCGCTAGCCATAAAAGATCATGAGAATTAGAAAAGAAAGTATCTGCGTGAACAGTAAAATTAATTATAAATAGTAACCTGATTGCTGTGAACAGTAAATTGGAACAGTAAAATTAAGCGTGAGCAGTAACCTGATTGCTGTGAACAGTAATATACAGCAAGAAAGTATTTGCGTGAAAGAAAGTAGTCCACTACTTTCACACATTAACAGATACAGCAAGAAAGTATCTGCGTGAAAGAAAGTGGTCCACTACTTTCACACACTAACAGATACTTTCTTCCTGTATATTACTGTTCACAGTAATCAGGTTACTATTTACAATTAATTTTACTGTTCTAATTTACTGTTCACAGAACTCAGGTTACTGTTCACAATTAATTTTACTATTCTCTTTCACGCAGATACTTTCTTTTCTAATTTTTAGGATCTTTTATGACTGACGAAACCACTGGTACAGCCGGATATAAGACGATTAGTTGTGTTATCCTACTCGGTACTAAACATATTTATCACTTATTTATTTTTAGAAACAACTTTCATAGATATTCCCAGTCATATTTTTTCTAACAAAGAGTTTATCTTCTCCCCAGGCAGTTCCAGCTGAAGAGAACACTTCTCTATCGATAATGGTTCTCCTAATACCTATACGAGATGCAGGCTATAAACGAGAACTATCAAAAAAGTTTCTCCTATAGGGTCCTTAGCATAAACACTCAGTCAGAAATAAACAGACAGAAAAAACTTAAAAAAACTACTTCATAATTAAACAAATAAATTTACATATGATTTTTCCTTTCGAGAACCTCGGAGGATGATACGAACAAGCTTAACTAGCTTACCTTACACTAATGTATATTACACTCATTACTTTTATATAATTACAAGGTATCTTTTTATCAAGCTACTACTACTAAGGCTAGAGAGTGGATATGAGCTCTACTCAGAGAAAATCTTGCTTCTTCGATGTGTGTTCTCATACTGGGCAGACCTCTACTTTTATAGATGCTCCGGGAGGAAGGCTTCTTCAGAGACTTTGTTCTTATCTTCTTAGCACTGTGACTTCACGAGTACGCCACCTTCATGTTATCGCTTTTTTCTTATTCATGGGCGTCTCTTTTCCATCGAAAGCAAAATTCTTCGCTATTGTTTATGTCACTTTGCCGAAACAAACCTTCTGTGAGAGGGATTGTTCAATTCTTAATTATTAGGGGCATTATTAACCTACATATTACTTTTCATTTTTAGGCACATTATTAGTCTACAAATTAGCTCACTGGTCATGCCCGAATGATTGATAATAGCTTATCAATTTAATATTTATTTTATCTTTAGCGAATAATCTTAGTAGTATGATTGCCCATAACCACCAATATCCATGGTATCTACATCTAAGAAGGATACTTCAAAATTTTCATTATATACTTTTTCATCTCTTCAAATTTCTTGTTTATTTCTTGTTTTAATTTCTTAAGTATTTCTTCCTTTAATTCTTTCTTCCTCTAGGGAAAAACTTCTTCAAATTTTTCTAGTACTTTCCAATATATATATTCACCATCTAAAGGGTCAATTCTCATTGTTAAGCATTCTTTATATGTGGGTTTTTTAGATGGCTCTTCTTTTATATTTATATAATGAAGGTGTTCTAGAGTCTTCTCATTCTTCAATCTCTTATATTTTTGAATATATTCCTTGGTGGCTGGCTCTATATAGTAGTTTACTCCTAATATTTTTCTTGCTTGACTTAATGCTTCATCAATATATTTATATTTTTTACATGACATTCCACCCGTTAATTTTGAATCTATCTTATGGGCTATTATTTATTTAAAGAATATATATATTCCTGAAACCTTTCCTTCGAAAACCACATATATGGGCTTTTAATCTATGGTTTCAATATTTTGAGCCATAGGCATTAATTCATTTATTTAATGAAAATATTCAGAAAGGCTATTTAATATTGATAACATATATCCTTTTTTATCTCTCTTCTTGTTATATTGATACCAGAAATTGTCCAAGATGCATTATTGCACCTCGTCTACAACTATGTGATCTTTTGGTTTAAATTTATAGGTATTGGGTGAATATATTTTCAGCTTGTTATCATCTCCGAAAGTGAAAAATTTAACTCCACTATAATTTATTAACCTCTTCATACCTACAAGATAGGTAAACAAGAAAGTAAATCAGGTAAATTATTATCATTTTTCTTTAATATGATCAAATATAACTTTATAACTATTTCCAGTGATAATATCTTTAAATAGAATCCATCTTCTAGTAGAACTCTTTTTACCATTAAGTTGATCGTAGTATCTACAAATTGCCTCACAATTTGTTTTTACTGTAAACTCTTTAAACCCCAAGTATAACCTGAAAGCATTTATTGCGTTGATTATTGCTAGGATTTCTCGATCTGTATTGTTTACAGTTTTTAATTTATAGCTTCCATAAGCATATTTTTTTTCTTCCGTCATGGATGAGTATTTAGTACGTCTTTGCTTTAACACTGCACCACAACCATGCTGAGATGCATCTATTTCAACAATAAAGTAATTATCATCCAATGATAATTCTAAGGGTTTTAAGCATCTAACCCTTTGTTTTATTACCCTTACTAGTCTAATGTCTTCAGAGTTAAAATATTTTTGGCCTTTTTTCTAAATTTCACGTATAATGGTCCTGCTAGTTTTGCTAAATTATCTATGTGATTTCTAGCATAATTTATAATCCCCAAGAATTGTTGTAGTTCTTTTTTATTATTCATGACATTAGGAAGCTGTAAAATTTTTTTAGCAATATGATCTTGTAGATGTATTTTGCCTTCTCCTAATTCGTGACCAAGGAAGTTGATTTTCTCCTTGCATATTTCCATTTTCTTCTTAGACAGAATTAACTCATTTTGTTCGACCTTTCTAAAAAAGATTTTAAGGTGAGCAATATGCTCCTTATAAGTTTTTGAAAACACCAGGAAGTCATTTATATAGACTAATATAAAATATTAGTTTTCGTTAAATATATTTTACATTTTTCTTTGGAATAAGGCAGACGCATTTTTTAAACCTAATGGTATTACAAGCCATACATAATGTCCCTGAGGACAGGTGAACGTAGTCTATTCTATGGATTCTTCTGCCATCTTTACTTACCAAAACCTAGCTTTCAAGTCAAATTTAGAGAAATATTTAATACATTGTATTCTGTTGATCCATTCTTGCTTATTTAGGATATTATAGGCATCTTCTGTAGTATTATCATTTAACCTTTTATAATTGATGACCATTCTGGATTTACCTCTAACTTCTTCGACATGGTTTCTTACTATAAATGCTACTGACCTATGTAGACTCCTCCTTTCTCTTATTGCTCCTAATTTTAACAATTCTTCTATATGCATTTTAAATTTCTCTATATCCTTTATAGTTGCTTTTATTAGGCATGTTTTAATTATATAGTCCGGATTTATTATATTAATTTTGCAACTAATTGATTTTTTCTCCCAGTATTTCATAGGGAATTATCCTATTATTTGAATGTCTTCTAGTCTTTGAATAACCTTTTCAATATCTCTTTTAGATTTTATATCTCTATATCCATTTGGAGCGAATGATTGTAGTCCTATGCATTCTATATTAGAATTTGATATATAGTATTCTTCTATATTTTCACTAAACTCATATTGTATACTTCTAGGATCAAGGCTATCAATGTTGAAAGAGGAGGAGGAGGTTCCATCACGCTTTCGCACTTCTGAAATATATAATATAAAACAGTCTTGGTAAGGGATGAATGTAAAAAATGGTGATATGGTGAAATGTAGTCTGAAATATTTTAGGCCATTTGCTCTTCATAGAATTACTATTTTCTATAGATATTTCTTTTAATTTATCTTCATAGTATTTTATTTTACTTTCTTGATTTAACTTTTCCATAAATTCAGAGATGTTATGCCTTCTATTCTCTATGATATCTTTATCAGTATTTTCTGCATCTAAGTCAACTGTAGCTCTAGACTTATAATTTATAAACCTAATGCTGGTATTTCCTTTATTATTTTGGTAACTTATGTAGTTTTCGGGCTGGTTTAAGGTTTTACTTTCTATTAAATCACTCATATTCCATTCTTCTCTTGCTCTTTCTTTATAATTTATTTTTAATGGGTTCATAAATATTATGCCTTTAGATTACATACTCTCTATAACATCACTTATATTTAGTTTGTATCTAGAGGCACTTCTATTAATTAGTCTTCCTATGAATTCTATACTTATTAGTAAATTTATCCCTTTAAATTCTTCATAGCCCTTTGTTTGAAAACCAAAACTCATTTTATTTATAAATTCTTTTACGGGCATCATTAAGTCTGGGGCTATATAGGTTATTAATCTATTCTCATTCATATCTCTTTCTAAGAAACCTAATAATGGTGCTTTATCTATTGTGTCCCCTTTTTTATCCAGCAAGGTTATTAACACTTTTGCACCTAATTTCTTTCTTGTCATGCCTTTGATTCCTATTATGTACATATCATGGTGAATATACTTATAACCTGCATATTTTAATCCATTTTCAAATTCTTTAGCTACAATTTTTAATTCGACTGACTTTGTTAAAACACTTAGTTCTACTTCTCTAGATATTCTGTATAACCCATTTTTATTTTCAAAAAATCCCATACAATATATCTGTTGAGATTTTATTGCTCTTAAGGTATCTCTCTGATATCTTTCAAGTTGCTTATCCAAATATGTGATATCTTCCAAATCATCTATTTCCTCATATTTACTCTTTTGTTTATCAGCATTACTAAGGGTTCTGTCTTCTCTGCTTACTATTCTCCTAAGGAGACTTCTAGATAAGTCCATTTTTCTGAGTTTATAGCTCGTGAAGAAGCAACTATTCCTGATGAGGCCAAAACTATTTCTTTAGTACCTTGATTAGGAAGTACTAAAGTTTTTACTTCTTCTATTAGTTTTTTAATCTCGAGTATTTCTTGGTCTAGATTTTTTAGGTCTCCTATTATATTCAGCACCTTTTTCGTATATAAAACTGTCTACCTTTTTACTTAAGAGAACAAAATCTTACTTAATGTAATCACTATTTTACACTATTCTACTTTGCCTTTCCTTAAATTCTTCTAGCAAATTTAATACAGAATTTAGCTTATTGTTAAGTAGGGAGAATTGTTCTTCGGCTTTCTTATGTTCCTTATATAACCCTTCAAATTTTTGCTCCAAATCGTCCTGTCTTTTGCCCCAATTTAGATAAAATTATATATTAAATCAACAATTAGATTTAGTTAACTATTATTATAGTACCAACTATGGTCTTCAATATGATTCAATCTATACCTTAAACTAATATTCTCCTTTATATTTATTACCTTTCTAATATTAACTTCTAAATTTAAATATTTTAGCTTTTCAATGATGACCAGGCTCTGATACCACTTTCTTTCACGCATCTATAACTATGTGATCTTTTGGTTTAAATTTATAGATATTTGGTGGAAATATTTTCAGCTTGTTATCATTTCCGAAAGTGAAGAATTCAACACCACTATAATTCATTGACCTCTTCATACCTACAAGATAGGTAAACGAGAAAGTAAATCAGGTAAATTATTATCATTTCCTTTAATATGTTTAAATATAACTTTATAACCATTTCCAGTGATAATATCTTCAAATAGAATCGATCTTCTTGTAGAACTCTTTTTACTATTAAGTTGATTATAGTATCTACAAATTGCCTCACAATCTGTTTGTTCTTACTGTAAACTCTTTAAACCCCAAATATAACCTGAAAGCATTTATTGCGTTGATTATTGCTAGGATTTCTCGACCTGTTTTGTTTACAGTTTTTAATTTATAGCTTCCAGAAATAAATAAATAAATAAATAAATAAATAAATAAATAAATAAATAAATAAATAAATAAATAAATAAATAAATATATATATATATATATATATATATATATATATATATATATATATATATATATATATATATATATATAGCAAAACATCGTGGAGCCACCGCCACCTCCACCGAATCGCGAGGAGCTCGAGAAAAAGGCCGAGAGTGCCGCATTGGCCTATCAAGGTGGTCGAGGACAAGGGCTTGGCAGGCGAGGCCAGGGACGGGGCCACGGTGGCACTCACAAGGAGCTCAAGGAGGAGGTCGAGAGCGCCACATCGGCCTGTCGAGGTGAGCGAGGATGGGGGCGGGACGGGCGAGGCCGGGAACGGGGAGGTCGAGACTGCGACGGCGATCGAGGATGTCAAGGCCCCAGCGGCAAAGCTGGCACGGGTGGAGTACTAGCCGTTGAAAGTATATATAGTAGGAGTAGGTGCTAGGTGTACAGATCTTCACAAGCAGGCCTCGTAGGGCTTCGCCTGTGAAAATATTGCCATAAATATCCCCCTCCCCCCAGCCTCTAGCTAGCTTTTTCACCTTTTGCCCTTTAGTCTTTCTTTTCTCTTCCTGTTGCTCAACTTGCGGCGGCGACCAGAGCTGGCCATGGCAGGACCGAATCCGTCGGTCGGGAGATCTTGCCGTGGTCAGCAATGGATTCTACTGCAAGTTGCAGTAGGTTCACCAGCCATCACCGCGCGCACGTGGTCCTTTTTTGTGTGCCACGCACGGGTAGATCTAGATCTAGATCCGGCAAGAATATATGCATATTTTTTTTTCATATGTATAAGTCTCTTTTTGTTTGTGTTGTACATTGTGTGGCATGTAGGTTTGGTGAAATGTGGATGCAAAAGTTGTTCTGTAAATACCGTATTGCAGTATATTTTTTGTTGAAAAAAGTTTACCACATGCAACCATCTTAGGACCCCGCCTATGATAATAATTTTCACAGGTGGCTGTCTTAGGCCTCTGCCCGTGAAAATATATTTTCACAAGTGGCCGACATAGCGTTTCATATGTGATAATAGTTTTCACAGGCGACCTAGTAAGCCGTCTGCCTTCGAAAATCGTTACTACTATAAAACTAAACTTTGCCGTCTTCTTCCTCGAAGCTCCCTCTCTCTGCCCGAGATTCTACATGAGAGAAAAAAACCAAAATAGAGGGGCAAAGGTTTTGATCTCGAATTGTTTGGTTGCATTGACTCTTTAAGGTTAAAGCATTGTTTCTCAAGCGTCTTTTTCAAGTTTGTACTTCTAAATTTGAGTGTAATATATAGGCAATCTAGCTAGCCATGGTGTTCTTTATTTACCTAGATCTAGAATTTTTTGTTAGCAACTTAGAGCTAAAGTTGGACCATAAATCTTGGAATATTTTTGCATGTGTTGTCTCCTCCATCAATGATGAAGTCATATGTAGTTAAACTAACAACAAAATGGTATAATTTTTTTTAGGTACATGTATCTAGATCTAGATTTAGAGAGGGAAAGGGAGAGAGAGAATTTTGCCATTTTGTTGTTTTTCCTAGCACTGAATAGTTGTTTTTTTCCTAGCTCTAGATAATTTGATCGAGTTAATTATTTTATGTCTCTCCAAAGAAAATTTCAAAATAGAGGGTGGAAGGTTGACCTCGAATTCTTCTTGAATTAATAATGTATGTTTGGCATTGAATTTACAGATGGATAGGTCATAGATGTATGATACGCCAATATTTCATTCGTCTTCTATTGTAGAACTTTCTAAATTTATTGAAGCCACCAAAACACACGCTTCAATTAAGAAGGCAAAGAAAATTCATTGTCGATGCATTGACTGCAAAAACCAGAAAGTGTGGTATAATCCAGAAGTACTCAGATCTCACTTGGTGAGACATGGATTTGTTAAGAATTACACAACTTGGTTCCATCACAGCAAGAAAGATGTATCTGAAGGAACTGGAGACGAAAGCTCTGTATACGAAGGGGACGGTAATCGTGATTTCATAGATGGTGGTGATTTTTGTTATAATAGATGAATCTAATAATGTTATCTTGGATGATGATGATCATGTTATGATGGATCATGCTGATGGATCTAGTAATAATGATGTTGATTTAGAGGAGATGTTGCGCCACGCTGAACCGGAAGTTCTAATTTGTTCGTCAAGAGGTTTAGATAATTTTGAGGTGTTAAAGAAGGTAGTGAAAGATCTTTTGTACGATGAGTCGAAGGAATGTGATAAGGAGTTCACAATATTGCGTTCAGTGCTTGAACTTATGAAATTGAAGACCAGAAATGGTTGGTCCAACAGTAGCTTCAACAATTTGTTGGGTCTATCGAAAGACTTGCTTCCAAAGGCTAACTCCTTGCCAACCAATACATATCAGGCGAAGAAACTTATCTGTCCACTATCGCTGGGTGTACAAAAGATATATATGCTTGTCCCAACCATTGCATCATGTACCATAAAGAGTACGCATTATTCAATAAGTGCCCAACGTGCGGCGCTAGTTGGTACAAAACGGGCAATGGATCTTTGGAGGTTGGTGATTTTGCTAATGACAAAGTAACTGCTTCATGCACGGATATCAAGAAGAAGATTCCACAATTGGTGATTTGGTACCTGCTAGTAAAGGATCACTTGAAGCGTTTGCTCAAGAACCCTTGGGACGTAGAACTTTTGCGCTAGCATCATGAAAAGTATAAGAAGAATGAGAAGTTTCGACACCCCGCCAATGCTCGACAGTGGAAAAACTTTGATGCAATGTACTTGATTTTTTAAAGGATCTAAGAAATGTTAGGTTTGCTTTAAGTACAGACCGAACGAATCCTTTTGGTGATCTAGACAGCTCACATTGCAACTGGCTTGTACTTCTAACCATGTACAACCTTACTACATGGCTTTGTCATAAATGAAAATACGTTTTATTTTCTATCCTTATACAAGGCTCACAACAGGCCTGTTATTGATATAGATATGTTTCTCGAACCTTTAATGGAAGATATGGCAGATCTATGAAACAATGGGGTTTGGGTGTGGTATTAATTCCTTCAGCAGTGTTTCACGCTCAAAGTCACTATTTTCATCGTTACCATCAACGACTACCCCGCACTGTTTTCCGTATCAGGACAGATCAAAGGTAAGACAAGATGTGTTATCTACTTAGATGGTACCGTGTACACGTACCTTTCAGGATCTAACAAGCTAGTGTATATGCGGCACCGATGGTTCTTAACCACAAATCACAGATACCACATCAAGGTTGCGCATTTCAACAATACCGAAGAGTACGCTTTTGCACCAACATTCTGCAATGGGCAAGTAGTGTTCAAAATGATGGGGAACATCAAGGTTGTTTTCGAAAAGTCAAAGAAAATGAGAACAAAGCAGAAGAAAAATACAGACGTACCCGAGGCGCCATTTAATAAACATTCAATTTTCTTTAAGTACTTGACATACCGGAAAGATAGATTTTGAGGTTCGACATGCCATCGATGTCATGCACCTAGAGAAAAATATGTTCGATAGAACTATTGGTCTCTTACTGGACATACCAAGCAAGACGGAAAGATCTGGTAAATATGAATATCAGGCAGAAGCTTCACTCTGTGGATGAAGGTAATGGAAAAATCTACCTCCCCCAGCTAGCTACACCTTAATACTTCAGGAGAAAAAAGCATTATGCAAGGCCTACATGGGGTGAGAGTGCCAACTTAGTTTTTCTTCAAACATTAAGCGACTAGTCTCGATGAAAGATTTGTCGATGTCCAGCTATAATTCTCACGACTGCCATGTGATGCATACGGTATTTCTTGCTATTGCAATCAGGTCAATCAAACCAATATATGTTAAGATGGTCACCATAAGGTTGTGTTACTTCTTTAACGTAATTTCACAGAAGGTCATTGATACTGAAGACTTAGATCCTCTTCGTGTATTCATGATAGAGACTATGTGCAAACTTGAGATGTGCTTATCTCCATCATTTTTCAATATGATGGTGCACCTTATGGTTCATATCATGCCACAGATAATTGCACTCAGGCCATTGTACTTATATTAGATGTGGCGGTACAAGTGCTACATGTCGATTCTAAAGAGGTACGTGCATAACCATGCTCACCGGAGGGATCGATGATAGAGGGATACATTACTAAAGAGGTCGTGGAGTACTGCATAGATTACTTATAAGATAGAAAGGCAATTGGTTTACCAGTACCTCGATACGAGAGGAGACTGTCCGGAAGAAGGATGAAAGGAAAGAAAAGATTCATCGATCAAAATTACAAAACGGTGCATGAAACATATTACAGTGTCCTGCAACAGCTTACAATTGTGGAGTCGTACATAGAGCAACACCTAAATTAGATAAGAGTTCAAAATGTTGGACCATCAAATGATTAGATAATGAAAGTGCACAAGCGTCGTTTCACTTTCACTGAATGGTTGAAGAACCAAAACCTACAAGATGGAGAAACCACTGAGGAGAAAACTATGAAAAGATTGGCCTATAGCCCATCAAGTACACCTCCTGGCAAGCGTATGACATCAATGGGTACATGTTTTATACCAAAACAAAGAACAAGAAGGGTGTAGTCCAAAACAACGGTATTCGAGTAGAGGCAATCGACACAACTGGGCAAAAGAGCACATAGTATGAGTTCATAGAGGAAATTTAGGAACTCGACTATGGATTAAATATGCAGATACCGTTGTTTCGATGCCAATGGGTCAAGCACCCAGATGGAGTGTTCGTGTACAACTTTAGGCTTACAGTTGTTGAGCCTCGAGAATTTAGGCCACAAAGATGACCCATGGGTTCTAGCTGATCACATCGCTCAGATTTTCTATGTAACGGGCTCAGATAATTTGAAGAAAGATATAGTTCTATTTGAAAAACAGAGAATCCTGGGAGCTCATGATGTGGAAGACGTCAATGAATATAATCAATACGATACCATATCACTTTTCTCTGATTTTCCAAAAAAGATTAAGCAAGTCAAAGCAACCATCGATGATTCTTCGAAACCCTAATGTGAACTTGAAGGTGTCAAGTGAATTTCAAGGGGTATTGAATTTGAATTTAATTCTTGGGATTTTGAAAGGGAGTTCTCGATGGGAATTTGAACTTCGAGAGGGATCAAAATTTGAAGGATTTTTAATGAAGGGTTTCAAAGGACATTCAAATTATGGATTCAACTCCGGGGTTTAGATTTGTATAGGAATTTTGATTGGGATTTTGAGAAGGATCTCGAATTTGAATTATTCAAGGAACTTGGGATATGTTAGGGGGAGGTATTCGAATCTCGAAATTCAAGCTTCGGTATTTTGGGGAAAATTTGAAATCGAGATTTTGGGATTCAAAGAAGGGTTTAACTAAGACCTATGGCACTTAGTCCTTAACCACACACACTAAGAGCCAAAATTTTTGAAATTAGGGTTTCTATTAAAATAGTTTTTAATGGCCCGGAAACGGGGCATTACACCATCCACAGGTCTTCGAGGTGCTTCAACAGCATGCGCATCTGTCTCATATCATCGACCCAGTTGTGGAGCATCTTGGGGGCATGGCCGATGAATGCTGGAAGAGAAAGGGCGGGATTGGAGCAGTAGACCACTCCTGATACCACCCCTTGAGAGAGGTCTTGAGGGGAAGAGAGAGATAAACCTTCTTCAGCTCATTGTGGAGCTGAAGGCCGGCACCCCTGACAACCTAGGGTCTCTACTTGCTTGGTTGGGGCTTAAGGTGGTAAAAATATCGGAAGAGGTTAAAATGAGGGATGACTCCAAGAAAACCTTTACAAAGATTGATGAAGATGGTGATTTGGAGGATGGAGCTGGGGTAAAGATGAACCAACTCGATCATATAATAATCGAGCAGGCTGCGAAAAAAGCTACAAGAAGGCGTAAACCCACGGCGGAAGAATGACTCGAAGGCAACCACCTCGTGCGTCTCCAGTGTGGGGTATGCTCACCGGCGACGGCGCGCTAGGCGATAAGCTCCTTCGGTGACAACACTCCCTCTACCACTAGCTCTTCCAACCTAGACTCCAAAGATGAAGAGGCAATGGTGTGGATTTAGATGAAGAGGTGGACATTTTCAGATCTGGGGGTTTAGGAGATGTTGTGGAGGGGGAAAGATGAGCAAGAGATTACAAGAAGGTTGCTAAGCTTGTATCTGGTGAACAGCACATGGAAACCCTAGAAGGCTAGAAGACTGAAGGGCACGAGAACTTTGGAGACGATGAGGCGCAAAAGCTTGGAAGGCTAAGGGATGCGCGAATGGGAGAAGAAGGGAATCTTTTCTCTCTCTCCGGAATATAAAAGGCCATGCCGGGTGTGTGGTCTTGGGCTCACATATTCAGTCGTGGGCCGTAAAATAAAAGGTTTCTTAAATGGCACGCCTTATTGGGCCAACCACTGGTCACGCTAAAATCATGATGCAGGTGTTATTTTACAATATTCCTATTAAATAATCTAATATACTTCATGCTAAGTCAACAGCTAGGTGTATTACATTCAGGTATCTCGATTATTTCAAGGTATTGAGGATATGTCCTTATAAGGATCGATAGTTGATCTCCAATAAAATCGGGATACAGATATCACTCAAGTACACCTCATCCCGCATTGGCCTGAGTCCATAGTGATTAAAGGCTTACACCCTGTTCTTTAGTGCTTATGTGGGTTGGCTTATTGCCTCGTTTCCTGCGCGCACGCTTTCCAAAACGATCAACGGTGTGTTTTTTGCAAAAAATTTCTATATAAAAGTAGCTCTAAAAAACAAATAGATCCATTTTTCAAGTTTTTAATAGTAAATACTTAATTAATCACGCGCTAATGATGTTTCTCGTTTTGCGCGCGGCTTAAATAAGCTAGTTGAGAAGCTGGAACGAACACAGCGATATAAATTTAGCCAAATTGCCATGAACAAAATTAAAGACATAATTGAGTGAAGAGTTATACTTCTAGGTAATTGTTACTCGGGAAAGACTAAAAGGTTAAAATTTCTAACTCTATGTTTAGTTGCTTCACAACGAAGCATAGATTCAAGGGCTACACCTAATAGGTGCACCAATTCGGTGCACACTATTCACCATTTTCATGAAGCCTTTCATAGCCTCATTGCTAGCTAAAGCAGCCTTGGGAAGAAAGGCACTCAGGAGACAATTGCTCAAGAAGATAGCACTCGGGAATTTATTCACCTTGGAGGAAGAGCACTCAGCGGCAGGTTGCGACTCGACTATGAAGGTATCAGGTACCCTTACAGGAGGTAAATATGGTCACCCGAACAGGAGGTGGGCTCACCTATATAATTAGAGATAAAGTAGAACTCAGCTTCATATTACCTTGCACGACAAGAAAAGGGATAAAGTCTTAGCCGAGTACTACATGTACAGGTAAGGAAACCTTAGGTCGTATCCGACTGGGTTTCCTACCCCGTAACCCTTACCCCTCGTCATATATAAGAGGGCTAAGGATCCCCCTTGGGGGAAGAACTCATACATAGCGAAAGCAATCCACCATAACAGGAGTAAGGTATTACATCTCACCAAGGGTTTGAACCTGTCTAAATCTCTGTCTTTTAAATCCATCTAGCTTTAGGTCCAATGCATAGTCCTATATTCGTTATTACCTATATAAAACATCGACAAATCTTAAACTTAATGCGATAAAAAAATTGCATAGAAAAAATTATGCTTTCGACAGGATAAGGCTACATTAAGATTACTTGAGAAAAAGGCTACAATATAATTTCCTTCTATATCTGGATATGGAGCTATAGAATGGAAAAATAAATAACTATGCTCAACAGAATTAAAAAAGACTTGATGTATGAAAATGAACTTCTAAGCTACCAAAAAGGTGGATTGTACTAATCACACTAAATCAGAAATTCAGAATCAGTTGGATAAACAGAATTTAGGAATCAAATTAACTCTCTGCTAGAAGCCTTTCATGCCAAGTTGGGTATGGAGGTTAAATAGGCTCCCAACACCAATACATCGGTCTTAATGTAATTGAGTCGGCAGCAAAATAAATTAGCAAATCAAGCGAAATATGGTGTGTATTTACCTGTCCTTGCAGCCGATTCGGATGTAGAGCTTCCTGTGTTGTCCATTACTCCGTAGAAGTAGGCTGAGGTGAGGAGATGTGTGACCTAAATTACATTAAGATCGCTTGCAAGTCGACCACTACCATGACAGATTGAATGCCAAACTAATTTCAAGTAATTAATCTGAACTGAAACTGACTAACATAACCAAATTGAACTCCATCTTTGTCAAAATGTACTACAAGTTTTCCAATGTTGTGTCTATTTACAATCTGAAACTTAAACTGAGATATATTCATAAGCCATTATGTCATGTGCTGAATCTGAAATAGCATATGATGCGCACTACAGTACTAAATACTGCACCATTTGTTTTCATGCTAGGTGATATTTCTGCACCATTGGGTTTCATGCCAGGTGAAAATAAAGGCTGATTTTCCTATGCACCCAATCAATATTGAGATAGCTCCTTTTTTCTCAACTAATTGTGCAAATTGTTCAAATATACATCAATTCAGAAGACCTAGCAAAATACTTGTAGACTGCGCTAAATGAAAATATCAAAAGGCCTAGTAAAAGGCTTAAAATGGTTCTATTATTTTCTCATAGAAAGTTATATGTGTAAATACACACTTCTGTACAAGCAGTTGAGCAGGATAACGGCAAGAAAAAAATACACAAGTACCCACATACTTGGGTGATGATGGTGGCCTCGAGGGAGGCAACGGCCAAGGTGAGGAGGTTCCTGGTCTTGGTGATGTGTTGCACTTTCTGCTCTGTATAGCAGAGTTGGGAGAATGCCGTGGTCGAGCCATCAAGCTCTGCATGATAGAACGAAAGGTAGAATTTAGAAGCCCATAGATATAATGCATGTGAATATGGATCGTTGATAATTATCTTATAATGCTTTAAATATGCATCACAGGATACAAGCGTAGACCGTGCAGTCGGCCGACAATGACGGGGTCAGACGACGGTTGGTGTTTCGATCTAGCGATCTCGCTGCCATGCAGCCACGGACACTCGCGAGCTCTTCACATCTGCATCTGCAAGTTCCATTTACCCAGAGTCCGTTAGCTAAACGTAAAACATATCACAGAGGTGGATCAAGGTTTTATACCTAGAATAAACAATGGAAAAAAGACAACCATTCCAAATGACACAAAAATGTCTATTTTCGGAATTTCTAAAGAACAGATCAATATCAACACTTACTATAGAAATCATATGCTTCTTAGAGCATGTATGCTTGATATGACAGTTGTTCAAAGCCAATATTTTCTACAATATGCCAAATATTTTTATTTTTTGCGTGTGGTGGCACAATTTCAATCAAGCACCTGGAATTAGAAGAATTAAAACAAATAACTGTACATATGGAGCAAGAGTTCTAGACCTTGGGTATGTGAAAGAATGTATAGCAGCATTCTAGACCTTGGGTATGTTCTAGAATTTTCTTTCCCTAATAAGGATATTTTGCAATTGTTCTGGAATCCCAACCATTGATAAGATGCTGGATGAAAAAAATAATATTTTATCAGCCATCAGGGAACATAATTTAGAATTTGTCTGTTGATCATTATCAAATAGAGAGATCAGAGCAAAGACAAAGCAATAGCAATTCCTATTTCCTAAGCCATAACTTAACACAAATCACAAAGAGATTTGACAGATAAAATAAGGGTTATTCCTTGAAAAGCATTTTGATAAGTGTGTGTACGCTGCCATGCATAACCTCCCAGATCCAAGTACTTTGATCAAAATAATCTTGATTACATGGCAGCAATGGATTGAATATGTTTAGCGCTGATGGTGTATAATCTGATCAGCACTGGACCATCAATAAGCTTGGTTCCATCTCACACAAATTGCTCAAACCAAACACTGCGAGCGCAATAAAGTTTAGGAAACATGTCACTACATTCAAACATCAGATAGTCTATTCAAGCATCCTGCTACAAGGGACTCTCGACTAAACCATTCTAGATCGCTAAGCCTAGACAGGCAATCCATAGGGAGAACTAAGTGAGCTTACCCCATATTGGCGGAAGGGTTCCGAAGATCTCCGGGGCGGCGGCAGTGAGGGGAGTGCAAGTTAGGAGCAGCGCAGGCTGCATTAGACTTGTGCCACCGGACGGCCATCCCCGCAAGTCGCCACCGCCGGAACGGCCGCTCCCTCGAGTCGCCGCCGCCGGATCCGCTTCGCCTGAGCGCCGGCGCCGCCGGATCCGCACTCCCAACCACTTCCCCGCTGATGGTGCTCCTAGATCTGGTGTGAAGAGAGGAGATAGGGGAAAAGAAGACGGCGTCAGGGAGGTCGGTGATGTGGTGGCGCTAGAGCACGGGGTCGGGCAAGGGCAGCGGAAGGGAAGGGGGCCGCATGGCGGGTGAGGAGGAGGGGCACCCCGATGCGGCGCGATAGGTGAGGAGGAGGGGCAGCCCGAGGCAAGGTCCCGGCGGCGGCACTGCGGTAGGTTGTAGCGGAAGGGAGAGGGGTGTGGGGGAAGGGAGGGGTGCGGGGTAGAAGGGGGTTCCCAGTGGCGCGGCAAGGTAGGGTGCGGGGGAGAAGGGGTATAGGTGGCCAAACGGGCGGACCGGGCCGGCACGGCCCGAGGCACGGTCCGGCACGGCCCGCTACGGCACGGTCCGTGTAGGCACGGTTTCTGTAGTGGGCCGTGCCGTGCCGGCCCGCGTGCCTCCCCTCGGCCCAGGCACGGCACGTCGAGGTCGTGGGCCGTGCGTCGGCGGCCCACCGTGCCCGGGCCGGCCCGGTCCGTCGACACCTGCCGCCGCACGTCCGGCGTCCCCAGCCTCCGCCGCCGCCTCCTCGCCTGCGTGCCGCCCCCTCCGCCGCCTGCCGCCGTCCTCCGCCGCCGCCTCCCCGCCTACGCGCCGCCCCCTCCGCCGCCTCGGCCTCCTCCTGGCCTCCTCCCGCCGCCTCGGCCTCCTCGGCTCCTCCACCTCGTCCCGCCACCTCGGCCTCCTCCGTCTCCTCCGCCGCCGCCTCTCGCGCGCGCCTCCCCGGCCTCCGCCGCCCTCCTCCGCCGCCACCCCGCCTGCGCGTCGCCCCCTCAGCCGCCTGCCGCCGTGCCCGTGCCCCGTGCCCAGTGCCCAGTGCCCGTGCCCCGTGCCCCCGTGCCCGTGCCCCGTGCCGTGCCGTGCCGGCCCGCCGTGCCGCACCGCCGGCCTAGGCACGGCACGGCTACTCAGGCCGTGCTGGCACGGCCCACGGCCAACCGTGCCGGGCCAGCCCGGGCACGGTTACTGTAACACCGTGCCCGGGCCGGCCCGACGGGGCACGGCCCATTTGGACATCTCTAAGAAGGGGTGTGGGGAAGAGAGAGGGGTGCGGGTGGTGCGATCTGGTCCGTTGATTTCATCCAGATGAATATAGGTCGACGGATTTGAAGAATCAAGAATGAACTATGAGGCATGAGTAAAACATGTTGGTGCATTATAGGATAGATATTGCTACATATATTTTAAAACAATGATAGTTTGCAAAGGGATCTCTTCTTCAGCTCCCCTTTGGTCGAGCCATTTATCATCACCTTTAAGTTTGACAAAAATAGTTTATGGGTAAGAAAATGAAAATTAGTTTATGGCCATTGCCCAATAAGAAGGTTTGCTCAATATTTCATGGGTGAAAATGAACAGTAGCTGGCCATGGTAATCTTTTTTTCTCTAGTCACTAGTAATT
Source organism: Oryza meyeriana var. granulata (assembly GCA_003991445.1). NCBI lineage: Eukaryota > Viridiplantae > Streptophyta > Magnoliopsida > Poales > Poaceae > Oryza > Oryza meyeriana. Next base: position 173,540 of record RYFJ01000511.1, on the reverse strand, counting down.
TAGTTTTCATAATGGTCAGAATCTCAAAAAGTTTGCTCCGTTGAATCCAAGGTCCATTAATATTTATATGTTAGTACACCAACTACAGTGGTCGGCAGGGTTGCCAGTCTTGACTCTGGGATAAAAGAGATGTTTTTGTTAGTGAAGTTATCGGTTATGCCATGAAAGGCCCTATAATCAATTATCCTTTGTTGAATTTGATGTCAAATTTGAATGTGTTCAAAATTTCAGCTGCTAATTGCTTAAACTATTGTCCGCACATTAATCTTTCTAGATCATGCTTTGGAGTTAGGATGTATTTATTTTTCACGTAACCTAAAATTCTAAATCCAAGTTTCACAATTCAAAGTATATTGTGCCACAGTTCATGTTAACAGGCAAGATGTCTAGTATTTTTTTGAATCCATTCAATTGAGCTATCTATATATAGACCTCAACAACTAAAGTAATTTTTCTCTTCAGAGGATTCAAGCTGACTTACTGAAGAAGAAAACTCTGCCATATGAAACAGGTTATGCTCATAGCTTTTCCTACATATGTGAAATGCAACCTGTACTGAAAAACCTTTCTTCATTAATACAGGCAGGATTAGACTAAAGTGAACAATCCTAGGCATCTGCATAGCCAAATTAAGAATGTAAGGTAATCTTGGATCTTTATTCAACAGGCATACATAGAATACTAACAAAACAAGGCATCAAGCTTTTGCTGTCAGAGTCTAGTTCTTCCTAATTTCTCAACTTACATCTAATACTACTACTACTCTCCAAAAAAAAAGAGACAAATGCGTTTGCAGTGAACAAGGCATGTCAGTATTTGCACTCTCCTATGTCAATTCATTAGACAAGAGTGAAACGAATCTTAAGATGTGTCGGTGATACTCTTAGGATTGGACTAGTTGCTAGGATAACCGTCATTCTACAGGTGGCTTTGTTGTCTTCCTGTGAGAGATAACTTGATATCATGGACTGTAAGGAAGCAAACTACTGTATCCAGGTCCAGTACAGAAACAAAGTATAAAGCATTAGCTAATGCAATAGTTGAAGTTATTTGGGTTCGGTCATTACTTGAAGAACTTTGGTGTACCCTAGCCCATGGTTTAAAAGGCGGTAAGGCGAGGCGAGGCGAGCGACCCCCTTCCAGACATCTAGGCGATAAGGCGGACGCCTAGGTGACGCCATACAAACATCCTAATATATAATGCCACTAAAATTCAGAAATTTGTTAGTAGTGCTACTAGTGCACATCACATATAAAATAGCAAAGTAGGAAATATGTTAATCTGAAATCTCTCCTCTCTCATCTAGTCATCTCTCAATAGCCATCATCAAACTCTCCCAGGATGTTGGCTGCCTCTTCTTCTCCACCACCATTGGCATCATTGTGATCATCCTCACAATCTGTCACATCTGCATCATCATAGGGATCTTGAATTTCTTCCTCTTCTTCATTTTCTGAACCCAGCTCTTCCTGAACTGTTGTAGGTACAGAGTTTCTTGCACGCTTGTTGTGGGATCTTCTTGGAAAAGTTCGGCCATGAAGTGACTGTGATGCTCCAACAGCTTCATCAACAAGGTCCCATGTAAGGTCACACTCACAGCCACGACAACCTTGAGCAGGTACATGTAGTGAATCAGCCCACTCATTGTCACAATCAAAGTCCTCAATAACCAAAGGATCAAATCCTTTTCCCTTCTACTGTAATTTTTGGAACCTAGTTTTCATCTTCCTGTTGTAGGAAACATAGACAATAAAATTCAGTCTCTTATGCAACAACCGGTTCCTTTTCTTAGTGTGGATCTACAAAATAAGAAATATAATACAGCAAAAAAATAAATAAACTGCTTGATGAAATATTGGTAAGACAGCAAGGAAATGAGGAAAACTCACAAATTCAAAGGTACTCCAATTGCGCTCACAGACAGATGATGAAGCACAAAGACTAACCACATGCCTAGCAAACCTTTGTAGCTCAATTGCACGGCCACCATACGAACGCCACCAGTCAACTAGAACAACAAATGCATCATATATCAGGAGCTAGGACTGGAAAAATGCTTGCTGGAATTAAATTGCTATGATGCACACTTGATGAAATTAAAATGGAAAAACAGCACTTACGAGGGCTCATTGACTCAAGGTTTTGTTTGGCCAATTTGTTTGAAAAAGCATTTCCTCGAAGATATTCATAATCCATGGCTTGAGCATTGATCTTGTCTCTAGTTCCCTCATCCTCCACCATTCTTGCAAGCACATCAAGAAAGGAACCTCTTAGCTATCCAACAATTACATCATCATCTTTTCTTATGAGAGGATGTAGCTTCCCTGGGTTCAAATATAGTGCAGCCCCATAGAGTGGATGGTCCATTTGTTTCTCCCAACGTTGCTCAATTATCTTCATGATCTTCTCAAGCAACCTTCTCTTACTTTGGATGGCAAAGCTGAGCTTGATCTTCTCCTTTGCATGGTTCATTAATGCTTGAACCTCAGGCATTGCTGGCTTCTCATCTCCATCAACCACCCTAAGCACAATAAGGAGTGGGGCTGAAGCTCTAAGGCAATCTTCAACTTTATTCCAAAACTCTGTAGAGAGCACAATGTCATGCACATCTAGACCAGCTTTGGTTTTTGCCAATTTGTTCCCAGTCCATTTTTCACTAACAAATGAACCCTTCAAGGCATCCTTCTGCTTGTGCAAACTCTTCAAAGTAAGAAAGGCAGTTGCAAAACGAGTGGCCACAGGTCTCACAAGATCAGCCCCACCAGTTTTCTCCCTCATGGCATGAAGGATCCTCCCATGCCTATAGATGAAAGTTGTCACACGCCTTGCACGTGCAATAGGTTGTTTGAAGGCCTCCAAGTTTCCAATGTCTTCCAACATGAGGTCCAAACAGTGTGCAGCACATGGACTCCAAAATATTGTAGGAATCCTCTCCATTAGAAGCTTGCCCGCTGCCTTAAAGTTAGCACCATTATCTATGACAACTTGGACAACCTTGTCTTTCCCAATGCCCTCAATTCTTTTCTCTAGCAGATTAGCAAGCATGTTTGCATCATGTACTTCACTTGATGCATCAACTGACTCCAAGAAGTAAGTCCCCTCTGGGCTGTTCACTAGGAAGTTAATCAAGTGGCGTCCCCTCCTATCAGACCATCCATCTGACATGAGTGTGCAGCCATAATATTTCCATGACCTCTCATGCTCCTCTCTCATAGTACATGTTGACTTCACAGCATCATTAAGCAATGGCTCCCCAAGTTGATAAGGTGTTGGGGGCTTGTACCCTAAACCAAACTGTGTTGTGGCCTCAACTGCAATCTGAAATTGCCTTGCGGCTGCTGCATTAAAAGGTACACCACACTCATAGAAGAACAAGGCCCACTGCATATCCACATAATGCTTCTCCTCTTTGCTTTTTGCTGCTGCATTAATTGTGGGCTGATAAGAACCTAAAAGTCTCTCATCTATCATCTCTTTTGGTGTCTTCCGAAGCATCTCAACAACGGATTTGGTTGCCTTTTGCTGTGCACTCTTATTACCAATAGCCTTTGGTATGGTTGCTTGCCTTCTTTTGGCTGCTGTCCCTGAACTAGGCTGAACCTTAGTAGCTTGGGAAGATTCACTTTGTTGTGGCTCACTTATAGGAGCTGCCCCATTTACAGAAACAGAAGCCTCATTTGCTGACACCTCCACCACTTCTGCTTCTACATCCTCAGCCTCAAGGAACAATGGTCTTCTTCTCTTGTTTGCCTCCAAGTAAGCTGCCATCTCCCTCCTAAGATCAGTGCCCACTTTTGGACAGATTTTTGCATCTCCAAAGCCACCCGCTAAATGTTGCTTCAACCTCTTTATCCCTCCACGAACTGACCCACCACATAAGGTGCATGCCACCTCATCTTTATTACCAAGGTCTGGCCAGTAGGCATACTTCCACCCTGGATCAGTTGACTTTCGCGGCTTACGGGCTAGATCATTCTTGGGATCATACTCGCTGCCGATGGAAGGTGGACTTGCCATTGTGCTGTAGCTGCATAAAAACCAAAGAACCCAAGCAAATCACATGGTTAATGCTCTGTACAGTTTATATAGGTTAATGAGCAGTTTAACAAAGAGCAAAGGACAGTACAGTACAGCCTAAAGCAAACAACACATAATTGAATAAGCAGTTAAGCAAATTGCAGTATAATATGGCACAAAAGTATAGGAATCAGTAAACTAATTACCCACTAGCACAAAGCACAAGCACGAGCAGTCAAGCATATGGAGTAGAAGCAGCAATAGCACTAATGCACTAGCAGTTTTGCATATAAGACAGAAGTACATATCAGTTTTATAAAGCAAGTCACTTTAGCACATAAAAGAGAGCAACTAGCATATAAAACAGAGCAATTAGCGTCTAAAATAGAGCCCCTGATGTCCTAATCACAGACAAGAGTACAATGCTACCAGTGGACCACTCCAATCTGCATCTATAAACAAAACACAAGTAGACAAGCCAGAAGTAGACAACCCCATGTAATGTGCTCTGTATTATATGCAAGCCAACCACGGGCACATGCAAATAAGTAGCAGAGGAAGGGGAGAGAGAGAAGTCAGAAGAGGCATCAGGCATACCTGTTCGCACCAAAACCACCGGGTGTGCCAAGAAACTTGTTGATGATCTGGTTTGATGCGATTGAACATACGAAGGCCTGGGAGATCTGCTTAGCTCCAGTGCAGGTCCTAAAATATTTGAGGTTCGTAGGCGTACCAGTCAATTTGACCCCGCAATTGACAAGGAGAATATTAGCTCAGGGATTCAATCGGCCAATAAGAATCCCTCTAGCCGATTGCCAAAGGAATGCTTGAGCATCGGCTGAAAGCCGATGATAAGACTTTGTCCGGGCCCCAGCTATCCGCGCCCGGGTCTCGTGCCCGTGCCCGGGTCCTCGTGCCCAGGTCCTCGCTCCCGGGTCCTCGCTTGTGCTCGTGCCCGGGTCAGCAGCAATTGCACATCGGCTATCGGCCGATACGGACTGATGTAGGCTCCTTGTAGCCGATGGCCGATGGCACCTGTGTATCGGCTAGGAAACCGATAACGCTATAAGCAAATAGATAAGCTGTCAGTATAACATGTGCATCGGCTAGAAGTCGATGATAAAATAGATAGGCAGAATAGTAGGCTAGCCGACTGCCAAGGAAACACATGTGCATCGGCTAGAAAACCGATGATAATATAGATGACCAAAATAGTAAAGATAATACAGTCGGCTTTATAAAAAGATAACCTATCGGCTAAGCACTCCGATAGAACATCGCATATACACCTATCGACTCAGCAAGGATAAATCTATCACTATCAATCTAGTAGTTCAAACTTGACTGATGCAGCACAGATTAATAATGATAAAAGAACCTCGATGAGCCGATAGATCTAATGCAATCGTGATGTATATGATAACTTACCGGCTATACATTCCGATAAGACACTTGCGCAAAAACCATCAACCTAGCAGGAACGATTTATCGCTGGCAGCTCAGTAGGTCGGACCCAACCGATGCAGCACGAACTGATGATAAATCGCCCCCAGTAAGCTGATAAGATCTACGCACACGTGATGTGGTATACCTGATCGGCCTAAGAGGTCGAACCGAACCGATGCAGCCGTAGACAGGGCAGATACACCTGGGTAAGGGGTGATGAGTCTTACCCTCTCGCAGGAGTTCGGACCTAACCGATGCAGCCCCGCTCGAGAAGCAAGAACCCGTCGAAAGGGTGGCGATGCGCCGAATTTGATTGATCTGTGTGGATAGTTTACAAGGTGCCTGGGCATACGTATATATACCCCGAGTTACAGGAGTCCTTATAGGACACGATACATACTTTCCTATCTATAAACGGAAAACTAACAAGCCCTGATCGGATACGAGATCAGGTTTCCTAAAAGATAAAACTATCTAATAGATAAGATAAATAACTGCCATAACGTGGTCTTCACGATTCCTTCTCAAATCCGGTTTCTTCTGGATTAATTTCCTCCGGTTGATAGTTTCTATCTTTACCGAATCTGATATGAGCCGTGCCAAATTTTGGCGTTAACAACACCTCAGCTTGCAGGTGCCCAGCGGGAAGGCAGGTTGGAGCTGAAAGCTGGAGGGAAGGCAACTCGAACCAGGCGGCTAGCAACGAGGCAAATCAGAGGAGGTGGCTGGGCTCCAATCAATCTGCGGCTGGCAAGCTTCAATCGAGCTGCAGACAGCGGGCTCCAGTCGCCGCTGACAGCGGGCTCCAGTCGCCGCTGGAGGGGATGCAGCGCGCGGGGATGAGAGGCGCCGCCACTCCGGGATGCGCCGGCAGGAACTCGTCGCGCAGGAAGAAGAGAGGTGCGGCCGCCGGAATCTCGTCTATTTCCTCTCTCGTCTCTCTCCTACCTCCCGCCCTTATCTCTCTCGCTCTATTTCTTCCCGCGCAGTAGGCGGAAAGCGCGAGCGCGATCTCCCACGTGGGATTTCTTCCCGCGCGCGCCCCTTCTTTCCGCGTGCGCCCCTGTTTCATGAGTAAAGCGTCCGTCGCCGGCGCCTTGGCGACGCCCGGACGCCTAACAAAGCAAGGCGGACACCTAGCATGGCAAGGCAGACGCCTTACGCGCGCAAGTCCAGGCGACCCCAACGCCCAGCATTTTTCCCCGCCTGGACGCCTAGGCGACGCCTTTTAAACCATGCCCTAGCCAAAAGCTACTATTCTTTGATGTGATAATATTAGAGCTACCTATCTCTCTTCTGATCCTACTTTTCATGCATGGACTATGTTATAAACCAACACCGATAGACCATCGATAACCCAAAACAGAAGAACGCCATAGAAGATCTAAAACTGATAACGACACCAAGCTACGATTTTTGTTAACGAGATTCGAGCAAAGCCTGCATCCCCGCAGCACTTATTACAGGCGCTTCTCCCCGATCCAACATAATTACAGCGCATCAAAGTTACAACGATAACCGGTAAAAAAAGGCATCAGCACTTATGTTATACACACTATACATGTCTTAAAACAATGATACATCGGAAAGGGCATCTCTTCTTCAGCTTCCTCCTTGGTCAAGGCATTTACCATGACCTTTAAGTTTGACAGAAATAGATTGTGGGTAACAGGAAAATTAGTTTATGACTATTGCCCAATAGAGAGTTAATTGGTGAAAATGAACAATAGCAGGTCATGGTAACCTTTTATTTTTCTCTAGTCATTAGCCATTTAATGAAGTATAGTTCAACTGAGTTGTCATCATGGTCTGTTGAATCCTAAGTTCATTAACATGTTACAGCAACCAGTAGTAGCACTGTAGCAGGGTGCCAGTCTTGAGTCTAGGCAAAAGAGATGTCATGTTACAACAACGATTAATTAGCATGTTACAACAACCATTGCCCTAAGAGCAGTCCCAATGCTCCAAGTAAGATGGTATTCATAGAATTGAATGAGATGTTACATAGGAACCTTTGTGCTGAAATACATGTTGTCTTAGAAAACGTGTAGTCAAACCTTAAAATCTTAGATAATTTAATTAATAAAAAATATTATTTCATCCATTTTAAATTACTTATCATTCTAGTCTTGTTTTAAGTCAAACATATATATGTGGCTATCGATTTTCAGAAATTTATAATTTGGCTCATGTTTTCTTACTAAAGTAGCACTTTTGACCACTGGCACACTGATAGAGTTTACCTTATCGTGGTTGCGGTAACCACGCTTACCGTCAGGATACGATAACGGTAATACCGTGGCATTCCCACTAAATTTAATTAAATTTTAAAAGTAATTTAATTTTTTGATGAATTTTGTACGGTTTACCACGCTACCGTGCTAACCGTTGGGATGGGGTAACCCTAACCCCGACAGTAGATCCCTCCTCCCCTCGCTCACACCATAGGTGGAGGCCGAGCTTGAGCTCGAGAGACGGAGGACGTGGTTGAGATCAGAGGCCAGATTTGGTCAATTTCATTGATGGCCCGGATGTCGTCTTCATCGGAGCCCGGGATGGTTTTCAAGTTCTTGCGCCGATGAATGACTTGGCGCACTATCGTTGCGACCTTAGCCTCTTGGTCTTGGATGGCTTGCGGCAAGCCGATAAGCTGGGATTCTGTGGCTTCAAGATCCTTGCGAACTTTTTCAAGTTCTACCAGCAAATCGGCCTCCTTCTTCTTCAGTTGATTTAGCTTGGGTTGGAGCTCTTGGGGGGCAGCTGCCATGTCATCAAGTCTTTTCTTCTCTATCTGGGCTAGCAGCTGATCGGCTTGGATGTCTTCGGTAATCTTCTGTTGATCAGCGCGATCGGCTATACGCCGTCTAAGCTTGATGAGTTTAAACCTATGAGACTCCAGGTATGCTGCAGGGGTTAACGCGTCGACGAGTTCTTCGGGCAGGTGGTGTTCAATTTCTGTGAGTCTTGCCCGAATCGGCCCACAGTCTTCCACTAGCGCATCAATTGGGTTTTCCAGCCGACTGTTGATGCTTGTTAAATAATCGCGCACATCGGCTGGGAACGATGGTTTGGTTGCTACGCTGGTGGCTGTTTCATCTTCTGCCTCCAAGTACTTGTCGATGTCAAAGGAGAACAAATCGGCTAAGGACTGCAAAATTAGCATCGGTAATTTTTTGGATCAGTAAAAGGTTAAAAGTGAAGTGTGGGCGTGAGGAGATTACCTGAGGAAGGACATCGGCAGATCGGGTGACATCGGCTTCAGTGAGATGAGTAGGATGTTCTTCAGAGGGGCCGATGTCAGCCGATGGGATAGGAGTAGTCTCGTCGACGGTTGGAGGACTTGGTACCAAGAGAGAGTGGGGCAACTGGAGAAGCCATCGGCTCAGTGATTGGAGGGATGTCAGAGGGGTGTTGAGGTTCTGGAGCCGATGACTCGAGCTGAAAATAAAACTGGTAAGATAAGTGGAAAGCGGGTAATAATATTGAGACTTGACACATACCTGAGGAGATGAAGGAGCCGATGTTGTTTGAGGAGAAGGTGGCGTCGGGGCAACGACATCTTCCGTTTTTGACCTATCGGCCGAGGTGCCTTGAGGAGAGCCAATGGAGATGGAGCGTCGCGCCCTAAGTTTGGAGTGGCCGATGGAGGTTGATACAGAATCGGCCGACCACTGTTGCTTCTTGTTGGGGGCTCGACGCTGGCAACCTGCGAGGTAAGAGTGAGAGATGATTGGAGGTGATGGTTAAGGCTTGCGGATGTTACCTCTTCATCGGATTCGATATACTCGGTGTCAAGGCGGGAGCAGTAGCAGGTGGCCGCTAGGCTGAATATATGTTTTTTTCCATTCTGACCACCATCGAACAAAAAGCTTGGTATTGGCAGTGCAGATATACACCTCGGTGGCGGCACCTAGAAGAAGGGGGTTTGTCAAAGTCCGCATCCGATCATATTCCAGGGCGTTGCTGACCGTGCCCCAGGCCTGAAGTTTGTCGATGAAGAATAGGCCGATCGGAAGCTGACCAAGGACAAGCTGGCGGGAGCCGACCGATGGATGGTAAAACTCGTATGATGGTTGCGATCGGCCCAGAGAAAAGCCAGTTGGCAGCAGATGAGGGGTGATGGCCGATAGGAATATGGCCTTGGACTCCTCGCTTTCCAGAGTGTTGAGCGGGTCAAAATTGGAAGGCATCTCAAATGATGATGCGTCATTATACGCGAACCAGAGAGTGGCCTCCCTGGTGAAACCATAATAGAACCCCTTGAACCACTGACTGAGTCCGGTGGGGGTTATCTTGCCGCCGGAGAGGGCCGATGCAGCTTCGCCCATGGAAACGCATCGGTGGTAAATGGGATCCTGGTCTTCTGTGTGGTCAGCTGGAAAAGATTGATTAAGAAGAGAAGTCCCCGAGAAGGCCTTGGAGGTGTAGATATTGAGCCAGAGCTGTACAAACCACCAAGGACCCCCGATATGGCCGACGGGCTGGCCGGCCGATAGCTTGGTAGCCACTTGGTGAAGCAGGTGATAAGTGGCGCCAAGGAGGAATTGACCCAAGGGGATCTGTTTCCGATCAACCAAGCATTCTGCTAAACACTGCATGTTGATCTTTGGACCGAGGGTTGCGCCACCAAAAACAAACCGCTCCAGCCATAAGTTCAGAAAAGCAACATGTTCCCGGTCATCAACCGATCCAGTTCCCTTATTGTGAATGGATATGTACCTGGACCAGCCGCCGATGTTCTTTGCTTGGAGCCGATGAGCAGGTTTGAAGCGGAGCTTGAAGGGGTCGATGTAGCTTGTCGTATCCAGGTAGGTGAGCATAGTAACATCCAGCAAAGTAGGGGTCATCGGCCCGTGCCCGAACAGGAAGGCATTGAGGGCATCGGACCAGAAATATGAGGCCGATGCGAGCAGGGGTTCATTTCTTTCCATATCGGCCAGAGAGAGATTGATGCAGTGGCCGATATGAGATTCTTCCCAGTAGGTTCGCTTCGCAGCCGACACCCTGGTGTACCAGTCCCTCCACCCGGGCAGCTTGCTCGGCCATGACCTGAAGCTATTGGTCCAGTCGCTGATTAGCATGGCCGAGTTTTTGAAAGGGATACGCTGGGTCTCGGCGCATATAAAATCGGTGGGATCTTCGCTACCCATGGGGCCATGATAGAAAAAGTTTGGGTAATCGGCGGCCGGGATCAAGATCTGGTCTCTAAGATGCTACAGTAAACAAGAACATAACGAAGAACATGGCGGATTGGATGCGTCTAGGCCACAAAATCGGGGGAAACAATCGGTTAGGAAGATTACCTCAGGAACTGCAGATGCTGATGCCATCGCGAGAGGAAGAAGATGCAGGAATCGACGGCCGAAGAAGAGGGCTGCGACGGTTCGTCTGGATTCGCTGGAGCTTGACGGGGATTTGGAAGATGAAGCGGTGGCGCTCTGGTGATGTGAAAGAGTAAAAAAGGGCTAGGGAGACGAAGCGTTTTATAGAGATATGATGACCGGGCGGGAATCGAAGCCGTTGGCACTGTTTCAAACAATTATGGCAAGTGCGCTACCTTGGGCCACCTCGGCATGGAAGAAATATGGAGGCCCAAAACGAAAGAATTTCGAAGTCCTATAAAGAACTCCGAAATTGGGGGGCATGTGTTAACGCCAAAATTTGGTAAGGCCCTTATCAGATTCGGTCAAAGGAGAAATTGCAGTCAACTAACAGAAATTGATCCGGGAGAGACCGATTCCGGGAAGGAGCCGTGAAGACCGCTGCCTGGCAGTTATTTACTGTATCTATTAATTAGGCAGGTGTTTGTATTTAGGAAACCTGACCTCGTGTCCGGTCAGGATTTATTAGCGTTTTCCGTTATAATTAGGAAATCATGTACCGTGTCCTATAAGGACTTGTGTAACTCGGGGTATAAATACGTGCGCCCGGGGACCTTGTAAATCATCACTCGATCAATACAATTTCGGCGCATCGCCACCCTTTCGACGGGATCTTGCTTCTCGAGCCGGGCTGCATCGGTTAGGTCCGACCTCCTGCGAGAGGGTAAGTCTCGTCACCCCGGCTACCTATCGGCTAGGACTTCCTCGGTTAGGTCCGATATTCTAGTCGGTTTATGGTAGTCGGCTTACCACGATATATTTACTTTATCTATGGCTGCATCAGTTCAGTTTGATCTCATAGATTGATTAGGTATATCACATCACGCGTGCATAGATCGTATCGGCTTACTGGGAGCGATTTATCATCAGTTTGTGCTGCATCGGTTAGGTCCGACCTACTAAACTGTTAGTGATAAATCGTTCCTGCTAGGTTGATATTTTATGTGCAAGCGTCTTATCGGGGTGTATAGCCGATAAGTTATCATGTTTTAGCATCACGATCGCATTAGATCTATCGGCCTATCGAGATCGCGTTATTATTATCAGTCTGTGCTGCAACGGTTGGGTCCGATCTACTAGACTGAATAATAACGTTACCCTTAATAAGCCGATGGGTTTTATGCGATGTTGTTATCGGAGTGCTTAGCCGATAAGTTATCCCTTATCAAATATAGCCGATTATGCTGCTTGCCTCGTTATACATTCTTGCCTGCATTACTGTTACAATCGGCTAAGGGCTAGCCGATCGGTTTATTCTGCCGATCCGAATGCGAGCACAAGCAAATTCCCTGGCACGACCTCAGTCAAGTTCCCGGGCACGACCTCAGGTAAGGACCCGAGCACGAGCATAGGTAAGAACCCGGGCACGGACAGCGGATGAAGATCTCGGGAGCCGATGTGAGCAAGGGCCCGGGCACGAGCGCGGGCAGTATCTTCACAGCAATACCAGTAACTTTAAACTATGATCGGCTGGAGTTTATTTAATCTATTTACTTATGCATTCTGCTCGTTTATTTCACCAAGTTTATAGCCGTTTTTTGAGCATCCCTTCGATGATCGGCTAGCGCGATACTTGTTTATTATTATGTTATTACTCTTGCCGTCATCGGCTTTCAGCTGATGTATAAGTGCTACAGTGCGTATCGGTCATCGGCCGATAAGATGAGTCCAAGCCGGCTTCCAGCCGATTGGCTCACGAATTTGACATCTTCTCTCCTTGTCAATTGCAGGGTCAAATTGACTGGCACGCCTACGAACCTCAAGATTTTAGGACCTGCACTGGAGTGAAGCAAATCTCCCAGGCCTTCGCATGTCTCCCAGACGCCGAACGGCCCCCGGCGGGTTTTCGGCGTCAACAGAGTCCTTATTGGACACGATACACGATTTCTTAATTACAAAAGGAAACATTAACAGAACCCGATCAGACACGAGATCAGGTTTTCTAAAGATAAAAACTAACACTGCCTAAATAATAGACACTGTAAATAACTGCCATACTGTGGTCTTCGCGGCTTCTTCCCGGATTCGGTCCTTTCTGGATCAACTTTCGTTAATTAACTATAATTTTCTCCTTGACCAAATCTGATACAGAGCCTTACCAAATTTTGGCGTTAACAGCTCCACATCCATCTCCACCCAGGTACGTATGGGCACCGGTGTTGCCTAGGATAGGATGCTGACCGGAGTATTGGAAGATGAGACAGTATGGAGACAGAGAGAGATAGATAGAGGTGTTCAAGGGTATTCCAAATTGCAACAGAAGGCAATGTCATCTAGCCCAAACTGAAAATATTATTGAAGGGGTAGTCCACTATGAAACTTAGGTAATATAGATGCCTCAATATAAAATTTACTCTACAATTTATGTTTTTAGCTCCACCATGGAAAATACTTTCGTAATACATAATTTGCATGTTGTTAAATTATACGAATTTCTATAAATCCATGGCCAAATATAAAGACCTTTAACTTAGAACAAAACTAAAATGACAAGTAACTTAAAACGGATAGGGTAGGATTTGACATGAGAAAATGATATCGGTAGATTTGCCATGAAAAGAACTTCCATATAGTTATATTTTTAGTAGCTTTTATAAAACATGCAGATCGAAAAGATTGTAATGAAATATGTGTATTGGAGATTGTGTCGATGTCAAAAAAGATAAGTAGAAAAAATCAGAGGTAATAGTTATAATGATATAGTCAGATATTTAATGAAGAAAGATAAATAAATTGGGTGTTGCATTAGACTTACATAACATCCAAAACATGGTATGAAATGAGTTGCATTAATTAGCATACTAAATTAGTTGTGTGTACAGGGAGAGTTATGTGTAATAAGTGACGTGGAAGATATAGGCACCACCTATAGTGTCTTAGTGTGACTGACATGAAAGATCTCATATCATAATCAGTTATACATCTTTGGTGAATTTGTTGTCAAATTGTGATTTGTGTTGAAAATTTCAGCCAGTGATTACATTTCAACTATTGTCCACACAGTACAATTTCTGAACCATTGTTTGGATGCATTTTTGTTCCTCTTCAGGTTACGATAGGTCTGAATCGAAGTTTCACAATTCAAAACATATTGTGCCACAGGTCATGTTAACAGGCAATACGCCTAGCATTTTCTAAATTCATTCAATTGAGCTAGCTCCAAACTTCGATCACTGAATTAATTTGTGATTAATTTTGCTCCTCCCTTCAGCGATTCCAAACTGACTGACTGAAGAAGAAAATCCTGCCATATGAAAGAGGTTATGCATACTGCTTACAGAGGTGAAACATTTTATATCGTTGACTATCGATTTCTACAAATTCATATAGTTTAACATTATACAATTTATGTTTTTAGGTCCACCATGAGAAATACTTTCATAATATATAATTTGCATGTTGTTAAACTATACTAATTTCTAAAAGACAATGGCCAAAATGTTTAACTTAGAACAAAATTAAAACAAGAAGTAATTTGAAATGGATGGGGTAAGATTTGACATGACAAAATGATATTGATAGGATTGCCATGAAAATAACTTTTTATATGGTTATATTTTTAGTAGCTTTTACAAACATGTAGTTAGAAAAGATAGTAATGAAACATATGTATTGGAGATTGTGTCAATGTAAAAAAGATAAGTAAAAAAGGATAGACGTAATAGTTACGATGATATGGTCAGAAATTTAATGAAGAAAGAGAAATAAATTGGGTCTTGTATGAGACTTTGCAGTTCTTTTTAGCTTATTAGAGGAAGCTACTTCCTTGTTTACCATGAGCACGTTTCTCAAAATGTTTAACGGACTTTTTTTCAAAAACTTTATATATATAAATTTCTTTAAAAATCAACTAAATCTATTTTTCAAGTTTGCAATAGATAATGCTTAATTAATCATACACTAATAACCTTTTTAATTTTGCATGTGTCTTATAAGCTTAAGCCATCCTCGGTTCCGAACGGTACCTTAGTTTCTACATAACATCTAAAACATGCTGTGAAATGAGTTGCATTAATTAGCACACTGAATTAGTTGTGTGCAAGTGGGAATTAGGTGCAATACTAGTTTATAGGTGATGTGGAAGATATATACACTACCCATAGTGTTTTGCAGTGTGACTGCCATGAAAGGTCTCGTCATAATCAGTTATACGTCTTTGTGAATTTGTTGTCAATTTGTGATTTGTGTGGAAAATTTCAGCTGCTGATTACTTCAACTATATATTGTCCACACAATACAATTTCTGAACCATGCTTTGGATGCATTTTTGTTCCTCTTCAGGTTACCACAGGTCCGAACATATTGTGCCGCAGTTCATGTTAACAGGCAATATGCCTAGTATTTTCTGAATTCATTCAATTGAGCTAGCTCTAGAATTAATTTGTGATTAATTTTGCTCCTCACTTCATCGATTCCAAACTGACTGACTGAAGAAGAAAATCCTGCCATATGAAACAAGTTATGCATACTGCTTACAGAGGTGAAATGCTACATGAACTGGAAAAGCTTTTTGATTACTGAATAATTAATCTTGGTCATCTGCATAGGCAATTAGGCATGTAAGGTAATCTTGAATCTTTATTCAACAGGCATACACTGAACACTAACAAAACAAAGCATCAAAGCATTTTGCTTCTTCAGGTTCTAGTTCTTCCTAATTCCTCAACTTACTTCTACTATACTAATACTCTCCCAAAAAAAGATATGCAAGCAGCCTATTCTTCCCCTCCCCCCTTTCATTTACACAGCTCACCACCATCACAATTCACAACAAACGTGCAGCAAATTCGCCATTGCAGACAGAGATCAAACAAGCCCAAAGGCACAAGCTTTTTTGTGTTTTTTTTTCTGTTCAGAGTTTGGCATGCATCGCCACCATGTTGCAGCTAGCCTTGCTTAGTTTGGTTTCAATCGAATGGCGACTTGGCCTTGGACGACGGGTAGCTCATGCCGGAGAAGCTGCTGCTGCAGCAGCTGTTGCTGTTGCTCGGGCCGCCTGACTGCCGACACGGCGGCGTGCTCGACGTCGACGTGGTGGCCTTCACCGTGGCGGCGGCGACGGCGCGAGGCGGCGAGGTGCCGGCCTTGAGGAGGACGTCGACGTTAGCGTACTCCTCGCGCTCGAGGCGGATCTCCTTGAGCATGGCGGCGACGTCCTTCATCGTCGGTCGGTCGTCGGGCGTGGGGCTGACGCAGAGCAGGGCGACGCCCATCACCTGCAGCATCTCCTCCACCTCCGAGTCCGACCGCCCCTGCAGCGCCGGGTCGAGCACGTCGGCGCCGCCCTTCCGCCGCCGCACCCAGTCGACGACGTGCTGCCCGTCCGGGGTCGTCGGGTCGATCGGCTGCTTCCCGGTGAGCACCTCCAGCACCACCACGCCATAGCTGTACACGTCGCTCTTCTCTGTAATCTTCATCATGTACCCGTACTCTGCATCCAAAAAACAAAAACATTTTTGTTCATCGAATTGAATCAGGGAATCCTTTTTTTTGTTCAAATTGTTGATCAGATGATCCAAGATTGAAGCTTTAATCAAGAAACGATTTTTAGCTAATCAGAAGATTAAAGATTGAAGCTTTAATCAAGAAATGTTTTTTTAGTTAATCAGAAGAACAAGATTGAAGCTTTAATCAAGAAAACATTTTTTAGTTCAGATTGTTAATTAGCGGATCAAAGGTAAGTAATTTTCACAAAATTGCAATTAAAATGTCAAAACTATCAGTTTGCTACCACTTTAGGTCTTTAGCTGCACATTTCACAAGACTGCAACAATAGCCAATGATTTTTTGTTCAGATTTTTATCAGAAGATCAAAGGTTGAACTTTTAATCAAGAAATGATTTTTAGTTAATCACAAGATCTAAGATTGAAGCTTCAATCAAGACACGATTTTTAGTTCAGATTTTACCGGGGGCGATGTAACCGTAGGAGCCGGCGACGGTGTTGGAGGAGCGGCCGAAGTCGCCGTCGTCGACAAGTTTGGCGAGGCCGAAGTCGGCGATGTAGGCCTCGAAGTCGAGGCCGATGAGGATGTTGTTCGCCTTGATGTCGCGGTGGACGATGGGCGGCACGCAGTCGTGGTGGAGGTACGCGAGCCCCTGCGCTGCCCCGAGCACGATCCGGTACCGGACGTCCCACTCCAACTGCGCGCCGCCGCCGCCGCCGCGGCCATGGCGCTCGTGGAGCACGGCGCCGAGGCTTCCGTTCGCCATGTAGTCGTACATGAGCAGCCGCGTCGTCTTGTTCCAGCAGCAGCCGAGGAAGCGGACGATGTTCTTGTGGCGGATGGACCCCAGCGTCCGCACCTCGGCGGAGAAGGAGTCGCGGACGCGACCGCCGCCGCCGCCGCCGTCGTCCTTGACGCCGGCGGCGTCGGGTCGGGTGCTCGGCCACAGCTTCTTCACGGCGATCACCTCGCCGGTGTCGATGCCCACGCGGTACACCACGCCGGAGCAGCCCTTGCCGATGATGTTGGCGTCGACAAGGTTCCGCACCACCTGCTCGACGTTGAAGCTCAGCTTCTGGAACGGCGTGAACTGCCACGGCCACGCCAGGTCACCGCCGGCCTCGGAGTCGCTGTTCCCGCCGCCGTGGCCGCCGCCGCCCTTCCCGCTGATGCTCATCCCGCGTGCCCGAAGGATGCCGATCATGCCGAGCACCATCGCCACCGTCGCCGTCACCAGCAGCGCGATGGCGAGCTTGAGGCGGTGCATGCGCTGCACCTCCTCGTCGGCGTTCATCACCGGCCGCCCGTTGGCATCGATGCTGACGAAGCACACGTCGCCGCCCTTGGTGCACAGCCCCGAGTTGCCGGCGAGGCACGACGTCGACAGCTGCCGGAACAGCTTCGTGTCGGGGAGGTAGCCGGTGAAGTTGTTGTTGGACACGTTGAGCGTGACGAGGTTGTCGAGCCCGGCGAGCGGCGCGAGGCCGCCGTCGAGCGCGTTGTACGACAGGTCGAGCACCGAGAGCTTGCTAAGCGCCGATATCTTCGCGGGGATCGGCCCAGTGAGGCCGTTGCGGCTGAGGTTGAGCGCGATGTCGAGACCGTCGATGGCGCAGAGCTCGTCGGGAATGCGGCCGGAGAGGGCGTTGTCGCTGAGGTCGAGGAGCTCGAGGTTGCGGCACTTGCCGAGCGCCGCCGGTATGGGGCCGGACAGCGAGTTGCCGCTGAGCACGAGGCGGCTCAGCGCCTCCAGCCTCCCGAACGCGTCGGGGACGCCGCCGGTGAGCTGGTTGTGCGAGATGTCGATCTCCTGCAGGCCGTGGACGCCGGCGAGCGAATCCGGCAGCGCGCCGGTGAGCGTGTTGTTGCTGAGGTCGAGCATCTGGAGCTGCGAGCAGTTGCCGAGCTCGGCAGGCACCGGGCCGGCGAGCCGGTTGCTGCCGAGGTCGAGGAAGTTGATGCTCTTCATCCCGGCCACCGCCGCGGGGATTGAGCCGGCGATGCGGTTGCCGCCGAGGCGAAGTCGCACGAGGCTCACCGCCTTCCCAATCTCCGGCGGGAGCGGGCCGGAGAGGTCGTTGGAGAGGAGGAGCAGCTTGGTGAGGTTGCGCAGCAGGAAGAGCCCCGGCGGGATGACGCCGGTGAGGTGGTTGTGCGAGAGGTCGAGCGCCTGGAGGTTGGCGAGGGAGGCGAGCGTCGCCGGGATGGCGCCCTCGAGCTGGTTCTGCCACGCGAACAGCACCTGCAGGCCGGCGAGGCGGCCGAGCTCCGGCGGGATAAGGCCGGAGATCTCGTTGGTGTCGAGCTGCAGCTGCACGAGCGCCGTCGCGTTGGCCAGCGCCGGCGGGATAGTGCCCGTGATGTTGTTGTCGCTGAGCATCAGGTCCTGCAGCGCCGGCAGCCGGCCTAGCGATGCCGGGATGGCGCCGGAGATGGCGTTGATGGAGAGGTCGAGTGAGACAAGCGACGTGAGGTTGCCGAACGACTCCGGGATGGGGCCCGTGAGCGAGTTCTGCCATAGCAGCAGCTTCTGCAGCTGCGGCAGCGCGCCCAGTGACGGCGGAAGCGGGCCGGAGAGCGAGTTCTCGTAGAGGTAGACGTTGGTGAGGTTGGCGCAGTTGCCGAGCTCCGGCGGGATGGAGCCGGAGAGCATCGTCGTGTAGATGGACAGCGTCTGCAAGCTCTGGAGCCGGCCGAGCGACGCCGGGAGCGGGCCGGAGATCTTGGTGTCGGCGAGCCCGAGCACGGCGAGGTTGGACAGCTTGGAGAAGGACTCGGGAATCTGGCCGGACAGGTCGCGGTTGCCGCCGGCGCGCAGCGACTCGAGCAGCCTCAGCTCGCCGAGGGACTCAGGGAGCTCGCCGGAGAGGCGGTTGTCGAACAGCAGGAGGTCCTTGAGCGACGACGCGAGGTTGCCTAGCGACGCAGGGATGGAGCCGGAGAGCTGGTTCGAGTTGAGGACCAGCGACGCCATGGCCGTCGCGTTCCCAAGCGACGCAGGGATGGGGCCGGAGAGCGAGTTCCCGCGGAGGTCGAGCACGGCGAGGCGGCGGCACTGGTAAAGGTCGTCGGGGACGCTCCCGGTGAGGTTAGCATCGGAGACGACGAACGACACGAGCGCCGGCAGCGCGGCGCAGAGGCCGGGCGGGAGCTGCACGGCGAGGTGCACCGACTGGAACGTGACGGACGTTACACCCCCGGTGGTAGCGTCGCAGGCGACGTGCGACCACTTGCAAGGCGACGCAGCCGACGGCGACCAGTCCGGCGGGCGGGCAGCCGTGGTGTTGAGCCATTGTGTCAAGAAGGCGACCTCTGATGAAGCCGAGGACGTGGCGGTGGCGGCGGCGGCGAAGGAGGAGGAGATGGAGAAGGAGAGGAGGTGGAGTAAGAGGAGGAGAAGGAGGTGCATGGGGCTTGGCAACAATGGCAATGGCAGCCGCATCAAAAATTGTGCTTGCTTGGGCAGTGCACAATACACTAAGCTTGGTTCAAGAGTGGTGATGATCTCTACGAACTAACTATGGAGTGAGAATGACAAACACCTTCTCTCTCTACTCTCCTCTACTCTCTCTCCTCCTCAAAACCCTCAACAGGTTGAGCTGTTTGCTTGTGTCTCATTGCTTGCTTGCGCCACAGATGGATGGTGCCATGGTGAAATGGGTGCGTGCTTCAATGCATTGGGCTTCTCCCTAACAATTTAACAAAGCTTTCCTTCTGCTCTCTCTCTAGTCTCAATTGGTGATGAGTGTAGAGAGAGAGACAAGGGGTGCATTGGGGGGAGGGAAGGAGAGAGAACAAAATTGGTTGTGGCACTGACAAGCGTGAGCTGAGCTAGGTTTAGCTACTCTTAACAGCAACAACAATAAAATAATATAAACAAGGTATAGGATTTATGGCTTTAGATTTATTTTGAGGAGAGGGAGAGATAAGAGAAACGGACCATAGATTTATAGCTAGCTGTAGCACACGCTTCGAGAAGTTTTACGAGAAAATAAGATGGATATGTATTAATTGTTTAATATATATTTCTAATTAACTTTTTATATGATGACTATTATGTTGAGTATAGATGATATGGCATAAAATAGAGCTAACATTTGGCTATACTATTAGCCTTACTCTAATGTGGCTGTCCTTTGGCTCTGATCAAGTATTTCTATTTGCAAAGTGCAAACAGTTTGCAATGCCTATACTCATGTACACCATGCTTGGTCACAAATTGCACCAATCTTGATGCATCATGGCTTTGTCAATCTACGGCTAAGATTAAGTCTTGTGAACTTAATTTGTGTGGCTTTTGTGGTGCTGTTGGTTGATAGCGTGTTTAATTTCATGGATTTTTAGAAAGCAAGCGGCTTGTGGGGAAGCCAGTTGGTGTTGTGTCCCCTGCACAAGTTGGTTGACAATTTAATTGCTTTGCTTGCTTCATCAGGGGGGGCGAAAGCAGCATTAAATCCCATGAAATGCGCGGCAAAAAGGTACAGTTTGTTTGCGAAAATTGACCCCAAATTAATTATAGGCAATGTCCGACCGTACACACGGAAAAAAATTTTGGCCAAATTGTTCTGAAATCAAGTCAAGGGAGTGAGTACATAGGTTAGTTAGGATTATTTCAGATGTAAAAAAGAAAAGGCTGCAGGTTTGAATTTTGTAGATACAAACTTCTATGATCAAATGTAAAATTGAAAATAACTAACCCAAGCAATTCTTATCTTATCTCCTAACCTGCTGCTAGTACTCGTGATACTGTTCACTCTACAGGAGATGGCTACATGGGCCTCGGCCTCTCGGCCCAATGCTCATGACAGTACACCCTTCCTTTCGAGCTGTTCGTTCTCGAGCTGCAACACATTGTTGCCGACTCAAAGGATTCCCTAAATGAAAACTAACATGACTCAAGCCTTTTACATCTTGGCTTACTGTATTATTGCAAACTAAAAGGATAAAAATCTGCCAGAAATAGTTATGATATTCTTCCATGGTTTGGTGTAGGTGGGCCTTATCTAGAAGCACTTAAAGGCTCAAAGTAAGGGTAGGTCCACACCACGTTGCAAGCTAAAAGACACATCTGATCTGTTTGCCAGCGTAGCTAAAAAATGGCACGTGCAGATTGGCTCCACCAGGCCAGCCCAAGGACATGGAATGGTTGGTGGATGCTTATGTTGTCAATTTCAGCCCAATTGGCGCCACCGCTGGTTGTCGCTGCTGGCTGGGCCACTTGAAGACACTACCTTGTTGGGGACACAAGGGAGATGGATGGCGGTGAGGCATGAAGGCCAATGGTGGAGACATCAGAGTTGATTTGCAGTGCCCGGCTTTGTGATCACCGGGCCCACCACCGTCTCGTCAGTATGACTCTCCTCCACCGTTACCTCTTGCTTTGTATACCTCTCCTCCTTCTTCACCAATATCTACTATAACATGGCCGTCGATTTCTTTAGGTTAGCCCTCAACTCTTTGATGATCTAGGAGGACAATGTTGTTGGTGCCATGGAGCTACTAGTCATGGTTGACGATGGCAACCCAAGTTAGATATCCATATAATAGCATCCATCGTAGATGGCATGGCCATGGAAAGCTTTTCGTGCATACTCCACATCTGCACAAGATTGGAATTGAACCGAGGCCTCCACATGTGTTTCCATCTGGTGCATATATATCTTCTCCGCTCCTTAAGCATAGAACACTTGATGGAGTACATCATTCGTCACCAGCAGATTGCTCACCTTGGCATGAAGAACTCACTCAGCATCGGAAGCCATGGTGAGTGGCTCTGATACCAAGTTGTCACGACTCGAGACCATGACATGATAGCCACTGCCGAGAGAATAGTCGAACGGCGTTGGCTGCTGAAGAGGAGGGGAGGGGGGGAGGGAATTAGACTAGGAAGAAAAACATTTGGGGATGGATTAGATTAATCTAATTCTCTGCTTCCTTATATAGATGATGAGATTTAACCCCCTAAGTAACTAAACTGATCTAATTTTATCTTGTCTCATGACCAACTGCTATAATACTCGTGGTACTATTCACTCAACATGAGTCAGGAGATGGCTACACGGACCTCGGACTCTCAGCCCAATATCCATGACAGAAAAATGGATGTGTGCATCGATATTTATTCTTTTATTAAATAGCTTTGGTATGAAAAGATATAACATCAGAAGACTTCTTTTGTTAGAACAAATAAACATCCAAGTTAAGAGCCTGGGTATTCTGAATAATTCATGCTTGATTAGCGCAAGTTAACATAGTAGATTTTCATTTTATATCACTCCAATTAATTAACAGTATGTTAGCTAGGCCGGACCTCCGGAGCCTCTAGCTAATTGTATAATGGTAAATTTCCGGCATAGAGATGTCAAGATGCTGTATGGGTTATTCATCGGATCACGTATACATCACGCTCACCGCGGGCATGCAGTTGCATGCAAGATGCAGATTAAAATTACAGTATGCCAACAAAATTAGCACTATTGTTTAAGATTGATGCAGGGCAATTAGAGTAGCTTTTTACCGTGTAAATTAACTGTGCCACGACGGTTCAGGACAAATTTGAACCCAACACAAGCAACTCTCCCGGTTTAGCGATATCGATGGGTTCCAGGCTCATTTCACTACTTAACACTTCCCGCAAGAGAAGAGAGTCTTGATTTTATTTTACACGTATGCTTGTATTTATAACTAATTAATTTTTCAGTGGTAAACGATATACATGATGTATCTCTCGACAATGAGTCTGTTTATGATGATTTTGTCAATCTTAAAAGATATACCGGTCTAGTTTCTTAAAGGTACTCATATAAGTAGGGTAAATATGTGTTCGAAGTGAGCACTCGTATAAGAGTATTTAGGTTTGCACTTTGTTTCAAGACAAAAATTAACCGCGCGTGTGCCATACTGAGTTTACGTTGATTAAACCGGGTTAACCAAATCGCAGTGATCGGTGTTCTCAAAATACTCTAACTCTCAGTGAATGGTGGGTATAATCAATTACTCACTCTGTTCTAAAATAAATTAACTTTTATACACGAATTTAGACATAAAATTTGGACATAGGCTATATTAGGAAGGGAGTACGTTTCTGTTGTAAGACCCACGTGTCAGCAAGTAATTAGCGGTGGCATTGTTTGCTTTAGTAAAGAAACCATATGGATTCGCGCTAGTGTTGAGTTGGATGATGAGCAATATAATTGAGCAGGGCAACCCTCACACGACATGGAGCATCTCTCCACAGTAACAGCCTTCATTGCGTGCAGCCACTAGTGACTAATTAATTAACTAGACTAGATAAGTAAACACAGTTAGTAGTGGTAGGAAGAAGAGCATCACTCTAGTTAAGATGGTCATGGCTAACTGGTTAAATTGAGGCTAATATTTTTCTATTACTTGCACATTCACAATTCAGTCACTCTTTCAGTTTAGCATATTGGGGCTGCTATAGTACTAGAGAGAAAAACAAGATCAAACCTATCTTCCTATGACAGAATACAAAAATGGATTTTAATTTGTCGATTGAAATCATGCATTCAATCCTACGTGCATTGGATGATCCAGGAATTGTTAGAAAAGGCAGCAAAATGGTAATAACAAACCCTCACACATTTAGTATATTAGATTGTATTATCATGTTTGGACTTGCAAGTTAAAGAAATCATGAGTAATCCAGGGTGTTCTGCGCATGCAACACATAGTACATATTTAACAATGTGATCGAACTGTCAAAGTAAAAGAAAAACTAATGCTAAATTCAGAATGAAGGTGGTGTGAGTGTGACTTCTGAGAGGTGTTTAATACTTTAACAACTTTAGCACGTTGGCTGATTATATCTTATTCCTAACCGAGTACTACTACTGCTCTCTAGCCTCTACTCTTAATTAGCTACACTTGAATTTAACAGTGTCCATACAAGCTAGAGCTTAAACCCCAGCTCTCTTTGTCTAATCTACACAAATTAAATATTATTTAACTGATAGTCTCGGCTTAGATGGCTCAATGGTAGTTAGGCTTGATCTTGGGCTTTGAGCTTGTGGGTTCCTATTTAAATTGGCACCATGTTAGGGAGCAGCTACCAGTCAATTGTGACCTAAGAAAGGCATCTCAACGTGTTTTGATTCATTTGAATGTTGGGTTTCTTTTGAGGCATGGTGTCAAGCAGAAGGCATTGGTATGCATCAAAGGATTAGAATGACTTGTGGTGGGGTTAATTCTCCTCCTCACTGTCCCCAAAATATAGGGTCCATCACTGTTAAGAATAATAGAGATGGAGTGAGGAATAACTTAGCTTGATGCTCCATTTTTTGTAAGAAGGATAAATGTATATCTAATATACTAGTAGTGCATAAGATCATTAGTTTGTTATTTATAAGCATGAACAGAATATTCTAGTCGAGGTACTAGAATATAAAAAATATCATGTGAGGTTTACAAAAGGGCATCATCAATCACGATGGCAAGTTTGTCATTCACCAAACAATTTATGCATTTAAATATAAAATCTTGCATGAGCGTATAATGCATCAAAGAAGAAAAAAAGAACCTATATTTGAGAATGTGTAGGCAGAAAAAAGTAATATGGAGCAAGGACAGAGAGACTTATCTATTCAAATTAATTGTATTTGGTCAATCGAACTTTGTGAAAGAAATACTACAACGAAAGGAAAATATGAAAAGAGTTAGCGCACAGTTTCATAAGAAATAAAGGATTTATAGCCTGGATCTGGATGGCTGGATTCACATAACATATATCATATTATAAAAAAACATATAAATTTTGATCATTGATTCGTTATTGGACGATAATTCTCATTGCATCTATTTTGCATCTTACAACAAATTATCAAAATTCAAGCGATGATAATCAGGTTGTTTTCACCGATTCGCCACGGCCTACATATATATATATGGTGCATTCTCGTAGTTTGTTATTGGATGGAAACCATTGAAACATAGAGCAAACAAGAACCGCAGTTGTATGGCAGAAAATCCAGAAATGGCGAAAAGTAGTAGCAACAATGAGAAATGGGCGTTACTTGGTGCCAAAAACTAAAATTTGGCCTGGTACATGTAACTGTAAACAAGCTAGCCAGCTGACCAATTTTTGGCTTCATGTCAATAGGTTTGGGCCAAAAGTTGAGTAGTTGTTTCAACAAAGGAAAATGTTGAGTGGTTGGTTGTCACTTGATTGGTTAGGTCAAGCTAGCTTGTTCCTGGTTTTGGGGAGTTAAAGAGCCAGTCCACATTGGAAAGTTTGGGATGGGGACCCATTTGACGGCCAGATGTTCTCCTCGATAGCCGACAAGACAATGCATGGTGTCGATCAATTCATATAGTTCTGCACTCGTGTGCATTTAAGACATTATGATTGGGTAGAAATAGTTGTGTATACATCACATTCAATAGCGGTTTTTGGTACAGAAGAAACCCCTGTTTTTTTACAAACTTCTTCAATAAGATTGTTAAAGCTAAATCCATATAAACTAGTAGTAAAAAAAATAGTCTCTTTGTCCTAAAATACTAAAATATAAGATGTCCATGTTCTTAGAAAACTTAACATGAGTATCTTTTACTAATAATTAAAATAACAATATATGTTTAATGCCACACAAGTGATACCATTATATTCATATTCAAATGTACTTTCATGATGTTATTTTTGTAGTTATTGACCATATTTTTAAATTAAGTTAATGATCAAAGTCTAATATTTGAGTGTCTAAACAAAGGGGTTAAAAGCTTAGACCACACCACTTTAAATGCAGCATGACTAAACCCTTGCGGCCTTGCCTCTTCGTCACGTTGCTTCTCCACGAGGATCTTACCACCGCACTAAAGTATGTGTTATCTTGCCACACTTGCACGAAAATGTGCTTAACAGGTTTAATCTAGAAATAATATACGGAAGTTTTTTATTTTTATTTTATCGAAAATAGACATTAAAAATCGAGATATGCCTTTTTATTTCTGTTTTCACTAACAACTTTTGAATCTCAATCCATGTTCATAAAGATGCAGGGGTTCCTAAATACATTTTAATGCTAGTCTTAGCACTGGATATATAACGAATACAGAACTTATCACGCATATATCTCGCAAAACACTAAATGCAA
The DNA here is from genome assembly GCA_003991445.1 of Oryza meyeriana var. granulata. Lineage (NCBI taxonomy): Eukaryota > Viridiplantae > Streptophyta > Magnoliopsida > Poales > Poaceae > Oryza > Oryza meyeriana. Next base: position 147,140 of record RYFJ01000511.1, on the reverse strand, counting down.
CTATGAGAACCAATAATATTGAAAAATCTTCCAGTGTTGCAGGAAGCTATGCAACTTTTGTATTCATTTCCATGAAGCATATATGAAGCTCCAAACTTCAAGAACTGATCTAAGCTGCAGCAGAGAGAATCATGATCAGTTGTGGGGGGTAAAACAAGGAGAGATGTGAAGACATGCTCCATGTAGAAATAAAACTGTTGAAACTTCAAGAACTGGATCATGCAGTGCATGTGGATGCAGGAAAAAGTACATGTGCATACCGATCAAGCTGTAAAAATTCTTCTTACCTAATGTCACTAAATTACTAGCTTGCTCTGCATCCTTCAGGTACAAAGCTAGCAGGTTTACTGGTAAAAACAAGAGTTCTAGATCCCAATGCAATGGCTGTTTGTTTAGACCCAAGTCGTTTTTGTGTTTTACTTACCACAAGATATGTTTAATGGATATCTGTATTTTTTTTTACTGCCTGAATTATTATACTGTTTATTTTACAGAGGACTCATGTGTGGGTACATGGTGGATGCATACTAATATGTATATTGTAAGATTCACTCTGAGCTGTAGTTCACCTGGGTAATTACATTAGGATTTTTTTTTTACTTGGAAACACACTAGGCAGCTGGTTTTAGAGAACATTATGCTCTCCTTAGCTTCTTTGATCCACCAAATGAAAATTCAGGCTTTTGACAACAAAGTATATAGGATACTCTATCATCCAGTATGTATATATGCAGGTACATGGAGATGGAAGAAGTCACTAGAGATGCCCATGACGAACTTGTGCTGGTAAAAAAAAAAAGAGGAGTAAAAAAGAAGGCCCTAAAAAGCATCTCAGCATGCAGTGACCATGCTGTATAATCACCAGCTACACACCATCCCGGTCAGCAGCAGCTGCTGCTGCTGCTGCTTTTGAAGCGAGGTTTAAAGTCTAAACACTGGCCTCTCCAGACTGATTTAACTAAACACACATCCCAAGGTTAATTAGGAGGCCACATGATGTTTAGATTCCATCTCCACCGCTTACCCCACTTAAGTAATCTTACCGTTCCATCTTGATCTCTTTTTCAACGTGTAGGTATACAAAGCTACAAGTAACTAGCTAGGCTCGTAGCCACGTGGAACTGCCGCCAGAAGATCCAAATTTTGTGCCTATTAGCAAAACATTATGTATGACTATAATTCTGAATTGTGCAGAGGTCTTAATTTTGTTTTGTAGGCTTGGGTTATGCTGGTGGTTACGATGGGCGTAAGATCTCTTTAGTTTTAGCATCTTACATTAAAATATTCTAATTTTCAGCATATTCACTAGCTAGAAATGTACGGTCAATACTTATAATTAAGAGCAGCTAGCGAGTCTAAACGAGTGGATGTAGAAATGATATATGTGTTCCTTTGATAAGGTGTCAACAATATCATTGGCAGCATCGGTGGTAGCAATCTTACAAACAAATTGCACACTGCCATTATCACGTACGTGTCCTAATTAGTAAACTGCCACTGAAGAAAAGCTAATTGTCAAATTGCCACCGGAATAGACAATAATACATCTGAAATGCCACTGCCGTCCTGATCTGTTTGGTCAATGGTCAACGTGCCCCTTGACTCCTGCGAAATGTCCAAATTGCCCTTCTCACCAATCTCTCTCGGCTCGCCAGTGGGCTACTCAGGTTAGCAACGGGCCTAGAGCACATTCAAGGAGCTTGCCGGTCGATGTCATAAGGAAGAGGACAAGCTCAGTCACTCCTCCATCTTGTGACGTCACCACTACTTCTCTCTCTCGTGCCGGCAATGATCTCCGCTTCTCACACTGACATGGCCTCCAGCTGACCAGATTTGTTAAACCGCCGACATTATCCATCTCTAATGAACAGCAGCGAGGCTTGAGAATAGGTCAACGCGCCAATCGTCGAGGTCATCTTCACCACCCCAGCTTACTCCACCCAAATTTCTCTAGCGTTCCCTTGCTGCCTGTCAGAGGAGTTTTGACAGACAAGGGCAGCATTTTTATTCTTCTCTAAAGAAAATTGTCCTAGGGGCATTTTGGTCCAATACATGGTCAAAACATGTTGATTTAACGGTATTAGTCAAACTTAACCGTGGAGTGGCATGTTTACAACTTTTGGGTGAAACTGGTGGCAAAATAGCAATTAGACAAAAAGTATTGGCGGATTTACAAATACGGAAAACCATAGTGGCATACGTGCAATTGGCAACGGCACGGGAAGGGCTAGTATTTTAAAGAAATTTATCGCTCTTATCTAAAGAATTCGTGTAAAAACATTAGAGCCTTTTTCTGGAAGTACTAAAACGACAGTAGATAAAAATGTAAGGGCCTCTTCGGACCGGAGGAAATTTGGAGGGATTATGGAGGAATTGAACAAAATCCTATGAAAATCCAGTAAAATTCCTGTGTTCCGAAGGAGCCCTAATTCTCCGCAGAAGATAGAAGGCTTGATCTGTAAATAGCGTACAAGTTCTACTATTGTTGGTGCAAAGCCAGATTATTTCTTCGTATATTTACAAACATAAATTTCGGACACCAGGATACTGCCATGAAAATCCTACTTGTAAGCATCTCCATCACTGATCAAGTAGCAGCTGGTAAGCAAGTCCAACGTTGGTCAGAATGTCAGTATCATATGTCCTAGAAATACATATAGTAAACCTTTCAGTGCATTTTTTAGATGCTAGTAAGAGCAGAGCAAATCTGTAGGTACATGGTGATTCCAGTAGCAACCTAGGAAACCAAGAAATACTTTCTCTAGCATTCCAAGTAATTTTATATAGGGATGACTGAATAGAAGAGGGAAATTGCAAATTTTCAACAAACCTATATGGGTACCATATCCTGGAGAAACTTAAGGGAATGTGGCTTCAAAAGACCACCCGAGTCTATGACCCATCCATTTCCACGACAACAGGAGCAAACTGCATTCAGATGGAAAGAATATTTTTACTCTCGAGCCAAGAACTGCTATCGCTTGATCATGAATCATGATACAAATTTACCTCATCATCTTCATCCATTAGGTTCACCGTGTTGTTGTCAAGATCCCATCCAAATGTGGTCTCCAGAAGCGATTTTAGTTTTCGAGTCTGGATATGGAGGTAAATGTTAGAAACAATCTCTTTCGAAATTATTCCAACATTACACAATAATATATCTGAAATAAATTTACTACAGAAAAAGTGAGATTGTTCGAATTGTTTGAATTTGCAGCATACTTTGTCTGCTCTGTATTCTAGCGCTAAAAAAAATCATTTTTCTTTGAATATTATTCTCAACTGTTCATATAAACAGTAAACCACAGTCCAACTTTCATTCAAGTACATGAAAATCTCTTTCTCAATAACTGGTCAGGTCCATCATTTGTGATCTTGTGGATATTATACCAGGGATATGAAGTAAACAAAATCACAAGTCCAGTGTGGAGTATTTTCAGAGAAAGTATGAAGTTCTGTACTAAGTTTAAATGTGAAATTCAAGCATGGGTTATCACATATTTGAAATATGAGAGAGAAGGTCCAGAAATGCCAACCCATGACAGAAGGTCACCATCAACAACTGTGGCTTCAAGTATCACAGCAAAGAAATCCTGAGTAGCAGTAAAAGTAAACCAATCATGTGAGTAGAACAAGTTATTCAGCTGCTAGCTGTACTAAGCAAACTGCTTCTTACTCTATAATTCAAATATATGATAAGAAATCTTGTTTGGTTATAAATGAATATAATGACTCCAACATAAATCATTATGTCAAATGAGCTGAAGCATATCACACATTCCCTGATATTCAAATTCTCATCTACTTTGATGAGTTACTATTATAGGTGTTTAATAGTCCTTAGGGCCCTCTGCATTTCGAGTTCCAAAAGGATGGTCAAACTGGGCAAGTGGGCAACAGATAGGCATGGTGCCGATACTCTCCCTCTTTACATGAAATAAAAACAGTGAACATGTAACTATTAACCCTGTATATGGCTGCCGTACACAGTGAAGCTAAATCATTTTACTTCAGGTCCAAGCAGCGCACTCAATACGATTGCTAAGAACCTGTTTAAATGCAGTTGTGAAAAAGGGGGGATGCATTTTTAGTATGAAAGAGCAGTGATGGAGGGGAGATAAGGTTTTACTAATCCCAAATGAGGGTCAGATTTACTAGTTCATAAAAACCGTTGGGACATATCTGGTTGGAGCTAATTTAAAATATTTTTTTCAGAGGGGAGCTAATTTAAAACGGGAACAATGACTCAATGAGTATCCAGTGTTGGACAGTGGTGGCTTGTTGTAGCTGTTTTGAGGCGTGCAATCTGATCAAGAAATCATTATTACCATTACATGATACTTCCTCCGTCCCATATTACAAGGCGCCTAATTTTTTTGCTTTTGTCCCATAATGGAAGGCGCAGAGTGCTTTGCGGTGTATTTCTTCCAAGAGTGCTCTTCTGCATTCATGCAGTTACTACTGGAGCCATGCATGCATGCAGCTGGAGCAAAGGGGCTAATTCTGCATGCGTGTGGAGGAGCTTGTGGATTAATTCTGCATGCGCATTTAATTAGGGGCACATTCGGAAGAAGCAGTTGTCCACGGCCACGCCTTGGTCTTTGCAAAAGTTTTTATACGCCCTCTAATATGGGACAGAGGGAGTACTTATTGTCCTAATCTGACACAATTCCATAATGTGTAGCACTATGTTTTTTCTTCATCATATAACTAATTTTAGGAAATATTTACCTTAAACAGTAAGCATACATCTTGTTACCAACAGGATATTGTAGAGTTATCGAACAAAGATGATAAAATTACCTTGGAAAGACGATATAGAAATATGTCTCTCGAAAACCATGCTTCATCCAAGAACGGAGAATTCCCCATGTCCTCAACACTTCCAGAATCATGTGTTCGCTGAAACCCATGCTTGAGTTGATAGTAAATTGCCCTAATAAACTGAAGCAGCACAAAGTGACACACAGGAAAAGGTCGATTAGTCATTATCATTTCAGACCATCTTTGCCCTGATAAATTCAGTAAAACATGCTCTATATATGAACAGTACAATAAGATTACATAATACCTTTACAAACATGTTTGTCCTTGTATGAAGAGGCTGCCAGAGAGAAGAAAAAAGACCAAATAAGCATATAAATTTATAAATATACTGTGTCCATCCTTTTTTATGAGGTATGATTTAACTTGGACAGAGGTGTGCGCCTTATAAATTTGAACAAAGGGAGTATTACATACTCCATCCATTTCAAATTACTTGTCATTTTAGGTTTGTCCTAAGTCAAACATTCCTAACTTTGACCATGAATTTCTAGAAATTCATATAGTTTAACAGCATGTGAACTATATATTATGAAAGCATTTCTCATGGTGAATCTAAAAACATAAATGTTATGATGTTAAACTATATAAATTTTTAGAAATTAATAGTCAAAGTTAGTAATGTTTGACTTAGAACAAAGTTAAAACGACAAGTAATTTGAAGCAGAGGGAGCAGTGCAATAAATCCTCAAGATGGTATTATAAACTCTCATGTCTGTTCATCAATTCCCACCATTTTCCCACACTCCCGTCCTCAAAACACCAAGTAAAATATCGGTTCGTTAATATAGATGGCAAGCATGTAAACATAGCATATTTATGGAAGAAACATTGTGTCTTGAAGCATGCGCTCAGCTTCATCAAGAGATGACAGTTTTAACCAACAGAATCTAGTTACTGCAGAAAATGATGAGCTGTTGAAACTTTAAAACATAGCATATTCATGGAATTTGGTTGAACCATTGCTTACAGAAGCATGGTGGCTCTGCTTCATCCCTTGAGCAGTTTAATCAACCTATGACCTATCTCACTTCAAAAAAAGAAAAGGAACCTCTAGTGGTCTAGCCAACTGGGTACCAGCAACCACTGGTTTTGCAGAATGTGGACACAAGCAGCCAACAAAATAGGGCTCAATAATACTCCCTCCGTCCCAAAATATAGCAAGTTTTAGTCCTTGGCATGGCTATTAAGAAGAGGGGTAAAAAGACTTGTTTGCCTTCTCAGGGTGGGTGATGTGTGGGCCTGGACTGGTTAGGTGATAATGAAGACAAGGGGTAATATGGGTAGTTTAGTGGTAAATATCACCTTTTACAAGTACTAGGTTGTTATATTTGGGACAAATTTGAGCTCTAAAAGTTGTTATACTTTGGAACGGAGGGAGTAGTTAACATGTTTAAATAAAAATGAGTAATACTATTTAGTAGGCAGTATAACACTGATGAAGCAAAACATGTGCTTTGTATGCATCAATATGTGAAGATGCAGTAAAGGTGCTGCTTAATTTTAACGGAAGGTTGAGATAAATTTGTACTTACAGCTTCACTACAGCTCAAAAGAAGACTAACTAATGCTTTCCACTGCATAAAAGCCTCCAGTGACTGCCCCATCTAAATAACTCAAAAATGTTAGAGAATTATGATTTATGAATGCAATTAAATATTTCTTTAAATAAGTTGGTTTTTCCAGTATTACCATAAATGCTATGAAAGAGAACTGCAGCTCTCCCAAGAGTAAATCCTCTTGGCCTTGATAATTCTTGGCCAAAATACTCTCCAGCAAGCTTGTCTGAGAAGTAGAACAGCTTCATCAGGAAATAATAGCACATTTTTTTTGACTTGGTGCATTTCACATGAGGCATGTGTAAGAGGAACCAATTCAAGTGATCCACCATTAGTAGAAATTACTATCCTAATGTTAGACACCAATAGCAAAGCATTACTTTGTCCAGATTTAACGCAGTCAGCTCATCCCCAGAGATGTTACTATGCTTAATTGAGGCAGGGATAGTTGTATAGTAGCATCCTCTTCGCTCAGACTGCACAGGAACATTCTTTGCAAACTTTCCATCTTTTAGTTGGTCCATTAAACGTCTCTCCATGTCTGTTTGGGGAGCTTTATCCATCCATGATGACTCCCATGCAATTGTAATTTCTCCACCAATTGGCTCTGAACAAATCAAATATAAATCATGTCTCATTAGTTGACTTCATCGAATATGTAATAAATGTGCCTGCTTCCTAACCAATATGAAAAAAAAGAAGGAATGCATCATCTTGCATACCAAGACGTTCAATGACACTTTGTGACAAGTAGCTTGAAAGTTGTTTCCAATCTCCAAATGAATTCAAATTATATGGTCCAAGCTGACTGTCAAACTCGAAACGTCTTACTGCTTCAGAGTATCTGATTTCCTACCAGAAAATAAACTTCAGCATTCTAAAAGAATAACCAATTGCACACATCCACTATTTCTTTTTATTAAGTCACAATCAATTTGGCAGAAAGCTCAAGTCTGTTGAATATGCACAAGTTAGGGATATTAGACAAATTTAATTTTATCTATTTTATGTGCTGTATACTGTTTCTCAGTTGTGAGAAAAACAAGTTCAACATAGACCGAGTGCATTTTGTCTAGTCTAATTTCAATGTGGTGCAAGTAATAGAGAGCTGCTATTCTAATTTTAGGTAATGTTTATTGCACCTCAATATAAACTGATTTAGTGATTCACAAGTTGCTGTGGCTATTGTCTTTATAGCGCGCAAGCGCAAGACCATCAATATCTGGTATATTTTTACAGTTTGACAGTGCATGAAGGAAATATGAAAATTACACGATTTACAAGTACTTGAAGCTGTTATGGCAATGTTCAGCAAAATTCAATCTGTTTATATTCTTGAAATATTGGCTTTATCAGTGTGATCTGTAGTGATGTAGATAAGAAGGTAAGAACTAAGAACAAGGGGTGCTCCTGAGCTCCTCCCGCTTTGATTTGCACTAATTTTAAAGCAATGTTCCATGGTGGATGACTACTACATGCCCAAACGAATTACTCAACAAAAGTTAACATTGCAGCTCATATACTATTTATGCATTGGAGGATCACTTGGATCCCAGTACTGGAAGTGGGTCAATTGTCTGAATATATAATAATTTTGTTTCAAATACTCCATTAGCAACATATGAAAGTAGATTTAATAGTTTTCAATTAGCAGTTGAACAGAATGCCTGGCAATGAAACAAATGAAACATTTGTCAAAGCAAACAAACCAATGGATGACCAGTCTACACTGCTACCTATTACAAAAGTTAGTAAAAAATAAAGTGATATAGTAGGCTAAGGTAGATTAAAGACATTATCTAATACAATCAGATATGTCACCTCCTCTTCTGACAGTTTTATTAATCTCTCCTCCTGTGCGTGCCACTTTCGAACAATCACCTGGAAATAGCATACAGAAGATGGGTAAAGTAAACATGAAAGCTACTGACATCATCAGAATTTTCCCAAAAAAACAAAGTTTGACTTGCTTAAAAATTTTAAGCACAGATGAGAATACTAATCAACATTCATTATGACCACGGTTATTTTCTTTTCTAGCTTTTATGTATAGTACATCTTACAAGAGAGTTCTTTGTCGGCATTTCATCTGTTCATTCTTACAAGAGAGATCTACAAATATGTAAATACATGTTATTGGGTCCACATAATCATGTAAGCTATGGTTCAGAAAGTTATAGCATCAGTAACTTATTTGCTAAAATGAAAATAAAAAAGAGACAAAAATCTGTAATTGTAGTACAAATAAAGGGTACAGATAAATATTTATTTAGCAGGGTTTTACATTTGAATCCACCGCCCAATATGATTTTCCCCGGCTAATACTGATAAAATAAATATTAGCTATTCATCAAAGAAAAACGTAGTGGATACTTTGATGGTTCATCCAAACCCCATTTTTAGCCAAACAGGTCCACACGCTACAAAGTGGCACAACAAAAACCAAGATGCAGAATTCAGTACTTAATCCTAGTATGGGCAATATCTGGCGTCATATTTTCTCTGCAGGCAATATAAACTTGCTGTGGTAAAGCAGGAAAGAGTACCTCAGATGGATGAGTAGTAAGAAAGAATCCGACAGTAGGTGCAAACTCATTCCCGTGCCTACAAAGATCATAAGTTGTGGAAGAATAATCAATATGTGACTCATATTACATGAAGCAGTGGTTTTGCCATAACTGAAAGACACAGAACATGCGGACAAAAGGGGACAGAATAGGCAAAAAAGGCACGTGTATTTTCATCATTTTAACACAGTTTTCTGAATGTCACAACTCCAGATCAAGTAATCAAACGTGCTGCTAATTATCTAAAGCATGTCCCATACCTTAGCGTCATATCGACATTCTAGCATAGTCTCTTTATAAATGTGAATCAAAACGGGGTACGCGAGACATAAACCAGGATCAAGCGCTACGCTAGTTCTGCCTTTTCAAAATTGAAGGTAAAATCGAGCTATCCGATCCAATTGATGATGCTACACTAGCAAGGAATTAAAAAAAAAAACTCGACCTACATGCATACCACTCGGCACACGAATTCTGTACAAGTTGACTGACGGTGTGATTGCTCTAAGAAAGCGAAAGGGGGAGAGAGAAGGATGCTGCAACCTGTTGGGGGAGCAGTAGTAGACGAAATGCGGCCCCGCAGGCACCATCTTGATCCCCTTGAACTTAGGCCCGACGGAGAACACCTGGATTCCATAAGCGCGTAAGCCTAGCCAGTCGAAGCCGCGAGGGAGATGGGGGGTTTCTCGAGTGGACAGGAACCACCTGGGTGTCAACGCCGAGGGGGGTGCGCTGGGGCACGTCGAGGAGGAGGAGCGTGGCGCCCTTACGCACCAGCTCCGTCGCCGCGTCGGGGTCCATTTGCGTCGCCGCGCCGCCGCCGCCGCGAGAATGCTGCGCCGCCTAGAATAGAAGGCCCCAGAAACCTGACGAAAATTTTGAAAAGTTGACCCTTAAAACTTAGAAATTTGGGATTATGCCATCGAAAAAAATTGACTTTTTTGAAACACCATCGTTTAAATGAGATTGATAAAATACCACTTTTAACCAGGGCGTCTACACCAAAATGCCATCCTGAACTATATTGCCCTCGGGCTCTTCTTCTTCCTCCCTCCAAAGCCGAAAAAGCTCACCAGCCACCGCACGCCATGCCCGTCGCCAGCTGCTCGTCTCCGCGCATGACGACTAACTCTGCTTTCTCTGCGTCACCGCCACCATGTTCTCCCACTTCGTGCAGGGCCAACCGATGGTCGTCGCTCGTCGTGTCCTACCACACCACGCCGGTGCTCCTCACCACGGGGTACGCGAGAAATAAAACATAGAACCATACCAAAAACTAATTGTATAAATAGACCGAGCGTGAACTTTGATGATACTGAGCTTAACGTCTCAGCGCTAGAAATGTTGGTCACCGGCCACCGGATCTTTTGCCGTCTCAAGCCCTCAACTATAAACACTACCCCCTTCGCTTTTCAATAGATACGCCAAGATATTTAATCATTTATCTTATTTAAAAACTATAATTATAGTTTATTTTGTTGTGACTTATTCTATCATTAAATGAACTCTAAACATGACTTATATTTTTTATATTTGTACTAAATTTTTCAGTAAAACAAATAGTCAAACGTTATAGGTCAATAGTATCATCTATTAAAAAATAGAGAGAGTAGTAGAATTGGTATTTGGATTTGTAAAAAAGTTTAGTTTACGTCACACGGATATGCAAATCTGAAATAATTGTTGACGCCCAAATTTGACAATATACCAAATTTGAGCTAGATAGAACCTTTATGACAAGGCCGGTCGTACCACTAGCCAAGTCATGATCTGATCGGACCCCTGGCACTCCGAGTGTGTATTATAAGCTTTTCTGACCAAAGATCCAATGACAGTCGAAAGCTGGTCTGACCGGTAGACTGTAAGTCAGACCATAATTGTTTTTTCATATTTCCTTGCTTGCCCAAGGTTTTTCCAATCCTCACACATTTCTAAGCCTACTAAAACGTGGAAAGAGTCTGTTTATTGCAAGTTCCCCCTCTATTTAAAGCCTATGGTTGGTTCAATTGAGAATAACTCAGACCAATACCAAGAAATGTTCTTTTTCTTTAGTTTTATTCTAGTTTAGCTCTAGTTTATCCATCTTCGTAGGTTATGCACTAAGCCATTTGACTTTGCTACAAGAGTATAAAATCTTTGTAGGTTTATCACATAGACCTTTCAGTTCGCTCATGTGACGGGTATTTACCCTTTAATTAATCTAAACTGGCTTCGATAGTTACTTCAATGGTTTAGGATAAAAATAAGGAGAAAAGGTGCAGATCCACCTTACACGAAGGAATATGAAAATAACACCAAGATTACCACAGACAGCTCGATTAGTGAGATGGTGTCCTAAAGAACTAACTGCTTGGTAGGCTTTGGATCCCATTTTTGTCACTCTTTGCTCCTATCTCTCTTTAAATGACATCATCAGGATAATTAAAACCAGCTATTGCAAATACGTTCATCCTAATCTTGTCATAATTCATAAGTACTCCCTCCATCTCATAATATAAGGGATTTTGCCCTTCAATCTTGTCCCAAATATAAGGGATTTTAGTGTCCCGAAACAGTATGTCATTCTCCACCTACCAACTTGTGTACTATGGTGGTGGTCTCGAGGGCCATGGCGGTGCTCTCCAGTGGTCTCCTTGACCATGGACGGTGCTATCGGATGGTCTCCATGAGTATGGCAAAAGCATGAAGGGACGAGAGCACAAGGAGGTGAGAGGTTAGGGATGCAAACACTTGGAATGACAGGCGTGAAGACGAAGATGAAAATGATCCTAGTTTTTATCAGCAAGGAAGATTATGATTATGCTGCGGCCCCGCAGTTCTCAGAGGAAGAAGTGATGGTAGCATACTGTCACACCCTGAAAATCGCCCTAATTAAAAATTATTATGGGTAAATAGAAATACAAGAAATCACTAAAAGAGTTTGTGAAAGTGTTTGAATAAAATCCTAAATTTCCAATATTAAAAATAGTCAAGATTAAATTTTAATTAATGCTTGGTTGCTTTGGTATTCCATGAGGTTCTGGGTGGAATATTTTAAGCATTCAAGTATTTTTAATAATGGATTTTCTTTTGTTTCATGGTGGATTTTGCTTCTAGTAAATCCCCCATAGTTTAATAAACTCTCTGAAATTTTCTCAGATTTTTTGAAGCTTCAGAATTAATTTTAATATTACAAAGAACATTTCAGCAATTAATTAAATAAAAACAAATTCTGTATTCTTTTTCGAATCTTGGGTCGTTCCATGGTTCAATCCTTTTTAATCTCTCTTTTCCGCCCGGACTCGAGTTTCTCTTCTTTTTGATTGTCTGGTGCCGTTTCCGAATCTCTGAGATCCCTCGAAACCCAAAACCTGGAATCCTTGGATATACCCAAGTCCGAAACCCTAAAATCCCTGATACTTCCTCAAATCCAAAATTCCCAGTATTCAAAAGCCTTTTTCTTCATAAAATATCCTCAAAATTCCCGACTCCATAGAATATTCTCATTATTCTGAATATCTCTAATATTTCGATTCCCATAAAGCATTCTCTATTTTTCGAATCCCCAAAATATTTTGATATTTTGAGTGTTCAAATATTCCCTATATTCCCTAAATACCATAAAACATCCTCGAGCTTCTGGTTCTCGAAAATATCCCCATATTTGAGATATACCAAAATTCCGAATATTTTCTCAATTCCCAATATCCCTATTTATTCCCTGAATTTTCTAAATTCCAATTTCGCAAATTTGTAGTTTTCCTAGAAATCCCTGTTATCCCCCTTCCTTTTTCTTTTTCCCTTTTTCTTTTCACCTCTTTTCTTTTTCTCCTTCTTCTTCCTTCCTTCTTCTCCCTTCTTCTTCCCCTCTCTCTCCTTCGGCGCCCATCCGGGCTCGAGCCACCGCCTATGCTGCCTCCGCGCAACCACCGCCACGGAGATCGCTCCGCACCGCCACCCGAGCCACTTGCCCTAGACGCCCCTCCTTCCCTATAAATAGCCGTGCCTGCGGTTATGGGCGGCCTAGCAATGTTTTTCGTGATTAGTCCCGCACTACTCATTAATGGTAATAAATTGATGGAAACTTGATAGCTCCAGGTTTGGAGGGTTTGGGCCTAAACCACATTGGAGTGATGTTCGATGATTGGCTAAATGTTGATAATAATTAAACTATATTGTTTTTGCAATGTTTTTTAATGCAAAATATTTAAATAAGACATATTATGCCTTTCCTTTGGAATCCTATTGCATTATTTTGCATTCCAGTGTGGGTTGTTGAGTATAGTGGGTGGTATTCAGTCTTGCAACCACCTCGTGCCGTGTCGGCCTTCCATTCCCCACTGCTATGTGCGCGGTTCACGTGAACCATGCCAATGACAAGTGGGCCCGATCGTCTCGCTCCATCTCTCGTCCAATGTAGAAAACCAGCCCATACACCCGACCTGTCCCCTCTCTCCCCGTCATCTCAGCACCACGGCCTGATGGGCCGTGTCGCCATCCGGGCTGCCTCATTGTTCCTCAGCCTTGAGCGTGCGCCTCGGCCCCATGGGCCACTTGCCACTCATGGGCCAAGATTACCCCCTTCCTCCGGTCCCGCGCTTCGTGGACTTGGTCCACCACGCATCACAGACCCAGACCGCCCACTCTCCCCAATGACACGGGCCCCGCCTGTCAGTGAGTCTAAAAAAATATTCTCGAGAATATTCTTTTCTAGAAATCCAATAAATCATTTTCCTTATCCCAAAAATTCCTTTAATTTTGGAAATTTATATCTTTCGATCTGTAGCTCCAATTGACTCCGTTCCAACTCTAGTAATTTTCTAAAATTGAAATCTATCTAATGGCACTAATAGTAGTCCTAAATAGGGTTTTTTTCTTGGCCTTTGTGTAGGATTTTGATTGTTACGTATAGTACCCGTCGCTGGATTTTTCTTTTGGAGCAGATTTCTCGAAGATTCGTGAAACCCCTGAGCAAGGGAAGTGACCTTTGATCAACTGAGCCTATATTTGAACTAACTATGTTGTTTGCAAAATTGCATCGATAGGCGTGCACATGTAATGTTCGGCCTCGTCTATGGGACAGAGCGGTGGGCCTACCCAACTTGTTGCATATGACCTTTCCTTGATATTTGCAATACCATGTTCCCTTATAACCACCTTTGTTGCGCATCGATATTCGTGCTCTCCTGTGCGAGTACCGATTGTCACCCTCAAACTTAAAATCTGTGAAACACCTTTGGGTAAAATTAGGTTTTACGAAATCTTTGGAAAACCCGATACCTGGGTCGGTGCCTTGTGAAAAAAAAGGAGTTTTAAAAAGGGAAAAACTCGGGACACAAGGCTAGTTCTGGGTGGGATGCATGTGTGGTCGCCCGTAAAAACCGATTCCTTCATAATTTTATCCAAACATACAATAGTATTGTATGTTCAAGTGTCATTAAGTTGGTTTTGGTGATTAATGACAAATCCAATATATGAGACTAATACTTTTATGAGCATTTAGCTATATAGTCTCATATTGATATAAAATTGGAAATGGTAAGAGGTATGTAAACTCCTCGTATTCTAAATTATGTCTCCTATAGGTCCAAAATATAAAATGAACTCCTTCATTACCCTTCATTAAATATGTGCATATGTTTTCCTTTATATTCATGTGTGTGCACATATTTAGGGGGAGGGGCTCATTCTACATCATCTATCTACTCAACTCTATATGTTTTTATATCGGGTTGTCATCCATCAACAAAAAGGAAAAGATTGAAAGATCTATTACCAACAATTTGTATAATTGTTTTTTTGGTAATGTATGACAAATAGGCTTTATGGCAGTGGCGGAGGGAGGGGGGCACGGGGGGGCCTGGCACCCCCTGACGCGCTACTAATCCTCTAGTATATCGTCAATATACATGTACGTATTAGCTGTCCAGACCCTCCCATTCATTCCAAATGTTAAGTGTATTTGAGGCCCAATAAGAAGCAGCCCATTTAGGCCTATCTAGTTGTTGCTGCTCCCTTCATTATTGTTTGGAATACGAAGCGACGCTTTGCTCTGGCTTCCTTCCGTTCATTCTTTCCTGTTGTCTCCTTCGCGGCTTGCCGCATTCGCCAGTTCGCCGGACACCGCAGCGCTGGGTACTCAACCCGGACGCAGGGGCGATGCGCGCGCCACGCTGCTGCCGCTATATCCAACTTGAGCACCCCGCCGGCTGCCGTCCAAATTACCTTTCAGTCCCCAAGCAGCCGCCAGCAGGTAATCCATAATCTGATCATAAATCATCTAGTGATATTCTCTTATCTAATTAAGAGTCACTAGTGATTCTAGAAAATTTCCCTTTCCAATTTCAGACAATATGAAGAAGAGAAAACCATAATAGCTTTTAAGCCGATTGGTTCAAGTGCTAATTGTATTGAAGCCATTGCAAGCCGAGGCTTACAGAGTAACATGGAAGTGGAAGGTCCTAACTGGAAGGGGAAACTCATAATGATCATGTACAAAATCCTAATAATCAGAGTAGTGCAGCTGAACCAATCGAAAGCCGAGGTTGTCGAGTCGAGCATCCACCATTGTAGCTACTAGATTTGAGAGAGACCCTGGTAAACGTGTTCAAATATTGGAACTGCCAGCTGATCAACAAGATGAAGCTCGAAGATTTTATATTTCAGAGGGTCCATATCAACCTGTGTTGGCAGAGTACCCACTCAGTGAATTAGCTCATTGTCGTCGATTTCAGAGTAACTGGTTCAAGCAATTTACTTGGCTAGAATATTCACCTCATACAAATCGTGCTTACTGTCTGCCATGTTTTTTATTTTCCAAGAAGCCAATTGGGAAAGTTGGATCAGATACATTCATAGTAAAGGGGTTTCAGAATTGGAAGAAAGTTAATTGCGGAAATAAATGTTCTTTTCTAAAACACATGGGGGATGCTAGCTCAGCCCACAATTATTCAGTTCGGTGTTTTAATAATCTTAAGAACACAATGGCTCAAATTGACAATGTGATTGTTAAGCAAAAAGAGATAATGGTTGCAAAAAGAAGACGAAGGCTTGCGACTACGATTGATTGCATTAGGTAACAGAGTTTCTCATGTCTTTTTGTTTTGCAACTAGAGTTTCTGCAGTATTTAAATTTAACTTGCTTTCTTTTTGTACTTAGGTGGTTGACATTCCAAGGTTGTCCCTTTAGAGGCCATGATGAATCTCCAGGTTCCTTAAACAGGGGTAATTTTGTTGAAATGCTCAAGCTTTTGGCTTCCTATAACAAGGAGGTTAATGAGGTTGTGTTAGAAAATGCTCCCAAAAATGCAAAATACACTTCACCTGATGTCCAAAAGGAAATTCTAAGCATACTTGCTCGAAAAGTGCAGAAATCAATTAGAGAAGAAATTGGTAATAGCAAATTTTGCATAATGGTTGATGAAGCTCGAGATGAGTCCAAAAAAGAGCAAATGGCGATAGTCCTCCGATTTGTCAACAAGGAAGGACTAATAAAGGAGCGTTTCCTTGATCTAATCCATGTTAGTGATACTACTACTTTGACACTTAAAGAGTCAATTTGTGCTGTCCTCTCAACTAATGGCCTAAGCATACAAGATATAAGAGGTCAAGGTTACGATGGGGCCAGTAACATGCGAGGGGAGTGGAACGGATTGAAATCTTTAATTCTCAATGAGTGCCCGTATGCATATTATATTCATTGCATGGCTCATCAGCTTCAGTTGGCCCCTGTAGTAGCATCAAGGGAGGTACATGAGGTACACAATTTTTTTCAGCATGCAAATTTCATCATAAATGTTGTTAGTGCTTCTCCTAAGCGCAATGATGAGTTGCTAGCAAATCAAGCAGAGGAAATTGCCCGTGAAATTGAATTGGGAGAGCTTGACACGGGGCGAGGGGCAAATCAGCTTTCCTCCCTACAAAGACCGGGGGACACGAGATGGAGTTCTCACTACAGGTCTATTCTAAGCTTAAAGAAGATGTTTGGTGCCACAGTTTCAGTCCTACACAGCATTGCTAATGATCGTTCAGTTTCGAAGTATTCTCGGGGAGATGCCAGTGGTGCCTTACGAATTATTGTCACATTTGATTTTGTGTTTATTCTACTCCTAATGGAAAAGATTATGAAGATCACTGATGTGTTGTGTCAGACACTCCAAAAGAAGAACATTGATATCTTAAATGCGATGGATTCTGTTTCTACCACAAAAGTGTTGCTTGGTGAGTTGCAAAATAATGGCTGGGAACCTCTTCTTGAGGAGGTCAAATTGTTTTGTGGAAAGCACGAGATTGATATTCCTGATCTGAGTAAGAAGTATGTTTTTCCCTAAATTATTTGAGTGTGAAAGCCACATCATATTTATTTTTTTGTAAAATTGTTTGTCCATCAATCAATTCATATCTTCTCATTTGCAGGTATGTTGATGTGACTAAATCTCGAAACAAGAATGACAACACCACAGCCTTTCACCATTACAAAGTAGATATGTTTAATGTTGCAATTGATCAACAACTAGCAGAGTTAGAAGATCAATTCAGTTCTCAAGCGAAGGAGCTTTTGTCCCTTTGTGCTTCTTTGGATCTTAGGCTGGACACATTCAACATAGACAATATATGAACTCTGGTGGAAAAATATTATCCTGCTAATTTCTCAAGTCAAGAAAGAGCTCAATTGGAGTGTCAACTGCCACATTTTCAAATTGATGTATGCAACCATCCAGAACTGAAGGAATTATCAACACTTGATGATCTAACAAGTGTACTATTTAAAACAGGTAAATATTCATCTTATCCTATGGTCGACAGGTTGTTAAGATTAGTATTAACTCTTCCAGTATCAACTGCAACCACCGAAAGATGCTTTTCAGCTATGAAACTTGCGAAGACACGTCTCAGATCTACAATGGGAGATGGATTTTTGCGAGATTGTTTGGTAATTTATATTGAGAAGGAATTGGCTGCATCAATCAATACTGATGATATTATTACAGCCTACGATCTTGCTGCTAGTCGTAGAGCTAAATTTAAGTTGATAGATATGTAATTTTGTTTTGGTTAAGACTTGTGAAACATGCTACTATTATATGTGACTAAAACCATCTAATATGGCTATCAGTTCTACTTTGCTTTGTCCATTGCCCCCCCTTACCTCAAATCCTGGCTCCGCCCCTGCTTTATGGGACTAACCTTTTGCCATGAGCTGATAAATAGGTCGTTCCTAGACTTCATATGAGTTGAGATAGAAAAGTATTCATTGATGATGTACCCTAATGATAACAAGCATGAAATGCATGGAGATCAAGCTATAGGTATCACTCTCCATCTACATGTTAATATATTCATATATGTGATTTCCATGTCATTGAGTTATGTGCGTGAGACTAATGTTTTATTTGAGCCTTATCTTGTTTGGTATCTTTATATTGAAGACATGGAGATTATAAAGGTATGCATTTATTATATGTCCATACTTTTGATAAGTGCATTCTATTCTTATATAGGATAAACTCCCATTGGTTTATCTCTAATTATGTATACACTTGCTTCACACAAATATTTTGTATGCATATATTTAGGGGGAGCAAATCCCATACCTTAGTTATGCATGTATTTGATCCAAGTTAATCACTTACATTTAATTGGGATCTTTGCATTTGTGCACACATGTGGGCATATGACACTTTTAGTGTTCATAAATACTCATCAATTTATCTGCATCCTTTATATGCAATTGGTTGGTCAACAAGTGGTGATTAACAACCGAATAATTAGGACTAACAATTTTGTTGAGGTGAATGAAAGATATAGGTTCTAAGAATTGGAAATGGTGTTGATCCAGAGTGAAATCAAAACACCTAAAGACTCAAGAGTGATTCTTAAAAGACAAAGAATAGACAACATAAGTTAGAACACATCAAGTGGCTTGAAGAAATGAGAATGACCGGACATCGTGTGTTGATGAACATCAAGTCAAGTGTTGACAAAAGAGAGTGATGTCCATTGTCAAGTCAAGGTCACGAGGATAAACACAAGGCAAAGGTATAATGGAGCAAACCATCCTTTTCTTAGCCTTTTACCGGCCTCTGTGTTTTTTGTAAAGGCCGGATTAAGTATATGAATGTTATACTATTAAGAGGGATGCAACATTGTTTTCTAAGTTATGCCTTGGTGCTCAAAATGATCTATTCTTGTGTAAGTTTGAGAAACCTAAGTCCAAACACCAACTCTGGTTAGTTTCACATGTCACAACGCATACACTAGATTTATTTGCAAGTTTTTATGTATCTCTTGGAGGTTTTGGACCATGATTTTCATTGTGTTTGATAACTTTTGAAACAAGCTTTCCATAGAGTCCAAGATCATCGAAATCGGACTTCCAAGTAAAAAGTTATGGCCTTTTTAGTGAGCTGGATCAAAATATCTGACCCTATATTAGAATATCCGACCACCAGAATATCTGATGTGTTTGTCGGAATATCCGATGTCCCGGACAATACAAAATTCAGAGGAACTCAACTCTCGGGTTGGGACAACTTTTTCAATTGGAATATCCGACTTGGTAGTCGGAATATCCGATGGTCCGGAATGTCCGATATTCTAAGGAATTCGAGTCTCTGTTTGGTTTTAATTCTCAGATCGGAATTTTCGATGGTAACATCGGAATGCCTGATCCCTTGTTTTTACATAGACCTGGGATTTGAACTTGACCGTTGGGACACCTTTATATACATCGGAATATCGATCCTTGGATCGGAATATCTGAGGTGGGACTGGAATTTTCCCCCCAATGGGTAGGTTTGGGGTTCCTATTTAAACCCCAGCCCAAACCCTTTGTAGGGTTAGCCCTTTCATTCCAATTCTTGTGGCTTTGTGGTTTTGAGCTTATGCTTACTGATTTGAATCTTTCTCTTTCTACCTTTCAAATCCCTTTTGGTCTTTGTGATTTGATTCTTGTGGGTGTGGATTTGAGTTGGGTTTCTAGTGTGGGCACAAATCCTTGATTTTTGAGCACTAGAATTCATTTCTAAACAAGCTTTGTGTGCATTTGTTACTCTTGGAGATTAAGGTCTCCTAGACAACTAAGAGTCGCTCATGAGCACTCAAGGGTTGTGGTGCACTGCGAGAAAGTTTGTGAAGGCTTCGATTTCATCTCTACAAGGGAAGAAATCAAGAGTGAACCCGAAGGAGTGCATTTGTGCAACCTCATGAGGGAAAGGGTTGAAAGAGACCCGGCTCTTTGTGAGCTCCTCAACGGAGACGTAGGATCCTCTTTGTGAGGGGTCTGCACTTCAGTAAACAAATCTTCGTGTCTCCATCTTGGTTATTTCGTATTCCTTATTATATTATTTGTAATTCCATTCATATATTGTGATATAATCTTGTGCTCTGTGCTATACTTTAATTGCTATATTGATTATCATTTTGTAGCTTAAAGTTATTGCTCTTGTTACTAGCTTTCATATATCAAAGTTTAAATTGTGCATTGCTATATCGGAATACATTGGAATATCCGGTGTCATACTGGAAAATCTGATTTGCTTTCGCTTAATCTTGTTTAAATTTTGTAATAGTGCCTATTCACCCCCCCCCCCTCTAGGAGACATCAAGGTCCTTTTAAGTACAACCATATGGGTGAAATAGGAAGCCCCTGGCTGAGTAACTAGTCACCCATGGACGCTTTATATGCCTTTGGATTGTGGATCGTTGGGAGGGCGTTGGGGATGTCTTCTGGGTTCCTGGCATAGCATGGTTTCGGATATATCCTGTCGTTAGTCTTGGACCCCTCCAATAGGCATGGAGTAACTTGGTGTCGGCTCTACAAATGCCTTGTCATAAAAACCTCTCATACACCAATCGTACCCATATAGTGCGAGCTAGTGGCTAGAGTAAACCACGTTGTTTGACTAAAGTGTACCCCCTCTACAGAGGTTAACCAACTATTTGAACAGTCGTGTCCACGGTCATGGGCGAATGTGCAGTGATTCCTTAGCGTAGTTTTGCTTTACCCTGCTTTGTGACAATGTGTGTGTGGTTTGGGAACTGTGGCAAAGGAGTGTTGTTGGGGACAGCTGGACTGAGTGAGTTCAATGAGATAAACTGACTGTCATGGACAGCGAGAAACTTGGAGTCCGGAGATTTGTTTTGACTTTGTGAGCCGGCTTCGAAGCCATCTCTTGGAGTTGTGCAAACTAGAGAATCAATTTGATACCTTTCACTCTGATCGATCGAGACTCCACCTCGCTCCGGTTGTTGAGAAGTACACGCTTAGTAGATTTAAAGAATTCAAATAAAACTGATTATAAAATACCCAGCCTCCCTTTGAAGCCTGCAATAAACACCTAAGTTCCCATAACTTGCTAAGTATGTAGGTACTCACCCTTGCTCTATATATAGTTCCTCTATCAGGAAGCTGGAGTTGTAGTAAAGTGAAGATTAAGGTTTCGTCCTGGTTTCTACCCGTTGCCTGTGGTGTTGGTAGTTAGTCCGTTGATTCTGCTGTTGCCGCTGTTTCTCTTCTATTGGTTGCTGTCTCCGGCTTGCTCTGAAGCTGCAACGTAAGTTAAGGTTTAAGTCTTATTATTTAATTAAGGATTGCAATGATGCATAATTGTTTCCGTGGATACCAACGCTGCGTTCTGGGACTGGTATCGGTATCGTGGTTCCGTGGGGAGCAGTTCACGCTGTTCTCCTGTGGCACGCCCTATCTGGTGTCGTTGTACGGTGGTGCCGGATTGGGGTGTGACATTATACCAGAATTTTGGGATGATTATGAAATGTTGTCAGAGGTGTTGCCTTGACTTATTTGCAGATGAAAATAGTATAAAACTTGATTTCAAACTAGGGCAGCAAGTAATATGCATATGGTCTAGTTGCGTATCGATAGGAGGAGTGCTCGCCCAGTTCGTTTAAGGACTAGACTCTATGTCACCAACTAATATTTATAGTACAACCACATGTGCTAGTATGGGATAGCATTGGCTTATTAAGGGTGTGTTTGGTTGGATGGATATCCCCGGATGGGAGATGGCTATCCCAGTTTTTCATGTGTTTGGTTGGTGGATGGGACGACCATTGTATAGAATATTCCCTCAAGATGCTGAATGAGGCCATCCGGCAAATTTGGCTAGATAAGTCCACCCACCTTCGCTAACCTTGATCATTAGTAAGTGCTTAGTGATAATTAGTCTATTTTAGTGTTAATTAGTAATTTTCTTGTCAAGATTAGTGTTGATTAAGGATAAATAATCTATTTTTGTGGTAATTAGTATTTATTATAATAAAATTAATAATAAATACATTTTTATTAATTAATAGTTAACCATGCTCATTTCATCCACCCTCATCCATCCAACTAAACAAAAAATTGGCTCATCCCATCCACTTAACCAAACATTTAACCTAGATATCCTCATCCCTAGAAACATGGATAACCAGATCCCATCCAACCTTGCCCATGAACCAAACGGACCCTAAGTTGCTTAGAGTTTAGCCTTGCATATTGGTAGGTTGAAGTAGTATGGGCTATTTCAATGGGAATAGTTCAGAGGAGCTACCCATGTGACTGTGTGGAGACAGTTAGTCTGCCCACGGCATGGGTGTCTAAGTTTTTTCAATACAACGGTGAAGTGCCTCGTGAGAAAACAGGTAGTTTGTCTCAAGGCGTTAGGTTTAAGGCATGGGCCCACTACCTAACGACTCTACGACGTGACCTAGGGTGGATTCACGCTTGCCGTGCTGGTGCAAGGCTATACTATAAAGTGATGTAACGGTCTCATTATGACCTCTAGACTGTATTCATTATGCATAGTGTGGTGATACTAACTGGTATCAGACAAACTAGAGAAATTCATATCATGTGGGTAAAATTATACAATCTATACAGAGGTAATCCAAACTAATCGATTAGATGCACTCTCGGTCATGAGCGACTTGGTGAAGTGTCATGAGTATAGATTTATGATTTTTAAAGATGTTTACAAACTGGGTTGGATGGGAATGATGAGTTATCAGTAGAGAAGTGTTTTGAATTCAGAATATGGAATTGCCACCATGGATGGGCGCAAATTTGATATTATATTGTTATTCATTACTTTATATTCCGTACATGTTTTAAATGTTTTGAATTATGCCTTTGCAAATGGTTGCAAACTAAAATTGACTTTATGCTAAAATAAGTCCATAAATAGCCCTCCTTGATACCAGTTTGCATGTATTTGGATTGACACTTGCTAGTACATTCGTGTACCGACCGTTGTTATATTGTTGGTTTTTCAGAATTTGATGTAGATTATGAGTGCTTCGATACAGGCAATGTTGATCTTCATGAAGGCTCGAGCTAGGGGTTACCCCTAGTCAGTTGCCTGTGCGGTTGGTAGATGGGCAAACTGCGAACCATTATAGTATATTTCCGTTGCTACTCTATTTATATTTGGCCAATCGACCCTATCGGTATTGTAAAACCTAAGTTGTTTTATCCTGCTACCCTTATATATCTGTCGGCGAAACGGGAACGGGGGTCCCACATTCTCGGGAACGTAAGGGCCTCCGGCCATATCAGCCCCCCGGGGCCCACTTTCTGTGTAAAAAACAACTGGCCATCGCTAGTTATTCTCTAAGCGCCTGAGGCTGCGGGCGCTGCCCGGGGCCGGGACGCTCGGCCTAAGAGCTCACGCGCGCGGCGCCCGGGCGCGGAGCCGGCTCGAGCTGGCCATCACCAACCACCGCATTTATGGTGAGCCGACGGCGTGGTGACAGGGCGCGTCACCCCTGTCCACCCGCCACTAGACCGCCTGAGCAGTCAGAA
Source organism: Oryza meyeriana var. granulata (assembly GCA_003991445.1). Lineage (NCBI taxonomy): Eukaryota > Viridiplantae > Streptophyta > Magnoliopsida > Poales > Poaceae > Oryza > Oryza meyeriana. The sequence goes on along the minus strand of RYFJ01000511.1, from coordinate 123,405 downwards.
GACTTTTTGACTGAGAGAGCTCCTTTCTTCCACGCTCTGGCAGTCACAGGTAATGCTCGCGTCACATTCGCACGACTTTAGCCGCCTGCAGCGGCTGCTCTCCGAGGCGACCTAACCGCCGTGCTGCACCAACTCCGGCATGGGTGTCACAGGCGGACAGGAGCGACGGGACGCTCCATCCACAACTCCGGCGGGCGTCGCAGGCGGAGGGGCGCACAGGAGAGCTCACCGGAAAACATCCCCCTCCGCGTATCGGCACTGTGGACTCCCCTGAACTCTATAAAGGAGGAATTCCATGCCGCAGATGGGGGGGGGACAAGCTGGAAGCAATAGACAACAGCAACCTTTACTGTTCTTCTTCCCCAAGTCTCCCGGTTACGCTTCCGATCGAGCTCCCGGGTGACACCTTGTAACACAACCGTACACATTCTCCCCACACAGCGTCTACCACAGGACGTAGGGTATTACGCTCCGGCGCCTGAACCTGTATAAATCCTCTCGCCTCCTCTGTGTGCCATAGCGTTTCATCTCTCTCCAACGCCTCGCGCACCTGAGGAACAGCTCCCCTGGCCGAACCTCAAAAGGGGGGTTCTCCCGACTCCCGCCGTCGAGGCTTCGTCCCCGGACAGCTGGCGTGCGCGCAGAGGTAGGGGAGTTTTCTTCCTCAGGTCGGACGCAGACGCTCCCGACACCGTCGCCCTTCATGGCTGGAGGCCATCGTCCGCGGGATTCCGACGAGGAGTCCGGCGACTACACCCCGCTGGGCAACGTGGGCCCAGAGGCAAGCCCGTCACCTTCTCCCTCTTCGCCTTCCTGGGGGCGCGCGGCGGCGTACCAGGCGGGCAAAGCGCGCCCCGCGGCGGCCTGGTGGTGCGGGACCCTCGGCCCTTTCCTCGCCGAGGGGGCCGGCAATGTGCCCCGCCCGGGTCCGCCGCCGCCTCATCCATAGGGCGCGAACAAAGGCGCCGTCCCACGGCACGTCGCAGGCCTCCACTTCCATTCCGCGGACACCGCAGGAAGCCCTCTTGCGCGCGGAAGCCCTCCTGCGACACCCCCCAACATTTGCCGGGGATGGAGGCCGGGGGCGGCGGTGGATTAACGAGATCGCCAACGATTGGTAGGCACCGCCCACCGCCGGGTCACCGCCGGCGGCCATACAAGCGCTGGGATTTGCCGACCGCGCGACCTCTAGCGCGAGCCGGCCGACCGCCCTGGCCAGAACAAATCCCGGGGCCCGGGCGACCTCCGCAACCGGCTCGACCGGACCCGGGCCCACGAGGACGCCCGGTCACAATGGAGCGCCAGCGTGGAGCGGCGCAAGGACGTCGTCAGCATTCCGAGGCCCCGGCCTCCAGCTCGAACCACTAGTGGGAACCGCATTCGTCACCAGAGCCTACCCAGTACGGCTGCTCGGGTTGCCTGGCACTCTTCCCCAGGCCTGCGCAGGTTCGCTGGCCGGCTATGTTCCGGCCCAACTTGCCGAGAAGTACGACGGCTCCGTGGACCCCACGGAGTTCTTGCAGATATATGCCACTGCCATCCGGGCGGCGGGCGGAGACGAGAAGGTGATGGTGAACTATTTCCCCGTCGCCCTCAAGGCCGGGCTCGCTCCTGGATGATGAGCCTCCCCGAGGGATCCATCCGCTCGTGGGAGAACCTTTGCCACCTAGTTTGTGGCAAATTTCCAGGGCACCTTCCCGCGCCCTGGGACAGAAGGCGGACCTCCACGCCCTACGTCAGGAGTAGGGGGTGAGGAGGGAGGAGGCGTTGAGGCATTCCTGCAGCGTTTCAGCCAAGGTACGCAACACAATCCCTCACATCGCACCCCCACGCGGTTATCCACGCGTTCCGTAGGGCGTGCCACGCGACCAGCGCAGAATGCTCGAAAAGATGGGCACCCGCGACGTCCAAACCCACGGCGGAACTGTTCAGCTTGCGACCACTGCGCCCGCAAGGAAGCCGGGCGTGGGAACAAGCCGCGTCCTGAGGTCCTCGCCGAGGACCCTGGGGAAGAGGGCGAGGCCTCACGTTCCGCGGCGCGGCGGACAGGCGGAAGCGCCAGAATGGGGCAAGGAGGTTCGCGAGAACTTCGCGCTTGCGGCGTCTGGCGGCCCCCGGGGGCCGCGCCGCCCGCAAGACGACTACGGCGGCAAACTGGCAGAAGGCTGAGCGTGCGCACACGCCGCCGGCTGCGGGCCGGAAATGGTGCTCTCCGTCCACGAGACGGACCGCCACTGACCTCACAGAGTGCCGCGCCGTTTTACCAGAACCTGGAAACCGAGCGCACGTTAACGACAACGGGGTTCCAACAGGAGCGGCAGTGCAGGACTACGGGCGCCCCTCTCCGTTGCAATGCCGTGGACGGATTGGAGCACCCCTCTCGAGGTTCCAAGAACAGCCGAGAATGTAATGCGCTCACCGCTTGAGTGGGCGGGTCCGCACACGCTCACCACCTCGCCGTCGGACTCCGCCGTGGTTCAGGCCCTTAGGCATGAGGTGTCGAGCGCGAGTAGACTGTTGACAGCCCGCGCCGTTGCCTTTGGAGGCCCGGTTAGGGAAATCTCCCCAGGCGTTTTGCCCTCCTCGGCGGCGGCGTCCTGCGCGGACGCGCTAGTATTGAAGTGGTCGGATTTTACGATACTTCGGCGGCACCGCGAATCGGACGTAGCCATGCAGCCTGGTATTGGCTGGGGAGGGACAGCTCGCCCTGGCGGTCTCCCCCACCATATTGCAACGTGAAGGTGGGCCGCGTCCTCGTCGACTAGATGGGGTTGGCGCCGCCCTCGAAGATATCCTTTCCTCCGGAGGTTTTGACGAGCAGATCACAAGGGCTGGCCCTCGGGGGGGACGAGTCTCGACGCTTCCCGGTCGTTGCCTCCATCATCGGGATTACGAAGGGTCTCACTTGCCAGCTCCTGTGCTCGGCCAGGTTCTCCTTGCCCGTCAACCTATCGGTGACCGTAGCGGCCAACTTGCCGCCGAGCACGTTCATTTTCGACGTTGCCGGAGTGCAACCTCCACATATAACAGCGGGTCTTGGACGCCCCGCGTTGAACGGCCGTGAGTTTATGGCCTGTTTAACGCACTACGCGTACCTAAAGGGCATGAAGGAGAACTCCAGGCTCCGTGCAGGGCGGGCCCGACGATACAAAGTTTTTCTTGCCGGGACGTGAAAGCCGCCCTCCTACATCGTGCTGGCCGAGCAGCGTGCGCCGACATGCGCCCTGCAGCTCCTGACGGACGTGGCGGGAGTTTCGCGAGTGCGGGGGCCTTCGCTACCGGCCGCGCCCCAAAGGCGCCCGCGCATTTATCGTCGCCACGATGCGGAGCTAGTCAAAAGGTAGTCTATTGGGCCTCGGCGACGACCCGTCCCGTGGACCGTCAAGGTTAAGGGCGGTTCGCTGGACGATTGCAAATAGGTTACAAGTCGTTTGGCGCATTGTCAATCGACCTTCCTCGCGGGCAACACACGAGGCCGTCTTCGCCTGGCAACCGTCTGGGACGGGCAGGACATGCCCGGGTGGGTTCCCAGGGGGTGATGGAAGTGACGCGGCACGCGGTTTTGGCCATCCGCGCGGGCAATCGCGCCCGGTGGTGCAATACGGCAGAAGGTCCATTACGACGACGGGCCCCCCAAGAGCGCCAGGCCTTCGTCCGAGAGGAGATCCACAAACTTCTGCTGGCCGGAGGGCTTCATCCGCGGTCGTCCCTTACAGATGTTAGCTGTTCGCCGGATGGGCTGGGATGGCTGTTGCTGCAAAGTCAACCCACCAGTACGTCGTCAAATCCAACGTGGAAGCTGCGAATGTGCATAGACTACAACCGACCTAAAACAAGGCTTGCCCCAAAGACCCATTCCCTCTGCCTCGCATAGACCAGATAGTCGACTCACGCGGGTGCGACCTTTTGTGCTTTCTTTGATGCATTATGCAGGATACCATCAGATCCGCATGCGGCAGAGAGGATGAGGAAAAACTTCTTTTATTACCCCCCAGGGGGCCTTCTGTGTTATATGTGCATGCCTTTTGGGTTGAAGAATGCTTGTTCCATTTCCAAGCGTGCTGTCCGTGTAACATTTGAATCGCAGCTTGGTCGCAACATGGAGGCCTACGTCGACGATTTGGTATTGAAGTCGCGCGACCGCGCCACCCCGTCCATGATCTGGCCGAGACGTTCAGTAACCTTCGATGCACAAGGATGAAGCTGAACCGGACAAGTGCGTCTTTCGGGGTCCCGGATCACCGGCAAGCTCCTCGGGTTCCTCGTGTCCAGCGGCATTGAGGCAAACTCCGCGGAGAAGATAGCGGCGATCGATCGCACTCGGTCCTCGCCCCCGACGGGGCTACGGGAGGCACTCCCCCAGAAGCTGACCGGGTGCGTGGCCGCACTAGGTCGGTTCATCTCCAGGCTTGGGGAGCGTGAGGCGCCCACCTCCCCCTAGTTTTTCAAACTTCTCAAGAAATCCGGGCAGTTCGCCTGGGACGGATGAGGCGGATCAAGCCCTTGATGAGCTCAAGGCCCGGGGCTCAGGTACCCTAGCACGCCCCCTGTCGCGCTCGTGGCATGGGCTTGGCGGGCGCAGAACACGCCCGGGCACCCAACGAGCCCTTGTTGCTCTACATCGCGCGCGGCAACGCGTTGTGGCCGAAATTGACAGTCCGCCGGGTGGTAAGCGCGGCGCTCGTCGTCGAGCGCCCCTTGCCAAGCAGGCGGGCCGCCCGGGATTCACCTCCCGGGCCCGGCACCGTGGAGCCGATTTACCTGGGCAGCCTCGCCAGGCGCGAGTGCGAGCCCGGGAACGCGGCGCCGTGGGGGGACCATCCCAACATTACGCCCGGGTGCCCCAATGTCACCCAGCTCGCATACCTGTCCCCATAGGCGAGAGCTCGCTCCTCCCGGGGGAGCTGAGCCCGGGCCCCCGGCCCTTGTCGGGTTCGGCTTCGGGGAAACACAGACAACAGAAGCCGGTGTACTTCGTCAGCGAGGTACTGACAGCCAAGATTTGGGTTGTCGCTCCGTGCCCGAGCCGCAAAAGATCGCGCTCCGCCAGGCGCTCACAAAAGATGCTTACGCTGTTCTCATCGCTTGTGTCAAGGAAACTTCGCCATTATTCTCAGGCGCACAAGGTATTCGTAGTCACATCCGGATTGTCCCCCCTCGGGCAGCGCGATATTGCATAACCGGGAGGGAACCGGCCGCGTCGCTAAGGTGGGGCGGGATTCGAGCTCGCTGAGGCCGTTTCGACCTCCGCTTCCAAGCGCGCCAACGCCATCAAAGCCAAGTCCTGGCGGAATTTTTAGTGCGGAATGGACGGCCCGGGGCCCGAGCCGGACCCTGTGCTGGATGCCGGGTGTCCGCGGCCCCGTCCCAGCTGCTCCTGACCTAGCCTCGCGCACTGGATAAGAACTTGGACGGCTCCGCGCCCGGCGGGCATTTGCCGAATTCATTTATCCAGCAAACCCCCAGCGCCGGGGGCCGGGATCGTCCTCGTATCGCCCGCCGGGGTGGATGAGTTCAGCGCTTCGTCGTCCACCTCAACCAACAAACCCCGGCCATATCGCGAACAGCCACCAACAACATGGGTTGAGTACGAGGGCCTTCTCGCCGGCCTCCGGGGCCGATCGCCCTCGGGGTGCGACGGCGAGTTGCGCGCCGAAGGCGACTCCGAGCTCGTCATCAACCAGGTGTCCGGGAGGTACCAGACCCTGGACCCCCAATGGGCCGCATACGGTGGACGAGTGCGGGAGGCTTGAGCGCCGTTTCGACGACCTCACGCTTCGCCACGTCCCTCGCGCTAGTCGCAACCCTAGCGCCGACGAGCTCTCAAGACTGGCTTCCCTTCGCTGGGCGCCTGTCCCCTGGGATTTTCCAGGAAGCCCTCGAGACCTCCTCGGCGTGCTTTATCCGGGACCCCGGGCTCAAACCCCTGAGCCGGGCCTTGAGCCTGACACGCGCTCCCAGCCCCAGGACTTGGTCGTCCTCTGCGGCCGGACCAGCGCGCCCTCCTGGATGGACGAAATCCGCGGGCGTATTCTTCTCCGAGCACATCTCCCTGAAGACGACGTTGAAGCAGAAAGGATCGCTCGCTTATCTAAGCGCTAGTGTCCTGGTAGAAGGGGACCTCTACCGGCGTGGGCGCCAACAGCGTCCTGCTCAGTGCGTTCCGCGCGACTCCGTGAGTTCGAGATCCTCGCCGACATCCACGAAGGGGAGGTGTGGCAGTCTACGCCGCATTTCGATCTCCTGGTCGGTAAGGCTTTTCCGGCGGATTTTATTGGCCCACGGCCTTGCAGGATCGCGTTTCGACCTCGTTCCAACGTGCCGCGCCTCATTCACTGCTTACTATCATGTTTTGTGAAAAGTTTGCGTGCCATTTCATTGCCAAAACAGAGCCACCACCTGCGCGCAAGCCTCCAGATGACCCCCGTCCTGGCCCTTCGCGGTCTGGGGACTCAGATATCCTCATGCCCCTTTCCCCGGCTTGGGGATCGGCATCTCTATGTCGCCATCGACAAGTTCACGAAAGTGGCCGGAGGCGTTTTCCCCGTGAATCGACATCGACAAGCACTAGCGCTCAAGTTTATCCGGGGAATCACCAGCCGCTTCGGGATCCCCAACCGCATTATCACGACAACGGCACGCAGTTCACGAGCGAGCTCTTCGGCTGAAATACTGCCTCCGACATCGGCATTAAGCCTCTGCTTCGCCTCCCCTGCCCACCCTACCAGCAATAGGGGCAAGGCCGAGAGGGCAAACGCTGAGATCCTACGGGGCCTCAAGGACAAGGTCCTACAAACGACCTCAAGAAACACGGCGTTCAAGTGTGGATCGACGAGCTCCCAGCCGTCTTGTGGGCCTAATCGTACCACACCGAGCCGGAGCGACCGGGGAGACCCCGTTTTTCCTGGTATACGGGCAAAGAAGAGGGCCGTTCTGCCGTCAGAACTCACCTTCGGCTCCCCCCGGGTACAAGCGCTACAGTACGACAACATCGGACCACGACAACATGCAGCTTGACAACCTGCGACTTCCTCGAGGGAGCGAAGACGGACGCGCCTCGCTCCGAGTCGAGCAAAAAAGACACGCTACGTTACAGCAGAGCCTTAAAACGCTACCACCAGCGTAAGGTTCGGGCCCGATCAAAAACTCAGGTCGGGTGGGGACCTAGTCCTGCCGCCGTTGCCTTACACGTGCCGGAAGGCATAAGCTTTCCCCCATTGGGAAGGCCCTTCCTGGTGATCGGTGTCTCACCCCCGACCGGGCTCAGGCTAAGACTGGGCCAGGAGGATGGGACCCCCGCTTCCCAATCCTTGGAAATATCGAACATCTTCGGCAAGTTTTATCCATAAACAGTATCCCGTAAAGTTGTAGGGAGCTACGGGTCCAGCGTTCGGTTCCCCCAAAAAACTCAACGGGGCGCTGGCCGGGGGGCCCATTATGTTGTACATTTCATAAAAACAGCTTTTTTCAATACAGCTTTTTTCAAAATATCCTCTTTAGTCTTGCCCTTTGTCCTTTTCCCGTGTGTTCACCCGGTGGTGCCCCATCCCTTGGGGGTTGTACCCGGCCGGTCCCCGATGCGGCGGTTGGGGTCTGCGCATTGTCATCAGTTCCCTTTGCCGGACGGACAGGGGGTGGATCGAGCCCCGACATAGCTAGGTCCAGGGCATCGTCGACCCCGCGCTCCCTGCGGCCTCCGACGCCCTGCCTCGGCTAGCTTCGGGGACCGGTCCTTTCCGGCGAGGTTGGGGGCGAAATGCTTGTGCGTTAAGCCCTCCTCCTCGCACGGTCGCGACCGTGAGGATGCCTTCGGGAAGTTGATTGACCCCACGGCTCGTAGCACGGAGTAGACAAGGGACGAGCCATATACTCTCACGGTCCATCGTGTGCAGACCAGGTCTCCCCCAGGAAGGGTTAAGAAGGGTGCTGGGCCTACAGCACCCCGAGAGGCCCCAGGGACCCGGGCGCTAAGTGAGAAGCGAGCGCACCTATTCTCCGAGAGAGGTTCCCAGACCGAGCATAGAAGCTGGCAGTAACCCCTACCCCGAGGTCGATTGCCCGCGCAGCCGGTTCCCAGGGACTAGGGGCCGAAGCGAGTATGCCCCAGGAAGGCGTTTCCGTCTCTGGCGCGGTCCTAGGACCCAGCTAAGAGCTGACAGTGCTCCGGCCCCGAGGTCGTACCCGCGCAAACCGCACCATGTTCGTCGCGACTCCAGATACGCACCTCATTCAACGTTACGCTTGTTCGGCTATCTATCTTCTCTTTTCTACGACCCACGCGTTTTCGCTCTCCTCGGCCCCGGGAGCAAGTGGGGATTTGCCGAAGCCGCGCATATGGGCTGCTGGGTCACCGGCAGTGCCGCCCCGGTTACCATGGACCCGGGTGACCGGGTCGTGGACCGTGCCGGACACTGACCGATGCCCCGGCTAAGGTCTCGGGCAGGCTGAGCGCCCCCCGTCGGGCCAGCTTAGATTTCCGGGCGGGCGGGCAAAGCGGTGGCCGGCCGGCCATCTCCTCCCCTGCCACCGCCAAGGTGCCGGGTGTTTCGCTAACCCGGCGACCCAGTGGCCCGGTCGAGGTCGGTCTCCAGAGGCTCTCGGCGAGCCAAAGGGCACGAGCTTAACGCTTGGGCCATACCTAACCTATGCAGCGTCTACGGGGGCCAACCCCGGAACATCCCCCACCTGGGCGGGAGCAGATCCGGGCGGTGACCGGTCTAGCGGTTGCCCCAAAGACATCCCGACCGAATGCCTAAATTCGGACCCGTCCCCTCACGGATTGGACCTTCCGAGTCAACTGGGCTGAAATCCCGGAGCAGGCGACGCAATCATCCAAGGTGCGAAAAAAAAACAAACATTGTTATTATACCAACGGGATGTCTTTCTTTGTACAAAACACGGTGAAGTCAAATATACAAGCATGCGCGGAGGACCACAGCCGTCGCCGCACGGGGGGAAGGTCACTCCTCGGGCTCCGGTCTCTCGCCGGAATCGTCGGTCCCTGGCTTCTCCGGGGTGTTCCCCCCGGTTAAAGAAATCTGGCCACCGTCGCAGCAGGCGGTTCGGCCACGGCCTTCCGAGCCTCCTCTTTCCCCATCGGTCGGGGAATCCCTCCAGCACCGGGTCCAGGGAAAACTTCGCGTCCTCAGAGCCCAAGGTAGCAGCAAGGACGATACTCCGCCACCCGCGAGGCAGCTCTGTTTCCCTCCTTCTCCAGGACTCATGAATTTGCTGGTGGGGCAGGTCCAGCGTATCCAGCAAGTCGCCGAGCTCGCCCACCAGCGCCTCACCGACCCCCCTGGTAGGTCGGTCCGCTGCGGAGGTGCCCGGACGCCGATGCGGTTGGACACCCCCGGACATCGGAGCTGTACCGCCCCAGGGCAAGCTGCAACCTCGTCGTCGAGATGGTTCTTTCGGAGGGCGAGGGCTACCTTGCACAAATCTCAGCCCGTTCCTCCCTGGCCAGCTCCTCGGTTTTGAGCTGGCCGCGCCTGCCGATGACGGGGAGCGCTTGACACGGCCCGCACGGCGGGGGCGCAGCGCGGCCTCAAGGTCGGGCCGTGCGTTTCCAGGAGACCTCCTTCTCCGCCTGCCGGCCTCGGCAGCCTTCACCGCCGCCTCCCGCCGAGCCAAGGAGTCCTCATTTCTCCTCGAGAATCGCCTCTTCGTGGTCCCGAGGGCCTCGGGCTTTGGCGTCTAGGTCGGCGGCCAGCATCTTCGCCTGCTCGCCCTCTCGTCGGCGGTCGGACTCCCATGCTGCAAGGCTTTCTTCCCAGGGTCGCCAGCCTCTTCTCCTTGATCCCGGAGCGCATGCGCATGTCGTTCTGGGCCATGGCGTTGGAAAGCTTGGCGGCCTCCTCATTCACCGCCACGGCTACCTCCCGCGCGCTGACCTCGCGCTCCCGGGGCCGCAAGATCGGCCTCCATCGCCCCGGAGACGGTCCTTCCCGGGAAGTCATCTCCTTTCCCCGCGCCTCCGCTCGGACCGGGCGCGAGGGCCTCGTCGGGTGCGATCTTGGCGGCAATTTTCCAATTGGGCGATGCGCACCCCTTCCGCCGCCTCGATTTCCTTGACGGCGGGTCAACACAAGGATTTCAGTGGCAATCGTACGGGAAAACGAGACTCTCCGCTGCCCACCGTGATCGCCGCCTTTTTGTGCCCCCCTCTCGCAGCTCCGCCCGGGAGCCGAGCGGACTCGCGCGGACTCGCGGCGGCCGCCACCTGTACTTCGCCGGCTCGGCGCACGAACCAGTTTTGCCCAGCGCTGGCATTGCAGTGTTTCGGGGCCTGCCGCACAGCGCCTGGTCGCGGCGCAGAGCAAAAAGGACCAGGGCCCGCCTCCCCCCCTGCGGGGACACGGCGGGGGGGCCCCCGCGTCCCTCTCCCCTCCGCAGGGCGGGGGCCGGCACTTGGGTCCCGCGGAGGCCCGCTCCGCAGCGCCGCCGCAGACCTCCATATGCCACCACCGTGCCGGCGATGGCAGGGGCGTGGCGGACCGGCGGAGCCGTCAGCGCGTCCGCATGCACCGGCCCCCTGGTCGGGGGCCGGCCGGGCGCCGTTCATCGGGCCCTGGCCCTTCCGTAAAGGCCGAAACCAGCCGGATAAAGATCAGACGATTAAACACATGAGGGAATGTGCTAGATAGAAAACCAATGGGGTCGAAGCGTTTACCTAGCCTGGGGCCCTTTGATAGCTCCACGGCTTGGACTCATAAGCACAGCAGGCTCCCGCCGCGGGACCTGTTCTTCCCTACCGGCGCGCCCGAACGGCGACGGTGGCCGTGTGCTAATCTGGCGTTTCGACGCCAGCTCAATTGAAGTGCCCCCCGCGTCCAGACCTCCGGGTACCCAGGCCCCGGGGGCCGGAGTCGCCTCCCGTGGCTCATGGAGGCCACGGCCGAGCAACGCCTGCGGCGCCGCGGGCAAGCGGGTGGGGCCGCCCCGCATGGCGTCTCGGTCCTCCCCGGGCTTTCTGCGCGCGCGCGGAGAGGATAGCATGGCCGGGCATACGCGTCACCGAGCCAACGACCTTCGTTTTCTTGGCCGCCGCGGAGTCCTTGGATCGGGGCCCCGCCGGTCGGCTCCCCTCCTTTCTTCGACTGAGCGCGACCGGCGCTTCAGCCGGCACATCGCTCCACTCCGAGACGTCGGGTACCTCGCGATCTTGGGGTGATCTGTGAAACAACGATGCCCACGGCGTCGAATCGCGGGAGATCCTTCTGGATCCTCACCCGAGCCGCGTCGCTGCAAAGCGGCGTTCACGCCGCTCGGGAGCGCGCGGTCCGCCGCGCCCCCTCCTTCCAGCGCCGACGCCATTAACAGGCCCCATCGTCGCCAACTTCAGGTCGTCGGGGTGGGTCCTGGAGAGATCTTGGGACCCAGTGTACAGCCAACAGGGCCCGGGCCTCCTGTGAAGCGGCGCCAGCCGCCGGCAGAGGAAGTCACCGACGACCATGTACGCATTTAACCCCGCCGCCGCCAGCCAGCGACACGCGCCAACACTGGCGCCAACCGCGCGTCTTCCGGCGGCGGCTCGGTCCAGCTCTTCACCTTCTGGGCCGTCTCCGGTCGGCAGCCGTGAGCCGGTCGTTGGCATCAACGCCGATGTAAACCCAGTTCTGGCGCCATAAATCCCATTTGTTTCGCAGCGCCATCGGGAATGAACTCGACGCCGGGGCGGCCGTTTGGAAGTACACACAACCTACCCGCTCCGGCAGGTCGGTGGCCTTGTTCTTCGGCGCGCTCTTCATGATGATGAAGTAACGCCGGAAAAGATCCACCGAGGGCATCACACCCACAAACATCTCGCACAAAGTGCGCGAAAATCCCCAGCACCATCACGGCGTTGGGAGTCAGATGCATCATTTGCACCTCGTACGTCTCCAGCACCTGGAAAAAAGAAATCGGAGAACGGCGGAACAAGCCCGCCGACCGCGTAGTCGACGAAGTACACTACTTCGTGGCCCCTCGCGGCGCCGGCCTCGACTCGCCAGGGCGCACCTCCGGGGCCGCCCTCCACCGCGTGGCGGCCGGCATCATCCTCTTCACCCGCTCCATCCCAGCGTCGTCATTCAGGCGCGACGGCGGAACCGCCCCGCCGTCCAGCGGCCGTACCACGCGGCCGGCGCGCGGCATCGTGAATACGGCGACGGGAGCAGCCAAGCAGGAAGAAGCGCGCGCGGGCGGGAAGCCTGAGCTCTGGGCGCAAGGAACAGCTAAGGCAATGGCAGTCCCAACTCAGCAATGGGAGAAGCCGGCTACGTCCGCTGCTGCTTATAGCCTCGGAGAACCCGTGGAGCGCCCTTCGACTCCGCCATTACGGCCCTCGATTGGCGGACCGGAAGTGGAAGACCTCCCCTCGCCACGTCTTATCCCGCGCAATTACGACGGCGTCGCCTCGTTCCCTGCTAAGCCTGGTGGGCCCCGCGCCTTTTCGTTTCCCCGAGATATGGCCCTGTTCCTGCCCGGATTAAGCCCCGGTCGAGCAACAGGCCCAGGGGCCGCTGTCGGCGAAACGGGAACGGGGGTCCCACATTCTCGGGAACGTAAGGGCCTCCGGCCATATCAGCCCCCCGGGGCCCACTTTCTGTGTAAAAAACAACTGGCCATCGCTAGTTATTCTCTAAGCGCCTGAGGCTGCGGGCGCTGCCCGGGGCCGGGACGCTCGGCCTAAGAGCTCACGCGCGCGGCGCCCGGGCGCGGAGCCGGCTCGAGCTGGCCATCACCAACCACCGCATTTATGGTGAGCGACGGCGTGCGGTGACAGGGCGCGTCACCCCTGTCCACCCGCACGAGACCGCTGAGCAGTCAGAAGACTTTTTGACTGAGAGAGCTCCTTTCTTCCACGCTCTGGCAGTCACAGTATGCTCGGTCACATTCGCACGACTTTAGCCGCCTGCAGCGGCTGCTCTCCGAGGCGACCTAACCGCCGTGCTGCACCAACTCCGGCATGGGTGTCACAGGCGGACAGGAGCGACGGGACGCTCCACCAACTCCGGCGTGGGCGTCGCAGGCGGAGGGGCGCACAGGAGAGCTCACCGGAAAACATCCCCCTCCGCGTATCGGCACTGTGGACTCCCCTGAACTCTATAAAGGAGGATCCATGCCGCAGATGGGGGGGGGACAAGCTGGAGCAATAGACAACAAGGCAACCTTTACTGTTCTTCTTCCCCAAGTCTCCCGGTTACGCTTCCGAGCTCCCCGGGTACACCTTGTAACACAACCGTACACATTCTCCCACACAGCGTACACACAGGACGTAGGGTATTACGCTCCGGCGGCCTGAACCTGTATAAATCCTCTCGCCTCCTCTGTGTGCCATAGCTTTCTCATCTTCTCCAACGCCTCGCGCACCTGAGGAACAGCTCCCCTGGCCGAACCTCAAAAGGGGGGTCTCCCGACTTCCCGCCGTCGAGGCTTCGTCCCCCGACAATATCAATAAAGATTGTATGAAAATGTTGCCAAGTTGTGGATGCGTGTACTATCCACTGATCATGAGACTAGTACAGTATATGCTCTAGGTATTCCGAGAATTCCATCCCTGGGTGCCGACACTCACGACCAGTCAAGGGAATTAATTGGAGCGATTCGATGTATCACGCCTCGCCCGACTGTGCTTCTCTCCGCCGTGTGCCCCATTCTAACTAATGGCAGGGGCCCATCAGAATCATGACAGGACTGAGGCGTACAACAATAGGCGGGAGAAAGAGAGAATGTTAGGCACTAGACGAAAAGTAGATTAGATAGAGTTAGGGATGGCAATGGGGCCCCGATCCCCGATCCCCGACGGGTAAAACATCCATCAGGGTATACAAACGGGATAAAATTAACCCCCATGGGGCTGTTAACGGGTGAAAAGCCCCCACCCCTCGTTAGGTGGAGCGGAGGTAGGGATGTTCCCCAGCCCCCTGTCCCCGTGTACCCATGGGGCCCCGAGTATAAGTTAGCACATCTAAAAATCCATCTAGCCCACAGGTCATAGCCCATTAAAAGCCCAGTTTAAGGCCTATGCGTATGAGTATATATATAAAAAAATCCAGTTCACAGCAACAACCCTAGATCGAGATCCGCGGCTGGGCAGCAGCCACTAGGGACGGTGGGTCCGTGGGTGCGAGCGGCAGCCACCAGCCACCAGCTGCCAGGCCACCGCCGCTTTGGCTCCAGGCCACAACGGCGCCGCATGGCCGCAGGCATCACGCTCGCTCCGGTCGTCGCCCCCTTCCCCCTTCCCCCCGGTGCCCGGTCCCGCTCCCCCCTCCCACCGGTGAAATCAAGCTGTGCGGTGCCGCCCCGTGGCCATCATCGACTCAGCCACACTGCCGTCGACTCCAAGCAACGCGGCCATCAACTCCAAGTCTCCAAGTAGCGCTGCCATCACTAACTCAAGGCCCTCCTCGATCCCCTTCTCCAGGCCGCCGTCTCTTTCTCCAGGCTGCCGCCGTTGTCGACTCCAGGCCACCATCGACCCCTTCTACAGGTCGCCGCCATCGTCGCCATGGACGCGTCGACTCCTTCTGTCCTTACCGGCTCTGCCATCGACGACGGCCGGTGATGTCCTAACTTCTAATCCTATCTTCGTCCTCCAATTTCCTGTACCTTAATCTCCTCTTGCAACCTTTGTCCTAGTTCCTACTGACTACTTCGTCCAACCATCCCTCCTCAAAGGGACACTGAGCCTGAGCATCCGCTAGTGCCTGCGACTCCAACAGAGACGACGAGCAAGGCTGCTGCTGTCGACCCCAAGCTTGTGGTACCGCCTCCGCTCGAAAAGGAGAAAGCTCCGCCCAAAGAATCGGCACTGACCATCATCGACGCAGACCCAAAGCAACACCCTCCTCGACCGGCCAAGGCCAAGGTCAAGCCTACAGATCCAAAGCACCCACGTTTGAAAAAGGCCACTACTTTGGCGCCAACCAGCAAACCTGACCAGAACATTCTTCAGACTTTTGGGTTAGTAGTTAGTACGATACTTCTATTCATGAGTCATAACATCTTGTAAATTGTAATATTTTGTTGCAAAAGTATGATCTATGATATTATGAGTCTATGAGTAAGATTAACAATGTTGGAGAGTAGATATGTAGCTCTGTGTACTGTGTACATGCTTGCTTGAGATATATGTCTCTTTTAGCTTTAAACAATGTGATAGTTATGTGGATGCTTTCTTTTTAAAGCTTAACAAACTCTTGTTCCTGTGTTGAACTATAGGTTCAGAAAAATGTCTACCATGAGCAGTACAAGCAACAAACCAACTCCAATTTCTCAAGGCTCACAACCAACGTCTGAGTCACTTCCACAACCTCCTAAATCTGTTCCTGACTCAGAACCAATAGAAATAGATGATGCGGAGGAGATGGAGGTAGAAGAAGAGGAAGAAGATGGTTGTGAAGCTCGATCAAAGAGGAAGCTCACTTTGGCTATTTGGAAGGAGTTCACGAGAGTGAAATACAACGAAAGAGTTAAAGGCAAAATGCATGTACTGTGCCAAGAAGCTTGGGGGAGAAACAAAGAATGGAACAAAGCATCTTAGTGAGCATCGCAGTAGGCTCACTGCTGAGATGTTAGAGGCTCTAATGTGCTCACAAGATTGGATTCGGAACAAGTACAAAGGTAAATTTGTTGTGCATCTTATAATCTTGCATCTTTTCCTTGGTTGCATTCTAATTCTAAATGACTTGGTTTTGTAGTTCAAGACAATGGACAACCTACTAGCTTTTGGTCTTGTCTTCAAGACATTCAAGAAAGCCTTCAGGTATTTGTTGAAAATCAAATACATCTCTATTCTTCCATTTGGCTTTATTCTTTTGTCCAATAGCTAAGTATTTTGTGCACCCATGTAGGAGCTTAAACTTTGACTCAAGAACTCAAGTGGTGTTGTGGAAGTGTTGTGCAAGAAATCTACTTTCTGCAGCTAACTATTTATGTATCCTCTTTTGGTTGTAAACTTGTAATGACTAAATGACCTGTGTGATGACATGATGACCTTGTATTTTGTTATGAGGGTGTGGCTATGGGCTGGCTAACTTTTAGTGTGCTGGTGGACTGGTGGTGGATGGTGGAGTGGTACTGCTGCCCAATAACCCCATCTGAGACCTTTGTTAAATTTTAAACCATAACCTTGTGGCTTGTATGATGTGTATTTAATATCCTAGACTGTTGACTATTGCTATCGTGACATGCACTCATGCTAATTAGGCTTGATGATTGATGAATGATGAACTTGTTAAGTATTTCAACTATTGATGCTTGTTGATGCATGTGATGTCATGATGTTCTTGTGAATATTGATGTGCATGTGTAGCTGCTAATTTCTCATTCTAATTGTTGTTGATTTTAGTTATTTAAGTATGGCTGTGAGGAGTTTATGCACTGGTTTGCTTTTATTGTCGGGGGTGGGGACTCGTCGGGTAACCCATACCCGCGGCGGGGATGGGGACGGGGACGGGGAAAATCTGCCTCCGCGTGCGGGGATGGGGACGGGGGCAGTCTGCTTCTTTAGCTACGTGGATGGGTATGGGTTGTTAAAACCCGATGGGTGCAGCCCCGTTGCCAACCCTAGATAGAGTAGAAAAGACAATTGTGGTTGCAAAGTATAGTTAGTATCTATCCTTAGGCCACGGGTCTTTGGGAGTATATAAGTCGTTCTTGGCCCGTATGGAGGCAGGCTAAGGGTAGACGAACACAAGACAACCTTTTTTCCAGCTTTGGTGATGCCCGGGCACTTCCTAAGCACTCGAGTGAATTAGGAGGAGTAGGGATGTTATTCTTCGGGAGGCTTGAAGCTTGGTAATTACTGTGTTTTTAGTGGTCGTAGCCTTCAATAAAAACACCAGTTCTCCTGACTTTGATGTGCTGATTACATCACGTGGACACTTTCTTTTATGTTAAAAAGGTTATGCAGAGAATTGAAACCACCCATTAATTAATAAGTAAATAATAAATGGAAAGAAATCCATTTGTTACAACTCACCAGGCTGGAATTGGAATTTGGAATTTGGAAAGAGGAGGGGAAAGGGAAAGTGAAAAGGAAAAAGAAAAAAAAAAGAAGCGGAAGAGATCACAGCAGAGCAACGCACGTAGCACAGCCCAGCACATCAAAACATTCCACTCGGAGAAGAAGCATCGCATCCGGCGCTTTGCTTTGCCTTGGCGTCGTGCTCGTTGGCGGCGGCGGCGGGCGAATTCCACCTTCCTACCCCCGCCCGCCTCCACGAGGCGGGGATCACGCCCCGGCTACAAATGGCCGCCGCCGAGGAGGCAACCGGCAAGGGCGTCGACGGTGGAGGTGGAGCCAGCGCCAACGGCAGCCACCCCGACAACCCCGCCGCGGCCTCGTCGTCGTCCCCGGCTGGTGATCCATCCATCCGTCTCCCTACCTGCCTATATCGTATCTTATTCGCTCGTGTAGTGCTGCTAGGCAACCTAGGGTGTTTGGATTGGTGTGGCGGTTGCTTCCTTTACGTAGTTCAGTTTTCCCCCAAATCCGCGACCGCTTCTGCCATCTCCGCTCCCGTGGATGGCTGCTACTTGCGTGTGCACCTTGGCCTTGTGGGTGGAGGTCGACTCTCATGGCTGCTTCCCAGTCTGGGTCACGCTGCTGCACCTCAGGACCAGAGAATGCTGCGTGTTAGCAGCCTTAGCTGGTTTGGTGAGTGGGAAACTGGGAATTCGGTGTTCTGTTGGGCGCTAATTTTAGGCATTGGCTCCAGGACCATGGTATATTGGCGGTTCAGGGCGATGTAGGGTAGTGGGTGATGGCCTGCCTTGTCCTTCATTTTACTTTCCTGAACAATGGTTTCCTCGAACCTCTTCAAAAAAATGAAGCCTTTTTGGAGGGTTAGGTTACATTTGAACTCGAACCTCCAATGAACAAAATTCCTTCCAATTTTATTTTTACACTGTCAAGCAGGTTGCACTATTCAGCTATGTTTATTACAACACTGTCGGTCAGTTCATTACACAGTGTAAAGGAATGCTCTACTCATGGTAACGCTGCTAAGCTTAACCATGTGACTTATGAACTGTGCCCGAAAGGAATAATGCAGTGGTGCTTCTAGTTGTATCAATTGAAAGTACAATTTACTGCAACAAACTCCAAACCATGGGGCAAATATAATTTTTGTAGATACATTTTAATCTCACTTTGCAAAATAAAAGAGATGTTTCATCCATATTTTTTGTTCAGTTGGCTCTCAAACCATCATTCTTTTTTGTAGATGACAGAGGCCTCCCCAGATCAAGCACTATGCCAGGCGGGATTAAGAATGTTGAAATAACCAATGAAACTGCTGGTTCATCAAATCTGGAAAGATCAAGAACAGAGAGGCGTCGACAAAATAATCCAGCTGACGATCCTGCTATACAGCTATTCGATGATAAAATTTCCATAAAAAAGAAGGTGTAGATAACTTTGCCTTCTTTTCTATCTCTTTCCTTTTGCTCATGCAGTGCACCTGCTTCATTTATTCATGCAGCACACCTGCCTTTTCTTCATGCACTTGATCTTTAAAATTTGGAGCATATATATATTGCATAATAAGAGAAGTCTTTTTGAACAACTGTGTTGTAATTGTCAGCCTCATTCGCTGACAAGATAGTTATACCTGAATTCGGTATGTTTCAGTATAATGCAGCGTAAAGGAGTTTGTTGGACAGATGAGGAACAGATATACTGTTAAACAATTACTGATGATACTGCTAATTAATTGATTTTAATGGTTAAGCTATACTAATTTACTTGTAACTAAAATTGAAACCATCAAAATTATGGCGTGTTATAACCACTCAAAACCAGCATTTGCCATGTTCGACATGTTGTATTTTGTA
Organism: Oryza meyeriana var. granulata; assembly: GCA_003991445.1. Lineage (NCBI taxonomy): Eukaryota > Viridiplantae > Streptophyta > Magnoliopsida > Poales > Poaceae > Oryza > Oryza meyeriana. Next base: position 104,580 of record RYFJ01000511.1, on the reverse strand, counting down.
CTTCATCTTCACAGCATACTGTAAACACTATTACACGACATTAGAAATTAAATCATTGTAATTAGCGAGTAAAATCTGTTTTTACAACTAAATGTGAAAAACAGGCCAACTAATTGGAAAAATAGTTGATCAATCAGATTATGCAGCCTTTTTTCACAACAATGGTGTATTGTGATACACTTCATGGTAGCTTGGAATAGTCAGGAACATCAGGGTAAATGTACTGATTTGTGTCTGGATGCTTGAGATCGTTCAGAGTTTTTTTTTTGTGATGTTTTACATTTTCTTGCAGCTCAAAATGCTAAACCGGATAGCTACAGTGAAAGATGATGGAACTGTGGTTGTTGATGTGCCAAGTTCTCTGGAAGCAAGTACAGTTGATGGTAGAGCAGAGGATGGCTACAGCGATGTTGCTGTTGAGGAACCATTGGATGGAGCAGACATACCTGTCAAGCCTCCTATGCAGATTGTTATACTTATTGTGGGTACAAGAGGAGATGTTCAGCCATTCGTTGCTATAGGAAAACGCTTACAGGTATATCCAAGCTAACGTTTCTTTGTCAATTTCACATCATTTTCTTTGTCAAGTCAGGTTGGCTGTTTTGCTTCTCAAGCTAAATGTTTCCAGAAACATGGTTTCTGTATGACTTGAGTTTTACCATTTGTTTTAGGATTATGGCCACCGTGTGAGATTAGCAACTCATGCAAACTTTAAGGAGTTCGTTCTAACGGCTGGTCTGGAGTTTTACCCTCTTGGTGGAGATCCAAAAATACTTGCTGAATGTATGAAAATAAATCCTTGTTAACATAGTTGACTTTTCAACTTCTATATCATATGAGGATTAATGTATTAGGTATATTCATATGTGAGCAGACATGGTGAAGAATAAAGGATTTCTACCTTCTGGCCCATCAGAAATTCCTATTCAGAGAAAACAGATAAAAGAAATTATATTCTCTTTGCTACCTGCGTGCAAGGACCCTGATCCTGACACTGGCATTCCTTTCAAAGTGGATGCTATTATTGCTAACCCACCAGCATATGGTCAGCATATCTTACCTGCGTATCTTAACCTGCTTTGGATTGTGTTCTTGTGCTTTGCTTTACTTTCCTACTACCTTCTGAGTGTAATTACAAATTTGTTTATTAACTATGCTTAACTAAGTACCTAATATGAATATCTACTTCCTATAGCAATCAAATAAATATCAGTTTATGTACAAGGTTGTGAGGATCAGGATCCAAGGCTTAGGACTGCGTCGTGGTGAAGACTATAAGTTTTAGATTACTAACATAAATAGTTCATCATAACTTAAAAAGATTTTATGTATGATTAGAATGGAAATGGTCCAACATGATCAGCATTATCATATTCTGCAGTGCAAATCAAGATCATTATCTTTTAAAGAAAAAGGATCTTAAGTTTTTATAAGCTTGCTCATGTACAATTGTTTCTTACCACTCCCAATTTTGTTTACTTCTCTTATATGAGACATCCATCAGAGATAATCATTTCTTGTTTCATGCCTTACGGTGGTGATGCTTTTCTTTGCTGTGAAAAATTAATAGGCAGACTAACCTAGTGATATACTTGGCATCTTTAGAAGCTCGTTCTGTTACACCATTCTTCTAGAGGCATCTCTTTCAGGAGTCGTTTTGTGTTAATTATCTGTTTGGAACCAATCATACTCTTTGCCAGTTCACATGATTGGGTGATTATGTGTTCCCAAGGTGTTCTAATGTTCATTTTGTTTTTTTGTATGTGCATGTTTTTCTATTTTGTGGTCCAGTGGCCAATGTTAATTGACTTTGTTTTATCCTGCTGATCTCCACAATTATTCAGGACATACTCATGTGGCAGAGGCACTAAAAGTACCCATTCATATATTCTTTACCATGCCATGGACGTGAGTCACTGTTGTTCTGTTTTCTCTTTGAAGAGCACACATTTGCTGAGGAGTACTTTCATTTGGAGATCTAACTTGTGCTGCTTGTTCAGGCCAACAAGTGAATTCCCCCATCCTCTTTCTCGTGTGAAACAAGCAGCTGGATATCGAGTGAGTTTGCATCTTACATATTTGTTTAGGAAATATTTAAAACTTATGCCTCTTAGGCCACTTTGTTACAATTGCTTCATGATTAAAATAGCCCTACCAGCATAACCCAGCTGTGTTAGCTTAACGCCTTAACCTGATTCTGTTTTTGGCAACAAACCTAGACAGTTTAAATGCAATTGCCATTTGGCTAGATTAGGTGCATTTGCTTGATTAACTGTAGAAAAAAACAGAATCATTAGGGTTTATTGTGGTGGTTTAGTTAGCTTATGCTATGCCTTTTTGGTGGGTAGCTTAATTATAGTTTTAAACCCATAACCACCTCTTAACCTTGAACCAGACATACAGTATCGGCATATGCTCCCAACTGGTGCCGTGGACCATTCTGGATCATTGCAAATTTCATGGAAAGGATAAAAATAACACATACTTGAATAATGCGTCATGTAAATTTCCTTTCTAAGCCGCATGAAGGACCAAAAGGAGATATCTATGGAAAATTATTCTAAGAAAGAAAGAAAACACTTTGCTGTTTGCTGTTATACACTTTTGCCTTATAGCCTAAGTAAAATATTTTCAAGGAAAGTAGGTCTATTCATCTTTAAACCTTATTGTTGATTTATAGAGGTATTTCTGAGTTGGGACTTTGAAGAATAGAAGCAGCATTCTAAGGGCTTTAGGCATTTCCCATTTTTCGCTCAACTGCATCTCTAATCGATTAACTATTATATTTTACGACACTTGGGTTATTCAAAACTATAGTTGGTTTATGGCATAGACCTCAGGAATATATTTTTTGGGGGGTAAGTGTGAAGTTAATCATATGTTAGAAAATGGCTGGCAAGGATGGTCTTCGATTTGCCATATGGAAATTGATGAACTGAAAGCACACCACAAAAAGGTTGCTGGAAGCTTATGCTCTCTTTAATCAATATTTAATGATCCTTAGACAAGTATATGGGTAGACACTGCCGGGAGGATAGCTGGCAGTGTCGGCTGCTTGGGATGAGAAAATAGATTATAGATGAGGGAGGCGAACACTTAGATGAGATTAGACTTCATTTGTTCTTTCCTGCATTCGATTACTATTTGGCTGCCTGCTTAAGTAAGCTCCACTATTCCACAATTAAGCAAAGAGCCAAAGACCTTATCCAACCAAACAATGTGCCAACAAATAGATTAAGGTTCAGAACATCTCGCTGACATGTCCATCATGTCCAGATGGCTAGCCAGCTGGCCATTGCCATGTGCACGTATGACGTATCCTAATACTAGTTGTCCTATTTGTCGCCATTAATGTGCTCCTTGCCAAGGATGTGTCTGTAAACTATTCATTATTACATATGTTAATGGCAGAGTAGATTTCAGAAAATTGCAACTATTCTGTCAAAACTATCTGCTGCAACTTTAGTTGGGCCTTTCAGAAAACTGCAAACCTAGATGTAGGTTTTATTAGAAGGCTGCCACTCTGTTAGCAACAGGTTCTGTCTTCAGAGGTTAGCTACCACTGTTGGCAACAGGGTCTGTCTTCAGACACCAGGTCCACCCATCAGACAAGCATGCAATACTTGTGCCTACAGGTTGGGCCCACCTATCTGACACAAATGGGATGCAATATTCCTGCATTCCCTAAAGAAAAAAAATGCACCTATCAGTTGCTGAGATACACACTGTGGTTGAGCTTTTGCCAACAAATTACAGTTCAAGTTCATCTCCCTAACTTGCATCAAGCATCTTGTTGAAGATCCATACTTGAATCGCTGTCATCTGTTCTCATACAGCATTTTCTTCTGATCTGATTTGAAACCTAATCTTCTAATGGTTTACATTTGCAGCTTTCTTACCAAATTGTTGACTCTATGATTTGGCTTGGTATACGGGATATGATAAATGAATTTAGGAAGAAAAAACTGAAGCTGCGTCCGGTAACGTACCTAAGTGGTGCACAGGGTTCTGGGAATGACATTCCTCATGGGTACATCTGGAGTCCTCACCTTGTTCCAAAACCAAAAGGTTCTGATCAGTATTAGCTTCATCTGAAATTTATATATTATCCTTTTCACGTCATGCTTAACCTTGTCATTCTTTGATTGTGTTAGTTGTTAAAACTTGGAGACCAATCTGGTGCTATGATTTCTTTTTTTTTTTCATTTTATTGTAGCAACCAGTTATAGTTAAAAGAGAAGCTTGATTGAGTATGTTTGCTATGATAACATCGTGAACCAAGCCAATATTGGTAATGCCAATTGAAATTGGTAGCTGTTTAGTTTGATACCAACATTTTCCTATTTGATAATGAACATGAAAGTTTGCTAATACTAATGAAATTTAACATCAGATATGGCAATTTGTGTACGAGGCAGAATTTTGGCTTGGCTACAATCCATAAGCTTGGCCTTGCCCAAGTTTGAGGCAGGCCACAATACTGACTTGGCCTTGATCCAAAAAGGAAAATCCTTGCAGAAAATATACAATTGTAATGGTAAGATAGAGTTCACGTCAGGTCCATTTGGCCAAATCAGTGCATATTCTCCATTTATGCATGGCTATGTGGATCAGCAAACTACAAAACTTATTTTGAACTTTTGTCGCAAGTTGCCTCCTGTCACCATATGTAAATAGGACACTGTATTAAATTGAAGCAAGAATCCTAGGAGAATTGGGGATGGGAGAATATCAGTTATTTCTGGAAAAGACAAATGCAATAAGGCTTAAGTGATGCAACAGAAAACAAACTTTGTGTTATGAATTTTATTCACCGACAAAGTGTTAAACTTGTGGTGCTAGACTGCATGTGATGCTCTACACTGTTTCATGGCATCAATCTTTTGAACTTCTCAGTATATGTAGCAAGCTTTGAGTTGCAAGGGCCAACTAGCTGACTAGTAGCATACCATTTGCCTATATAGTGTAGTTAGTGACTGAATTGTTTGTGTAAAATATAGGGAGAATCACATATGCCACTAGGTTCATGTATTTTGTCAATCTGCCACTGCCTTTTGCCTAATTGCTGTGGTGCCACTGAATTTGGAAGTAGTTTTGCCACTCCACTGTTTGTAGCCAACTATCTGTTGATGTTATTTGGTCAACGGATGCTGAAATGCTGAATAAGGAGGATGATGCTGGCTACGCAGAGGAGAAAGAGTACTGGTGAGGAGGAGGCATGTTGGAGAGGGGAAGGATGGTTGTGCGCTGGAGAGCAGGCTCCTGGTGCGCCGGGTTCCCTCTCTGACCTACGGCCTATGCACTGGCGTGCCTTGTCCTCTTTCCTATGCTGCATGTGCCTGTCAAGGCGTCGAGCAGTAGAGTAGTGCCTCTTGGGTGAGCGGCCATTAGAACAGTACTTGTGCCTTTGCCTGCTAGTGTGCTTATCCTTGAGCAAGTTGGATGGCTTGCGGAGGTGGAGGTGGCTGAGGGAGATGGTGCCATGGAGGGTGAATCTATTGGTACGAACTCACACTCAGACTCTGAATGATGCTGAAAACTCTGATCTGCTGACAATCTTGGCAGCTTAATTGTTCATTCCTTGTATATATAGAGGTACATGTTGGTTTGCTATAGCTTATTGGCTAAGGGAACTTACTAGCTAAGAAAACTTACTGCCTAAGGGAACCTACTAGCTAGGGAAACTTACTAGGTAAGGGAAATGGCAAGCAATATCTTATTAGCTAAGGGAACTGGCAGGCAAAAGCTTATTAGCTAAGGAAATACTAATACTACTAGGTTACTACCAAGTAATTACAGTCAACTTAGCTAATACAGAGCTAAGTAGTAGTAGTATTTCCTTAGCTAATAAGCTTTTGCTAAGTCGACTGATAGTTACTTAGGTAGTAAGGTGGTAGTAGTAGTATTTTCTTAGCTAATAAGCTTCTGCTTGCTGGTTCCCTTAGCTAGTAAGCTATTGCTTGCTGTTTCCCTTATCTAGTAAGTCTCCTTAGCTAATAGGGTCCCTTAGGCAGTAAGTTTTCTTAGCTAGTAAGTTCCCTTAGCTAGTAAGCTATAACAACTGACATGTACCTCTACATATACAAGGAATAAACCACTAAGTTGCCAAGCTTTTCAGCAGCACCAAATCAGAGTTTTTCGCATCATTCCGAGTGTGAGTATGAGTTCATACCAACAACTGGTATCAGAGCTCAGGTGAAGGAGTGAGAGAGAGATGGCGGAGGTACCAGCTGCTCGTGCCAATGCTTCCAGGTTGCCGCAACGCCAAGGCTGCCACCATGGTGAGGACAAGGTCGAGCTGCTGGTCCCAAGGAGGTCATTATGGAGCGGACTGTCAGGGAGGTTGGCGGCGCTGCTACTTCCCCCACCCTCACACGAACCAAATCCACAGCTGGCAATGAGGGTGCCATGCATGGTTGGCAATGAGGGCACCATGCTGGCCAATTGATGTGAGAAGAAAAAATATGGGAGAGACAAGAGAGGGGAAAGGAAGAAGGGTGTGGAGGGCATTTACCTATCCCTAGGATTCTTTGGATGGTTAGAGGGTGCTGACCAAAAGGAGTTAGTGTTTATAATGATGTTGTAAATATAACAAAATCACCCCAAAACCAATGGCACTGTGGCAATTAGCTCATTTCCAATGGCAGATCAATGTTTGATGCAAACCCTGGTGGCAAATATCCAATTGTTTCTAAAATATAACAATAGGAAAATGCTTGCTAGGCTATTTTATGCTTTTCCAGTAATCACTGCTGTGTACATAAGGAACTATTATATTGTTCTGATTATTGGAGTTGTAAGCTTCGGATGGATTAGTGTGTTAAGAGAAAAAAATCTTTGAAATTTCCTGATCTATTTTGGTGCTAACTGAGCAAATTTTGCTGTTAATGGTCTGTAATTCATCTGTGAATTTCCATCTATCCATTGCAGATTGGGGCCCCAAGATTGATGTTGTTGGATTTTGCTTCCTTGATCTTGCTTCCAATTATGTGCCTCCTGAACCACTTATGAAATGGCTTGAAGCTGGTGACAAGCCCATATATGTTGGGTTTGGTAGTCTTGTAAGATCAATTTGATCCTGATTTGTATTATTACAACTTTTCAGTTTCATTTCCCCTATTCCAATCTAGTGCAACATTCGACCTATTATGTTTCTACTCTTCTATGTATGCTGGCACATTTTATTGACCTTTACTTGTGTCTATAGTTAAACTTTAAACTGCTTAGATACAACTGACATATGTTATCTTTTCTGTAGTTGTCTGAATGCCATTGGCAGTTAATGCAGCTTGTGGATTAGTGGAAGTCTTGTTTGTTTTACTGCATGAAACAACATTTTGCAGTGTTTTTACTTTTTACCAATACTATCATGCACCAGAGAAACCTGAACATAAAATGCATGCTCAATATATATAGAATAAATTCCTGAAAAAAATTAACTTCAAGCATACTTAGCTATGCTGTCATCTTTTTAGCCATTCTGCAACTGTAATGCCATTGTTTGACTTTGGGAGAGGTCAATTTTGTACAAACAGTTGTGAGAACTTAGGAAACAAGGAGGAATTTCCTTCTTAGTTTTCCTTATGATAATGAGTTGGTACTTGGTAGTGTTGATTTGTGAGGCATGCATATGCTAGATATGTAGCTGCTTGCAAATAGTGATTCCTTGGTTCGATTCTTACTGAATTTTTATAATACTATGATTGTTTCATTTTTGAAAATTCATTCCTTGTCTCCGTTGATATACTAGCCAGTTCAAGATCCAGCAAAGATGACTGAAATCATTGTCAAAGCACTTGAAGCGACTGGACAGAGAGGTATCATCAACAAAGGTTGGGGTGGGCTTGGAACATGTAAGTTCATCTTGTAATGTGTGGCCTTGTTTCTTATTGCCATTTTTTCTGTGTGCGTGTAATTCACTTCCATCCTGACAACTCCAAAACATGTGGTGTAATGGACATGTGGCAGTGGCAGAACCAAAAGATTTTGTTTATCTACTTGACAATTGCCCCCATGACTGGCTCTTCCTGCAGTGTAAAGCAGTGGTAAGCATTTGCTTGTCATTCTTGGCATGAAGTAGAATATCCTCTATTAACTTAAAAGTTTAATTTTCAGAGATTACTAGTTATTAGTTTGTTTTTAGTACTGAAATTATAAACCAAAATTTTACTTCAGTTATTAGTAACTTTCATGGGGGTGAGTGCCTGTTACGGACTAAAGCTGTACTTAACACATTTATCTAATTTGATTAAAAGAACTTAATGATGTTAAGTTTGTGGGTTTGTTCAGGGAGAGGCGAGCTCACTCTTTGGTTTTTACATATGTAGGTACATCATGGTGGTGCTGGAACAACGGCTGCTGGCCTCAAAGCAGCGGTTCTCCCTCCCTCCCTTCCCTCCTCTCTCCCACTTCTCAAAAAAATGTTTGGCTTAACTAATACAAATTGGGGTATACCTCTGGGTTGCACGAATTTATGAGCTCCAAATTCCAATTCCACCTGACTTTCACAATATTCCTGTTAACACAATTGCAAAAATGGGTTTGGCAGGCGGTGTGCTATTTTTTTGACTAATTCTTGAAATTGATTCAGTTCGTCTAACCTAGCCTTTTTGTGATTTGTAGTGTCCTACAACTATTGTACCTTTCTTTGGTGACCAACCATTCTGGGGAGACCGAGTGCATGCTAGAGGGGTAGGGCCTCAACCTATACCAGTTGATCAATTCAGTTTGCAAAAATTGGTTGATGCTATAAACTTCATGATGGAGCCTGAGGTAACTTCTACAAACTTCTTAGCATGTTCAAATATGTCTTTGCAATAAAGTTCGAATATGTTCTTGATGTTGCTATTATTTTTGTTGGCAAAGATGGAAATAGACAACAAGAATATGGATCCAGTTGTGTATATGTTATGACTAGGATTGCGAGTATATACATTGTCTGCTGAATTGTTCAAAATAGATAATTAGGCATATACATTTCAACCTCATACATACGCAGACTAGTTGGGCATATTAACTTGGTTGTCATGCTTTCTCTTTCATACATAACATGATTTCTTCCATTCAAATATGTGTGGCTGTCCAACAAATGTAAATAGTTAACAAGGAATCTACTACCCCCGTTCTCAAATAGGTTATGTCCTAGAATGCCTGCAGTCAAACATCAAAATCTTAAATCATTAATATGTACAAAAATATTTGGACTTGATATGTGAAAACGGTATTGATTTATAATGACAAATATATAGTTAGAAAGGATAGTGATGGAACATGTGCATTGGAGACTGTTGATTTTCAAAATGTCATGTGAAAAAGAACAGAGGAGTGCATCATTGGTGGGTTATCTTATCCTGTAGCTTGGGTGTCACTGTTCTCCAACATTTGCTTCACTCAAATAACCAAGATTGTATATCTCCTGCTCCTACCCCAACAAAGGAGTTGCTCCTGCATTGCCTGTCTGAACTCATGTGAGTTTGGAAAACCAGTGTTTACTGGAGCTTTGTCTTTATTTGCTTGGCTGGTTGTTTATTTATGTAGATGTGCCATTATTTGCAGTTCGATCAGAATCGATATTGTATTACTTGTATTTTTTTTTTGAAATTAGATATTACATCACTTTTTTGCATTCCAATTTAATGGACCAGCTTTTGTGCTGTAAATCACATGTTTCAGGATGAAAACCAGAACTGACCAGATCTGGTGTTGATTTATATTAGTAGTTTATTAATCAGTATATCAGTCGTGCTAATTACTAATTAATTATTTTTTTACTCTCCAGTATTAGGTCCTTACTAGCTACACAGTAGTGAAGACCTGTTTTTGCCAAAAAGTTCTAGCTAATTGTTTATTTCTCCTGTTGGTGTGACTCACTACCCCTCTGCTTTCCTGGTTTCTTCCCTCAAATGAAATACTGGAATACCTTATTGCTAGTTGCCTAGTTCATTTCATTAGACAGAAATTGTTTTCAGAATATGATAGTGGTTTCCGCATCCTACTCAATCTAGGGTTGAGGTTTCTTTTTGGACTAATCAAATAATACGAAGATATGATGATGCCATATAGAATTGAACATAACCTTGATTTGTTCTTATGATAGTACTCCCTCCGTCCACAAATATAAGCACTTTACGATATCGACACGGTCTCTAATATGCTACTTTGACCAATAGTATCTGTAAAGAGTTGCTTATTATGATAGTTTGTTTCACGATAAATCTAGTAACATCATTTTTATGTCATCAATATTTATGATTTTTTTTGGGAAAATTCCTTGTGTACTCCTCAGAATTGAGTTCTACTCAATCCCTTCTGTGCCCCTCAAATTTCGCTTTGATCCCTTCTTTGCCCCTACCGTTAGGTTTCCTTCAATTGACTGGTTAGTTTGCTTAGAAATATCTATTATGCCCTTGGGCATGGAGGAGCTGAAATTTGAGTGTGTGGTTGGCAGTGAGCTAGATAAACATGGAAACGTTGACAATTTGATGTCCTGAATAAATCATATATCATTCAAATGGCGACAATTTTACGTCCTGAAAAAATCAACCAGCACTGCATGTTGCACATGTATATACATGTACATACTCTTCGCTAAAAAAAAAAAGAATGGTGCACAAGTTGCAAAAAGGCAGAGGGCAACCAGCACTGCATGTTGCACATGTATATACATGTACATACTCTTCGCTAGAAAAAAAAAAGAATGGTGCACAAGTTGTAAAAAGGCAGAGGGCAAATAAAGGCGACGAGCTAAGCCTGAAGAAAACAGAAGGTCCATGATGACTCCTGGTGAGGCCACACGATGCTGGCAAGGGACGATGCCGATGAGGTCATCGATGAGGTGCATGACAGTGCTGCACGAAGACAAAAGGCAAGGTGCATGAAGACGTGCTCGACGACGCCGACGAGGTGCACGAAGAGATGTGCATGAGGACGCCGGCAAGGTGCACGATGAATCCGGCGAGGAGCACATCATTCAAATTGACCGTGCCGCTGCCCGATTCGTCCCGACCGGATGCCACCACCAAATCTGGGAGGTGCCAAGGCCGCCACCACCAGCCAAGCTTGAGATCCGTGCTTCTAGGTGGTGGTGCTAGTGTGGCCGAAACCAACCTCCAATGTCCTTGTCAGCTGGACCTTCAGATCCAGCCGCTTGGACCTCCATGACGGCAGATCGGTCACCGATGGCGATGAGCAGCGCAGGAGCTGGCTGCAACCGGAGTGCAGGGTTGGCGGCGATGGGATGGCACGGTCCCGATGGCGCTGTGCAGGAGCAGCGCGAGTGAACGACGACGAGGAGTGTGGGGCTGGCGGCGACAGAAGGATGTGGTGCTGGCAGCGACGAGGAGCCACACCTCACTCCCACGGCTGTGATGTGGATTTGGTTGGGATGGGAGGTGGTGGCTGGTTAGCTTTGATTTGTGAGGGTAGTTTGGTCTTTTTTGAAAATACTGACAAGCTAACAGATGCTGCACACACGGATCTAACAGAAAACCTAACGGCAGGGTATGGAAGGGATCGAAGTGAAAACTTACGGGTATAGAAGGGATTGAGTAAAACTTGAGGGTACGAAAGGGATCGGGTTAATTTTCAAGGGTACATAGGGGATTTTTTTTTTCTATTAACAGTCAAAGTTAAAAATGTTTGACTTAATGCTGTTTCAAAAGTGCTTATATTTGTGGATAGAGCGAGTAGATAATTAGATGGTACTAGCTGACACGAGACTGCTGCATTAACTCATAACTGGAATGGTTGGCAGTAGGCAGTAGCAGGCTATTTGTTGCATTGTGCAATGCCATCAATTTCCACTATTGTCTCAGATAACTGCTGTCCTTACTGTTTCAATAGTCCGTAACAAGTTATCTTAGCCATTACCTGCTGTAAACCCGCTGATATGGAGATATGAATTTTAGTTTCAAGTACTTTTTATGTAAGTGCCAATTAACTGGCACTGAAATATTTGGTACGGTGTTGAGAAGTAGTAATTTTCCCATGGCGTGGATAAGGATAACTATGGTCTATGGCATGGTGTACATTGTATGATGGGTCTGCTTCGTGCTTGATCAATGACTTTCTTGGTGTGTCATGTAATTTCAGGTGAAAGAAAGGGCCGTGGAGCTTGCCAAGGCCATGGAATCTGAAGACGGTGTGTCAGGTGCAGTCAGGGCATTCCTCAGACATCTGCCTTCAAAAGCAGAGGAAACCACACCTCCACCGGCATCCGGCTTTCTGGAATTCTTAGGTCCAGTAAGTAGATGTCTTGGTTGCTCGTAGGCGTCAATGAGGCGATTACACAAAGTATGCCATTTCTCCCTGTTCAAAGAAGAGAATGTGGAACACGCATGTAAAGAGCAGGAGAATGGACGGCCTGGAAGTTGTGCTTTATTTTTTTCCCTTCCTTTTTTGTGTATTTATTTTATTTTATTTTGTAAAGAGTGCTTGTCGATACATCATTTTGATGTGCATACTTGTCCCGCTGGTCCTGCAGCAAGAAATGATCTCATGTACGACAGTCCTTTCAGTGTATATGGAGAAGTGGAGAGGCACGAATTGCTGAGTTGTCTATTGCCACAATGATTCAAACCAAAACTATAGGTTTATTAGTATGGCTGTATTTTTTAAAATAATGGAAGCTTTATCGAATTTAGTCAATACTTCGATAAACCAAAGCAAAGTAAAGTTGTGGCAAATCAATCCTAACACTAGACCGTTACTCATATTCCTCGGTAAATAGTATCTTTATTCTATTTTTTTAGTTCTCTTTTTACGATATTTTGCATGTCAAGGTATTACACACTATTATAGTATGCCTCTAGAAGAAGAATAATCCTTGTGGATTCAACAGAACCAGACAGCAGAAGTGTCTACGCATTGTTGATGATGTTTTGCACTTTGTCGTTTGGAGGATGAACACAAGATGGACCATTCATGTTTTAACGCCAAATGCTGGCAACTTGACAAGGCCACTTGCTCCACTCAGTTGTACTGACTGTACCCTCCCTGGCTGTGTGGGATGGCAACATTTGCAACTAAAATCTCCACAGCTTTTGGGCGTTATTGTCTTCAAAGATCATCAAATCATGCCAAGTGGCCGTTCAAATGTACCATGATAAGACCATGGCATGTCAGCCTCCACGTGTACCATAAGATATGTTCTCCGTGGTCCCGAATATGTATGGTTTTGGACATTGACACCGTCTTCTACACTAAATAGGATATCGACACCGTATTTTAAACCAATAATACAAGTTCATTTAAGATATATTTGGTTTGTTGCCATTTTCAGCCCTATTAAAATTTGACAATGCCAAAAGTTTGTTAACTCAACAAAACCAAGCATATTTTACCCAATGCTATTCTAACATTCGATAGTTACAGAAGTTTCCACTCTTAAGAATACTAACAAATTTGGTAAGGCTCGAAATCAAATTCATCCAACAGTACTAGAATTTGGTAAGGGGTATACCAAATTTTGAAATGGTACGTTGGTTTAGGCTACAAACCTGCTTAGTCACAAATTTTCATCGCCAGGATATAATTTAATTATGAAACTAGATATGTTTTTAGAGAAAATCTACATACATTACTAGCTCCATGTATCCGACCCAACTATTTCAAAAGGCGTTGATACTTGCTTTCTCGGAAGTTTGACCAGATGCTTCTTGTGACATCAATTAGTTATGATTGGAGGGACTATTTTTTTTTTAAATCCAAGCAGTATTTATTTGTATTAAGTAGATTTGAAAAATTATACAGGACCCTGTATGGCCACAGATTTAAAAAAGAAAAAAAGAGAAGAAACCGAGGGAGGAGTGATCCATTAGTGGCAGGAAAAAATTACACTATTTTGTATGTCCGGCGCTAGAGACTAGAGGCCTTTCGCTCCATGAGTTCATCAGAGCCAAATCTGCTCAGTGATGTGGTTGATGATCTCCTGCAATGGTGTTTCTTTATCCTTAAAAACCATGTTATTTCTTTCCTTCCAAATTTTTTATGAGATTAGAATGAGAAGTAATTTGATTCCTCTCTTTTTATCTTTTAAGACGCTTTGTGTCTATCATTCATCAAAGGACACGTGCTGCATTAATTTTATGGTTTCATCTGTGGGTAGCACCAACATTCCAGATCTTCCTGATGATCAGGCATTCATTGAAAATGTGCTGTGCCGTTTCCAAGTTCCGCTAGCAAAGTTATCAGAAGTAATTATTTGGTTATTCCTTTTGCTATAATTTATCCGTTATCCAAATATGATTTTGCAACAGCAGCTAGGCGAAAAATTTGTGTTTTGATGGTGCAAAATGTACAATGTGTTTGTTCGTGTCAGTTCGGTCGGTTGGTCATCAACGATCCATCAAACTGATGATGTAAATAATATACAAGTTTTTCCTTGATCGTTGATGAGATCGCCTGGTGTTCCGGACATGACGGCTCGACAGACCGCATCATGTAAATCATGTCGAGGATGAACAGAAGAGCATATATGTCACAACCATACAGTCAAATCTCTTTTATTTAGAACCTTCCTCGTGTCAACAACAAAAGCTGCGTGAGAAAGGCTATCTATTTATCAACCGAGTGATGTTTTTCTTACCTATCGATCACTTTTTAATAATAGATCAATATCTAACAACTAATAATAACACTACTTAGTGTGCATTTTTTTTCTTGTGGTGAAGCAAAGGATCCTATCCTAAAACAAAAAAATGTGTGCTTTGGCGTAAATTTTTGCCCGTATGAAAAAATTCTTATGATTTATATAAATATAATAAGCATATAGATTAACCTAGAAAATAAAAAACATATACGCATGACTTTAACTTAGAGCAGGTAAAATAAAAGATTTAAGCTGGCTATAGCATGTCCACTCTAGCAAAAATGATAGAGCTGAAGGAGAGTAGTAAATAGAAAGAGAGTGAGCAGACGACCTGGTGTCTTTTTTAGCCTGTGGCTTATAAGCTTATCCTCGGTTTTCGTTAGTACATTTTTCAACATAAAGCGTTATATTTTTTAAAAGTTTTCTATATAAAACTATTAAAAAATCAAATAGATCTATTTTTTAAGTTTTTAATAACTAATACTTAATTAATTATATGCTAATAATATTTTTTATTTTACGTGTGGCTTAAGTTAATTCAAACATATCCTAAATTATCGCCTACTGCACACACGCTTCAAGACGAACTGAATGGTCCCGTGGACGTGAACTCTGATTGGACTACTAGCTCTTCAAGATAAAACTAATGAGCTGGAGGAGAGAAGAAACAGAGATTGAGCGGATAACTATAAGAAATGCTGCATATTTCTCGTTATACGTATAATTTAAATATTAATTTATTAATGGTAGTAACTTATCAAATAAAAAAATATAAGCTGCAACTGTATACTATTATACAGGCTACCGGATGAAATGGCAAATTTTGCGGCCATCAACCAATTGCATTACTAAACTTGCTCTTAGACCAACGGTGCATAGACACCACACCAGTGTATGTCCATTGTATATACACACTTGGTAGTCGGCCGACGTAAACTCAAAATGTTAATACACTTTCTCTTGCAAATATATGACGGCTGAAATTTTTCAGTCAAATCTTTAAAAACTTATAGTCAAAGTCATATCATCCGTGAAATAAGAGTCAAATGTTTTTTTTTCTTGTTTACATCCATGTGGTAGAGGCCGTACTGATGTTCATTATTAAAAAAGTGTCATATATCTTTGACTAGAAAAGGTATTTACCATGTACATACGGTGCACTAAAAAAGAAAGAGCAATACAAAACTAGCTCTTGCAAAAGCAGTGGCAGACACATGATTTCACGGCTGGATATTCACAATTACAAATAAAGATTTCATAAAAAAAATTTAGGACGTTATAAATTAAAATGCAATAGTAACATAAATCAAGTAGAAATAGTTTGTATTAAAAATATATCAAGAATTTGAGCACGTTACAAAATAACTAGAGAAATATTAGGCCCAACTAAGTATTACATATGTAATATACCTATTTATATCATTTTTTCCAGATTTTTTTATTCACGTGAATACCTATGCACTACCTGGGGTCCGCTACTGTGTAAAAGTATTTGTAGCTGTGTACATCCTGTTTCAATGTAGAGTCCTGGTTTTAATCTATTTTCTAAAAAATACAAAACTTGAAAAAAAAGAAATATGTTAACTAAGAAACTAAACTAATCAAGTCGATCTCTGCGCGGCGAGCGGCTCCTCAGTGATAAACACGCCGTGGAAGCCGTACGGCACCCGGCACGGCAGCGCCACCGTCGCCGCCACTTCTATCGCGAAATCCACCAGCTCCGACGTGCCCTCCGCCTCATCGAGCACCAGCACCACCACGTGCCCGTCGTCCTCCTCCTCCGTGCCGACTCCGCCGGACGCGACGCCGGCACCAACGTCGGCTCGCCACCGAACCATCCCTCGCCGTAGTCGTGCACGGCCGCCTCGCCGGTGCCCAGGCCCACCTTAGCCACGCCACGGCACCTCGGCGACGGCGAGGTATGCGTACCGGGTGCAGCGCCCGAGGCGGGACTGGTTCACCGTGCCGGCCTCGAGGTTGAGCTCTGGTAGTAGTTTGCTATATTTTAAAACAGAAGTACTATATAAAATATAAAAATGTATGGTTCATATTTTTTTAATATTTATATTAATTTTTAAATAAAATAAATAATGAAACGTTATGATAAAATTTAACGGTGTTATTTATTAAAAAACAGAGGTAATATGGAAAAAAAATACTTCCCGTCCGTCGATAGCATAGACAAGTACTTTCCGCGAGGTAGACATAGAGACACGTCCAGATCGACGTGAACCCATATTTGTAATTAGTAGTGTGTGGCTAGCCGTATATGTTTATATATGCAACCTCTAGCTTTTGCATTTTACACATATATGCAACCGACGAAGAAGAAAGTCTCAAGCAACCAATAATTAAATAACAAAACTTCATAAATGTTCCAAACAAACAAAACAAATGTGATTGAATATAGCTCATACAAATATAGAAAAAACTTTTTAAGAGAGTTAATTAAACAAGCTAGACGAACATAAAAGAAATAGTCCTCGAAAGAAACATAATAACAAAAAGAATTTGGAGCTAAGGTAAACAAGTTATACAAAACTTTGTCAGCATATGTTATTGTTCAGTTTTTCAACACAATATATTTTTTTACTCCCTCCTATTTTTGATATATGTTTGATCATTCGTCTTATTTAAAAAATTTATGTAAATATGCAAAATATAAGTCATGCTTAAAGTATTTTTAAAGATAAAACAAACCATAATAAAATAAATGATAATTGTATGTTTTTTAATAAGACGAGTGATCAAATATATGTTCAAAAGTTAACAACGTAAATAGAAGAGAGTACAAGCTTTGTGGTGTTCGGTTTGAAGCCCCACGTAAAACGAGAAACATTATGAACTGTGATTAATTAAATATTAATTTTTAAAAACTTGAAAAATAGATCTATTTAATTTTTTAAGATAGCTTCATATAAAAAGTTTATAAAAAACATACCGCTTTTTTTGGAAGCGTACCAACAAAAATCGAGACATAAACTACAAGCTAGAAATCAAAAACAATACCACCTTTAGGCTATTTTCATAGTACTTATTTCACGGACCCATTTATTTGTGATAACCACCTGTCTGTCAGTGTAACACACGCATTTCATGCAGGCGTGCGTAACGTTTTACGTACCGTGGGAGGAGTCCGAAACGGGACGTCTTGCCGCCGTCGTGGATGACAGGAGAGCCGCCACGTAGCATCCGCCATATATAGGTCGAACACCATCTGCTGGTCCGGGATCACCGCGTACCTCGACGTCACCGCGAAGTCGTGCACCATCGTCGGCCGCCCGAGCGCCACCGCCACTGCGCCGCCGGACTTCTCGCCGCTGTGCGGGTCCACCCGGAAGTACCTAAGGTACGGCCTCCTCGCCACGTCGTAGCTCAGCGCGAACAGCTCGCCGGCGTCCGGGTCCACCTTGGGTGCGCGATCATCGGTGACCGGAGCTGCCCGCCGAAGTCGAACCGCCCGACGGTGCAGAGGTCGCCGCCGGCTCCGACGTCGACGTGGTACGGCAGGTCGTCCTCCGACAGCGCGAGGAGCCGCCCGGCGAATGAAGTAGACGAGCCCGGTGTTCGCGGCGCCGGCGCCGCGGCTCGCGTCGACCACTCCGGCCGCCGCGCGGAGCCCGAACAGCAGCAGCCTGCCGAGCTCCGCGTGGCCGCCGAGGTGGAGCTCGCCAATGGCCTTGGAGAACGCGCACCGCCCCAGCGCCGCCTCCTGCGCGAGCCGGCTGGTGCGCGTGAACCGCCGCGTCGTCGCGCCACCGTCAGGCAGCGCCACTGCGTGGAGCATCCCGTCGCCGTCGAACAGGTGGTGCCCGCCGCGCGGCGGCAGCATCAGGTTGGCGCCGTTCCGGACGTACACGCCCCCCGCCATCGCCGGCGGTATCTCGCAGCGGATACGCAGGTCCCGCACCGGCGGCGACTCCAGCACCGGCGCGAAGTTGCCGGCGAGCTGGACCGCCGGGTCGACGCAGCGGTGCAGCGGCTTCCTCGCCTCGAGCGGCGAGAACACGCGGTCTTCTAGAAAGTTCATCACGGAGGCGACGAGGCCCTGCACGGGGTTCAGGGTTCTCTTCTTGCATGCCGGCCATGGTTGGATGGTGGTGATGTGAGAGTCGACGATCGGCGGCGATGGCGGCGGCGTCACCGGCCTTGGGAGCGGTGAAGGGTCAGTTGCCATGGAGTTGTAAGCTCTAGATGGTTAGGGTTTGGAATTGAGTGGAACAACTTAATTGGTGATATGATGGAGATGGTTTGGTTGCTGATGCAAGTGTGTGTTAAATTAGCTAGGTTATATATATGTAGTGCATCGTGTGCACATATGATGATTCAAGACTTGACAAAGGAACAAAACGGTGTGCCACTTGCAAAATTCTCAATGTACTCCTTCGATCCGATCATAAGTATCATAACTATTTACGGGGTATTTGAATTGGCTTATTGTCCTAACTTATAAGCTACACGTAAAACGAAGAATATTATTAGCATGTGATTAATTAAGTATCAACTATTGGAAACTTAAAATTTTGATCTATTTGATTTTTTAGAGATACTTTCGTATAGAAATTTTTATAAAAAACGCATCGTTTAGCAGTTCAAAAAACGTGCTCACAGAAAACGAGAAAATAAGCCAAGCTCATAAGCTCCTTCAAACAGACTGTTAGACGTTTAGACGATAAGTCAAACTTTTAAAATTTTAACCATCAATTTTATATTAAAATTAATTAATTAAATTTATGATAGTGTGCTAGTCCCTTTTAAGGCAAATCTACACATACCTTTTTAAAATATCCGTAAACTTCATATTGGATCATGTTCATCATTGAATTTCGTAGACCCATAAACTTCATATTGAATCCTGTTCATCATTGAATTTTATATATTGTTCACTTTATCACCTCCAACCACCAATTTTATTTGTCCAATAAAAAACAATGTTAGGGCCCCCGTAACGTCCCCTTCTTCTCTCCCCTCATCCCCTTGCACACTCTTTCCCCTCGTCCCTCTTGCCAAGATTCTCTCAACCTAAATTTCTTGTCGCTTGGAAGAAGATAATACGAGGATGTAAATGAAAATTTTTCCTTGTGTATAATATAGGAGATTTTGCTAGCTTCCCACAATAAATGAAATATGAAATGAGCTTAAATTGGTATTATCGAGTTTACCTACGAAGCCTTGTAGTTTGAACTTGTCAAAATATTCTGATGTGGCTTTTTGTTCAGCCAAAATTCCATGGTTCTTGGATGATGCTTAATATGTAATTGACTTGCTTTTTAACAGGGTCTGAAATCTGAAACCATTTCAGTGCCATGCTTTTAATTACACAGTTGAATATCTGAGCGTTCTGACCTTTTAAGATAAGATTATATATACTGCTCTCGATCGGTCCATATAGCATATCGTGTGTTTTAATTTCCAATAGGAACTTTATGAGATTCATCGATTTCTCGTAAGCCTTTTAGTCTGTCGACCATGTGTTATCACTAGCACAGTACACTGCATTCTGGCTGGAACATCAGTGTCGGGTACCCAATATCCAGCACTGATGAGGGCTTCTGTCACGCTTAGAATTTTCACTCAAAATTTTAAAGATGGAACTTCTCAAACAAATAAAAAGTCTAAATAATAAAATTAATTAGCGATAACGACGTCTCCATAATTCACAGGCAAACTTGACTTAGACCCAGCCTAGTCTTCCAAATCTTCGCCTTTATTGTAGTATTCTTCTTCTAATAATTAGATATTGTAAGGTGAGTACATAGAATACTCAACAAGCCACATAGCAAATATACAAATATACAGGATAGCAAAGAAAGGCATATAGGGCTAATTTGCATAAACAATATTTGACTAAACAGTTGAGAGATAATTAAAACAGTAGAACAGTTAAGCAATTTTAAATTAACATTGTATAGCTCACCTGGCTACACAGGCCCAAACCATTTCAATCTGAATGTCTCATATCTCATTTAAACATTAATTAATAAATGTAACTAACCACGAAAAACATCATTCAGCTCGCCCATGACAGCGGGCACGGCTATTCGAACAGTTTTACTCTGGCCAGAGGTGTATAGTTTTACCCACAAGACACAACCCCACAACATGTCACCATACGCCTTGGCACCACCACGATACCTCGAAAAGGAGTTGTGACATGACTCTTCGCATAACATGTTCAACAGAATGACCACCCGCCAAGTCCCCAATAGAGGTGGCCTAACCTCCAGGCTAGAGAAACTCTTGACTCCCAAACATATGGTCTTATTGGTACTGTCATTGTGGATTTATTGACACTACCACCTACCAACTAAACACACCATGGTATTTTCTGCTGGGACATGTTACACTACAAATCCAGCCGTTGCCCATACTGGCTTGTGGTTAGTACGGTAAATGTTTCACAGCAGTAGCTCGTGAACCGGTCATTAATTGTCATGAGGACCGCTAACAACAAAACCAACCTGGTGCTCACAACCCACCATTCATCCAAGTTTTAGTTGCCCATTAAGAATCAATCTCACATGACCACCGTCGTGAACAGAACCATCATCGTTTTATGTGTAATCATATGTAATTGACAACCTTTATATGATTCTACAGTTTCTAGGTAGGGCTAAACAACCTAGAATTATTCTAGCTAACCAGTACTTCAGCTAGCTAGTCATATTAATCCCATAGGTACAAAAGTAGGGTATCAAAACAACGGGCTGTAAACAAGGATCGGTGTTTCTCTTCCCGATATCATTCTAAAATAAATGCACTTTTGACTTAAAACAGAGATTTAAATCATAGGATCAACATGCTCAAAAGTTTGTGGGTCTGTGTGACTTGCCTTGCTGCTCTGCAAAGTCTTCCGAACCCTCCACAGTGAAAACCGGCTCTTCCGGAACGTCCGAAACTATAGGCAAATAACAAAAAGAGAAAAAATAGTACATAAGCACATAGCAACAGTATATGTGAACATTTTTAATGTATAGATCTCAATTTTTAAAGAATTTAGAGACTTGAACAACCTCAATCCGAGTTCATATGAATTAGTTATGATTTTTGGAAGTTTAAACCGATTAAAACCATTTACAGGAATTATTAAAGTATTAACGACACAATAATGAATTAATTTTGAAAAGGAAAAAGAGATTTATTGCGTCATCAGAGAGTGGTCCACCATAGACTGAATCCACGGGATCAGTCCACCGGGTTTGACGGCTGGGATGGATGGGATCAAGATCCAACGGCTCGGATGAAACCCGATCACGGCGCACGGATGGGCGACACTTGGCGCCTATCTGGCAGCCACGGGGACGGAGGGGTGATGCGGCGGCTGACGGGGTGACGACGTGGACACCCGGCGATGGCGGCGACTCGGGCGGCAGGGCTCCAAGAGGAACTCGAGTTCGGGCTCAAATCTTAACTGGTCTGCTCCGGATTTTGAGGGGATTGGCGGCGTGGATAGAGGGGAGGATTTCCCCTCAACCAATTTAAAAAGACCACGTGAAGGGCAGCCGGATTTTGCGCGGGACGGCGGTGGCTGACTCGGGCTCGGACTCAACCTGGGGTAGACGAGGATCCCGATAGGTGGGGTCCACCTATCGGCGGGGAGAAGAAAGAGAGAGGGAGAAGTGGGCCAAGCTGAGCTGCGAGCGAGGGAGAGAGAGAGGAGGGGAGAGATGGGCCAGATTCGGCCCACAACCGCGGGGAGGGATTTAAAAACCTTTTTCATTTTATTTATTTGCTGAATTGGTTTTCTATTTATTAAAAATACTTCCATAGCTTAAATAATTCCCAGAAAAATCCAGGGACTACAAAAATTAAAGAAGTATTTAATAAAATTTTCTCTGGCCTATTTTTACATTGAAATTTATTTGAGATTTTTATTAACCACTTCTTGGGCTTTTAATTAATTTCTAGAAATTATATTTTCACATGTATTATTTATTAACTTATTTTTAGGGTGTGATAGCTTCCCACCCCCGCCTCGCCCCGCGCCTGCCTAAAAAATAAGATCGGTACTGATGGCCATCCATCAGTGCCGGTTTATAACCCCAACAGACACTGATGAGTGTCCCCCTCATCAGTGCCGGTCCGAGGCTCCACCTGGCACTGATGAGACTCAAATCAGTGCCAGGTGAAACTCAAATCAGTGCGTTTTGGGCGGCAAACTTATTAGTGCTGGTTGGTGGTTCCAACCGGCACTGATGTTTGTGCTATCGGTGCCAGTTGCTATTACCAACCGACACTGATGATTGACCCTCTAAATCTGCCACTCCCACCTCCCCTCTCGAGCTGCTATAGCAGAATAGGTGGTTCTGCTCGTCTAGCTCGAGAGGGGGGGGGGGGGGGCAAAATTTTGTCATTTTTTTTAAATCCTTGAAACTTTAGAATCTCTTTTTGGTATATTTGAAAGCTCAAGAGGTAAGTACAATTTCCGCACTGTTACTCCTTTTATAAATCAATGTTGTCAAGTGCTTATTCATAATATTTCTTATGCCCCGTAACTAATTACACACCTCGAGCAATATAATAGAAATGTAATGGGCTTAGTTTTTTTCCTCCTTGTGTTATAATAATTGCAATTAATGTTGTTAAATATTTGATTATTTATTAACAAGATATTTGCAATTAATTTTGTCATTTTTTTGAATCTTAGTATTTTGGATGCTCTTTTGGCTTATTTTGGAAGCTCGAGAGGTAATTAAGTATAATTTCCACACTCCTACTCCTTTTATCTATCAATGTTGTCAAGTGTTTATTGACTTTATCTCTTACACCCCATAAATAATTACACACCTCGAGCAATATGGTTTGATAATCAATTGGCTTAATTTTTTCCTCTGTATGCGTTATAATAATTGCAATTGATGCTGTGAAATATTAGATTATTTATTAACAAGATATTTGCATTTTATATAATTCTTATGAAATTATACCGATGGTTTGTCGGTGGATGTACAATTCGAAGCGCAGCTGCGTAGAGTATATTAATGGAGTAGCTACATTTCTAAGCACGGTAGAGGAATTCAGAGTACGAGAAAACGCCGATTTTATACTATACCCGTGTATTGATTGCAAGAACGGGAGAGGTCTTTCTATGCAAGAAATTCATGAAGACTTGATCACACGTGGTTTCATGCCTGGCTATACCTGTTGGAGCAAACACGGTGAAAATGAGAATGAGACACCTGGTGCGGCGAGTATTGATACGTTGAATGAGGAGGGACTGGAATTTGATGATGATGGTCCATCCCCATCGGTCAATGACCTCCCCGCAGAAGTTGGTCTGGATAAGATGCTGCGCAACGGGGAGGGTGATGAGTACAAGACCGATGATAGGAAAAGAGAGAAGTTTGACCGCATGCGTAGGGACAATGAGACACCTCTCTTTTCCGGCTGCAACGAGACAAAATTGCATACGGTCTTGTCATTGCTGCAGCTCAAGGCAAGTAATGGCTGGTCAGATAAAAGCTTCACAGAGCTACTGTCTTTCTTGGGGGAGATTTTTCTAGAGGATCATGTCCTGCTGGAGACAACATACTAGGCTAAGCAGGTAATTTGTCTACTGGGACTAGAAGTTCAGAAGATACACGCATGGCCAAATGACTGTATTCTTTATCACAAAGAGTATGCAGACCTAGATGCATGCCTGGTGTGTCAGGTATCACGATGCAAATGCATGGACAGTGTCGATGAAGCGGACAAGTGTGAGAAGCGCAAGAAGCGAATTCCAACAAAAGTGGTGTGGTACTTCCCTATAATTTCTTGGCTCAAGTGTCTGTACGCAAACAAAGACCACACGAAGATGATGCGATGGCACGCCGAAGAGCGTAAGAAAGATGGAATGCATCGGCACCAAGCCGATGGGGCCCAATGGAGAAAGATTGATAGGAAGCACACCAAGTTTGCGTCAGAAACAAGAAATGTAAGATTTGGACTGAGAACGGATGGAATGAATTCGTTCGGCGATATGAGTAGTCGTCGCAGCACCTGGCTAGTGGTGCTTTGTATCTACAATCTTTCCTCCTGGCTATGTATGAAGCGCAAGTACATAATGATTCCACTGATTATCCAAGGACTAAGACAACCCGACAACAATATTGATGTGTACCTGGAGCCATTGGTGGAAGATTTTGTCGAGCTTTGGACAAATGGTGTACAGGTGTGGGATGCATACAAAAGGACCTACTTTGATTTGCTTGCAATGTTATTCATCACAATCAACGATTACCTAGCGCTAGAAAACCTCACAGGACAGACTGTGAAAGGAGCCAACGCATGTGTGCAATGCTTGGATGAACTGCGCACCTATGGCTCCCCAACTCAAGAAAAATGCTTTACATGCGTCACCGGAGGTTCCTCCGTTCACACCACCCGTACCATAAGAACAAGAGAGTTTGATGTGACCGTGGAAGATGGTATGGCTCCGAGGCATAAAATTGGGCAACAGATATTTCAAAAAGTGAAGGACGTCAAAGTTACCCTTGGTAGGGGATGTTGTAGTGCACCATCACGCGACGACGTGCCAATTCTGTGGAAGAAGAAATCTGTGTTTTGGGACTTGCCATACTGGGTGAATCTAGATATTCGTCATGCGATCGATGTCATGTACGTCGAAAAGAATGTTTGTGACAGCCTTATCAAGATCTTGCTGAACATACCTGGGAAAACAAAGGATACACTCAAATCAAGAAATAACCTCAAAGAACTTGCGATCAAGGAAGAGTTGCAGCCTTAAAAAAAAAGATAGTGGTGGTTACTACCTCCCGGCTGCCTCCTACACCCTCGGTAAGGCCGAGAAAATTAGATTTTGCGAATGTTTACACGGAGTCAAGGTACCATCTGGATACTCGTCCAACATTAGAACTAAGGTCAAAATGAAAGAGAAAAAATTAGTTGGTATGAAGTCACATAATTGTCACATGATGATGACACAACTGCTCCCCATTGCGATAAGAGGCATTTTGTCGAAGAAGATCCAATAACAAAATTATGTATATTTTTCAATACTATCTCACAAAAGATCGTGGATCCTACAACACTGTAGAAACTTCAGGAAGACGTGGTCATTACGCTCTGCCAGCTAGAGGTGTGTTTTCCTCTATTGTTTTTCGACATTATGGTGCATCTCATCGTTCACTTTGTGAAGAAGATTAGAATCCTAGGCTCTATGTATATGCACCAAATGTATCCTTTCGAGAGGCTCATGGGGGGTTTTGAAGGGTTTTGTCCATGACAGGTCTCGTCCGGAAGGTAGCATTGTCGAGGGTATTTCAACAAATTATGTTTTTAGTATTTATTTTTATTACTATTTAATTCCATTGGAAATAATAATTACAAAAAATGTCATGACAAATAATGCTTTTAGTATTTATTTTTATTACTATTTAATTCCATTGAAAATAATAATTACAAAAAAATGTCACAACAAATTATGCTTTTAGTATTTATTTTTATTACTATTTAATTCCATTGGAAATAATAATTACAAAAAATGTCACGACAAATTATGCTTTTAGTATTTATTTTTATTACTATTTAATTCTATTGGAAATAATAATTACAAAAAATGTCACAATAAATTATGCTTTCAGTATTTATTTTTATTACTATTTAATTCCATTGGAAATAATAATTACAAAAAATGTCACGACAAATTATGCTTTTAGTATTTATTTTTATTACAATTTAATTCCATTGGAAATAATAATTACAAATAATAATAAAAATTTGTGAGTAATATCTGTGCCTGGTAGATATAACATTTGTGCCAAGTGGATATAATACCATGTACAACTAGATGATATCGGTGTCAGGTATAAAGAATACTCGGCACTGATGAGTAATATCTTTGCCCGGGTATTCTTAATAAGCGGCACAGACGGTCTCTCTATATATTTATTCCGTTCCTAGCCCCCATTCTTACTATTCCCAACCCCTCACTGCTCACACACAGCGCCGCCGCCGCCTGGACGACACCCACCGCCTGGCCGCCGCACCACCACCGCCTCGACGCCGCCTGGTGCATCGACGCCGCCCGCCGCCTCGACGCCACCCACCGCCTGGACGCCGCACCACCGTCGCCTGGACGCCGCCCGTCGCACCACCGCCACAGGTCGTCGATCTGCGCCACCACCGCCGCCTGTCTTAGGTCACAAGGTGAGGAACTCCCCCTCTCTCTCTCTCGGTCTCTCTATTATCTGTTAATTTCTGGATGATTGCCTAAGTTTCTCTGCTGACTGGTGGTGATTTGAAAAATTGGTTATAGGACTTTGAATGGTGTGTTTGTGCTGAGCTATAAAATTTAGCCTTTGCTCAGTCTGCTGTTGCTATCACTGTCTGAATATTACTAACATATATATTGCTGAATCTGAATGAGATCGATCTCGCTAGACAAAGACGCGCATGCATCGATCAGCATTATTAGTTCCTGCATTAATTATGTAATTCCCAGAGGCCAGGCATCATCGATCATAGCAGTATATATATGTTGTCGTTTATGTAAGGACTAGATAGCTAAGCTAGTTAGTGTGCAGGCAGTCAATTCTTTCATCAAGTATAGTTGAGAGGAAGCATATGCATGTCTGTCCTTTTCTCTGTTGCTAGCTTAATTTCTTATCAACCGAGTACGAATTTATTTACAAAAACTCATAAATTCCATTTAGATAATGGTGAAATTTAGCCTTTGCATGTTTTAGGAAATTCAATTATTGGTCTAGGTCTATATCAGGCAGATGCATATTAGTGAGGACCTTGGCTGACATTTGGCATTCCTGTATAGCACAAGAAACAAACATTTTGCTCTTTTCTTGTATATTAGTGAGGACTTCGGAGGGTAATGGAAATATTCCTAAATGTATTAGTGAGGACTTTGGGTGCAGAAATCTTCTGGCTTCTTTTTTGTCTTCATGGTTAATACCACACAGAAATAATGTGTTGAAGAACAAGGGCCAGATTTATAATAATTTGATGAAGAAGTGCTCTCTAGCCTAATTTGTTGTACCTTCTGCTAGCTGCTACTGCTACTGCTAGCTGTACATTTTGCTCTACTGCAGTATGTTTTAGCACCTAAAAAATGCTGTTTTAGCACATCAGGGTGACACTGCCAGGCTTATTGTTTTTAGATGGTCTCCTAGCTGTTTGTCGATGCTATATGTCATGCCTTTTTAGTGCAAATCTTATTTATCCATTTATTGCTATGGGATAACATGATGCCAACTAGGCTAGCTTGACAGCACTGTTTTCTTGGATTGGAGCAGGTGCTGGCTTCTGCTTTTGTTTTTCTGTAGCCCCAAATTTTTCTCACTAAAAACAACATTACGTTGGAATTTTTCTGTAGCCCCGAATTATAAGTTTTTGATTTCCTTAGGATTTTTAAAATTTGGATATTAGAATCAGCAATTTTCTGTAGCCTCAAATTTGTGTTTTCATAATGCAAATTTTAGTACAGCCCCAAATTTGTGTTTTCATAATGCAAATTAATTAAGTGGGTGCCACTTAGCTAAGCTAATTTATTCAATCTGCGTGTGGGAGTACAAACTAAAGTTTCAAAGCTCATGCGTGTGGGAGTTAGACTATGCGTTAGAAAAATCATTAGAGGGTATTTAAATTCTTTTTTAGAAACAACAGGACTACTACATAACTGAAAAAAACTATCATGTTCCTTTCATATAAGAATCTCCTAGTGTTAATGACCACACTGTAACAGAATCCCCGATAGAAACGAAGATAGTGTTCTGTATTGTTTATCGATATGTTTTGATTAGTTTTGAAAGGCAGAAATGGAGCACGAACAAGGCCCGAACGATGGTATAGATGGGGACTCAAGCCTGGGCGAAAGCCCCTCCAATTACCTGAACTTGAACGAGAATCAAGACCCTCAGAACGCATCAGTAAATAAACACCTAAAGTCTATAGATTAAATCACCTGTCGTTATAACTCGGTATATTGATATTCCTACAATGTTTTGAAGGCATCTAGCCATTCTGAGCCCTCCATCGGCAATGAACAAGGGGTACATGTTCCAAGAGGGCCAAACAAAATACCAAAGGGCAGGTACACAGTTACGGCCCTAGCAGCGATTGGTAACCCCGTTGAACCGCTCAGTGCTGTGAAGGCTTGGAGAACGGTGTGTGGGTGTATTGTCAGGGACTTCATTCCCATTAAGGATGTGTTTGGTTTGAGGGATTTCCTGGGTTGGGATAGAGCCATCCTATTTTTATAGTTGTTTGGTTTGTGGGCTAGATGAAATAGAATGGACCCAGTAGGGAATATTCTACTGATATTCGGGGTGAGCTGATTTGACAAAATGGGCCAGACCGCGTCGACCCACCGCGAGCGTGTGTCGCATGTGGACCCCACGCGGTGATTTTTTTCCGCTCGCTCTGCCTGGCTCCCTGCGTTCCAGTCCCGCATGCGAGCAGAAGGGGAAAAGCAGCGAGCAGCGGCGCTAGCGGCGACGGCGCACGCCAGGGAGCGGCGACGGCGCACTGCCCAGGGGAGCGGCGACGGCAGCCAGCAGCCAGGTAGGGTTCGGCCTCCTACCTCATCCATCCTCCCTCCCTTCCTCTCTCTCTCCCCCTCTCTCTCTCTCTCCGTTCGGTTGCTCATCTCCCTGTGGACGGCTGCAGTGGTGGCGGTAGGAAGTGAAGACACCAGCGCCCAGTAACCTCATCCCTGTGCCCTCCTCTTTCGTCGGCTGCTACTGGGCATTGCATCCTCCGTAGCCAAGGTAAGAAACCCTAGCACTGGATGTGATTTTGTTTCCATTGTCAGATCTGTGTGAATTTATTTATGTGATATGAATGTAAGGATTGATAAGAAGATTATTGAGTGAACAAGCCAGATATGTGTGAATTTGTTTCCATTGCCAGATTATTTTGCAAATATACTATTGTCCAAGAAGATTGAAATTGCAGTAAATTATTTTCTGATGTGAACAAGTATTATTTTCTGATGTGGGCTAGTAATTTCTGATCACATGATTTGTGCTTGAGCATGAGATGGCTACATGTTTATTTTTCTTTGATTGTTGTTGTAGATGGATAAGAGGACCAAGCTTTTAATTTTTGCTGCTGCTGCAAATGTACTATTGTCCATGATGACCATGATTATTGAGTCTAGGAAAAGAAAAAGAGATGCAAGGAGAGAAGGTATTAAATATGGCCCAATGGATGAAAGGGATGGGTGAGAATTGATTACCTAGAAACAAAAATTTGGAGGAATGATACAACTTGTGTCAACATGCTTAGACTTAGAAGAGCATCTTTCTTTTGGTTTTGTAAGCTTTCTCAAACCAAACACATCCTAAAGAAACCCTAGCTATCAAGTCGATCTATACCAGGTGCCAGCGCCGCTGCTCTCCTATCGCCTTCTTCTTCGCTTGCTCTCTCATGTTATCTTCTAGCTCTTTGCGCTCACGATTGGGCAACCCAACCCAACTCACGCCGTTGCCACCTCCGACGGCTCATCCCCTCTCTGCTGCGTCACCCCGCCACCGCCGCAGTGCTGCACTCACTAGGTGGGGAATACGTACTCTCGAAATCTAGCGCTAGCACCTTTGTACTGATTTCTTGGTGATGGGCGCCATGGATTAACAGTTGTATCAAGAACCCTCTGTATTCTTGTTTCTTGTAGGCAAGGAGCTATGGAGCACGGGTCAGTGACGGACTCGACCGCCTCGACGTTCTCCATCATGG
Organism: Oryza meyeriana var. granulata; assembly: GCA_003991445.1. Taxonomy (NCBI): domain Eukaryota; kingdom Viridiplantae; phylum Streptophyta; class Magnoliopsida; order Poales; family Poaceae; genus Oryza; species Oryza meyeriana. The sequence goes on along the minus strand of RYFJ01000511.1, from coordinate 74,303 downwards.
AGGAGGATCACACCCTCGCCAACTCCGTCACATTTGTTCTCAATCAGGAGTGAGTATAACTTCCTCCTTTTCTTGAAGTATTCTATGTTTCCTGTGCAAATGGATTGGAAACCGTCTTCAGTGTGATTAACAAAAACTCTTAGGTTTTGTGATGTTGATGATGTTGACTTTACGAGATTGTGGTTCCCACTGGAAGTACAGTGGAAGTTGGTCATACTGTAGAAATTTAGATAATGTGATTTGGTTGGTGAATTGTTAAATTGGAGCAACTGGAGTTTGTGTTATATGGTAGTACTTATTTGGGGCACCACTGATCTGTTTTAGTATGAAATGATGTTTTTTACAGATAGCTGTCAGTAAGTAAAACATTCCTCATGGTTTATCATCAATAGGCACATTTGCTGATATATGATGGTGACTGACAGCTTATCAGCTTTAGCGTGCAACAGTTCATGTTTCCCATTGATCTGATAATAATGGCAGCAGGCCAGCAACTCCTGCGTATTTAACAAATAATAACTTGGAATGTTAAAAAGATACCGCATTATGTACTTAGTTTGGTTCAACTCTCAATATGTAAATGAGGTAATGGTCTGGACAACGATAGTAATTATTGTGGTTTTCATAATCAACTTGTCTGTTTTCAATGAGTTAGGTGATATCCTCTCTTTGTAACTGTCTCTTCTTTATGTTGTTACAGCCCAAGGGTAGCATTCTGTGGATACAGTATCCCTCATCCTGCTGACAACAAAGTCAACATAAGAGTTTAGGCTACAGGTACTATCATATAGTGGGTGATCAAATTTTTCTCATTTTTTTATTGTCGGTGCACAATTAATTGGCCTTATATGATTATATCAATATTTACTTTCTTTGTATTATAGAATTTATATTCATTGCATGAACTTGCAAGAAATTCAAACAGCATTTTTTTGCTACTCAGTCATGTGTTAAATAATCAGCTGGTGTATTGTGATCTGAGATTTGTTTTTAATCTATTTTGTTGTGAATGACAATTGAAACTAAATGCAGTGGTATGTACACCTTCTGTTCTTATAGTCTAATGTGTAGCACATCTAATCTTGGTAATGAGTAATGTTGCAGTATTGGTAGTTTCCCTTCAAACTATTTTAGCAGATACTCCAAATATTGAGGGGATGGCTATTGTTATTCCCTGTCATTTTACTATTTAAAACACTTCTGCACCATTGCTTCGACAAATGTTTGATCGTTGATGCCTCCCTGATGTATGCTGTATATGCTGGCAGGAGACCCAGCAAAGGATGTTCTGAAAGATTCTTTGCAGGATCTGCTGGTGATGTGTCAGCATGTAAGGGGGACATTTGACACTGTAGTGACCGATTTTCGGCAGAACAATCCTACAGGCATGAATATCGATCTGAACAAAAAGAAGTAGCTTCTGGGTGGTCTTCACTGAATGGCAACAATTGCCCAGACATTTTCTATGTAACCGAGCTATTAGCTGGTCTAGTTGATACGGATGCTCCTCAAATCCAATTTGAGAAATGTTATTAACACAATGATACTTGCATTCATACTTTAGTTTTCATGGCTAATGGGAAATCTCTGGCATTTATCTTGTTTAGATGTATACTGCCTAGATAGCAAATATTTACAAATGAACATGGAACTAAAGAATCAAATAGGGATCATCCAGCCATCCTAGCATTATCCCTCTATTCAAACAGCCTCTATTCAAACAGGTGGTAGGATCATTTCATCCTCTTCTATCCCTCCAACCAAATAAAAAAAGGGTTTATTCTATCCCTCCAACCAAACAGAAACTGGGACCATTCTATCCTAAAAAACAGAAGTGGATTTAACCCATCCCACTTCGTTCTTAAACTAAACACATCTAAGTATCAAGCCTGGAGATCCGATCGAACTCGTCTAGATCTACTGGTGGCGCCTGCTGAAAAAAAGAACATGTGCTGCTCCAAGTTGACGGAGTAGATCACCTTTCCTCCATGTTCATTTGAGCTAGCCAAGAAAGCGAGCCTAACAGAGATGACGACTCTATTCAAGAAATATAAGGCTGGCCTATACAAGAATTTTGTGGCAAAGGGAGAGAGACCGGACTTCAACCTACCCGCTGGAAAAACTTGGAGGATTTCTGGGATGAATTCATTAAATACAAGACATCTGACGAATCCCAACGGATTAGCGCACATAATAAGGCCAACTCCCTAAAGAATACAGACCCCCATCGTCTTGGCCCTGGAGGTTATCTGAACAAGGAGCATGAATGGGATCTTCGAGAGAAGGAGTTGGAGAAAAGAGGTGTTTAAACAGAGGTGAAAGGATGGATAAGGAGAACGAGAAACTACTCTATGGCAAGGGGGTCCAGTTTCTCGGATGACGGGAGCTTGATTTCAAAATGTGCTCGAGAAGAGGAGGTAAACCAGAGGTTAGCCGAGGCTAACCTTAAATCATCACGGGGAGAGTTTGTGCCAAACCGTGAGAACGATGAGCTGACGCTCACCCTTAGGAACAAAGAGCACTTTGGCCACACGAGGGGAGTGGGAGTGGTTCCATGAAAGCTCGGGCTTCTAGAATCAGTTGATAGCTACAGATCTCACAGTAGGGGCAAGCATGCAGAGACGCATCTTCTGCGGGAATCAATCACTGCTGAGGTCTCATCATAGCTCGAGGCAACAATGGATCAGCAAGTTGAAACTAGGTTGCAGGAACACACAGCAAGGTTGGCGGCGCAGTTTGAAGAAAGGTTGCAAACTGCACTAACTCAAATGCAAACAGACATGACAGTAATACTTAGCCTAGTAGAAGCTAGCCCAGCCGGTCGTAAGAAGAGTAGCTGTGCATCTAGTGAGCACCAAGTACAGCAATGCAACACAACATATCCCGTCGACGAGATAACGAGACCAACTTCATACAAGCTCCACATACATGGAAGCACCTCAACAAAGAGGCGGCTGAGGGAATGGCATACTCATGCGAGAGCATGCAGGTGTTACACGGGCTTCCGCTTCTAGATGGGTATGCCAGGGTCGATGTAGAGATTGTGGAGCTCCAACACGAGAACGTAAGACTAGAGATTCCACCGGAGAATGATGTAACAACTCTGGGACAGGCAGTACATAATCAAATTGCATGGCCAAAACGGTACATCATTCTGTACGATGACGAGATTCTATCTTCTCCACATCATCCAAGCCGCATGTCGCCACCAGAGGAACCACGCCAGAAGAGTTCTACACCGCCACCTCCACCTCCACCTCCACCTCAACCAACAAACAAAAAGAGGGCTCGTGATGCTACTTCTAACAAGTCAGCGTGATCGACGAAATAGGCATCTTCATAGAAAAACAAAGAACCGCTTCATGAGCCAACTCCACCAGGTTCTAAAGAGATGAGCGGTAGTATCACGTCGCTCCTCCATCCTACAGAGAAGGAGAAGAAAGAACCCGTGGATCCTAAGATCCAGCAATTCTTTATTGCCATGGCGAAGAGACAGGGCACTCCACAGCCGACGCCATCAGATTATGAGAGAGTTGTGGGAAAAAAGCATCTGAGGCAAGAATCTATTAGAAATTTCAAAGCAGGTTATGGATTAGAATACCCAAGGAAAGACCCTAATGCCCCCCTAGAACCATTCGCATATTAATACAAAATTTGATATCCATTGGTCGATCCAAGCCAACTCTCCGGCCTACTAACTCCGATTAGGAGATTACGTCTCTAATGCATGCAGGAGTTGCAAAAGGGCCACAACCTTCTCGGTGCGTACTATACTGATGATGTCTTCCACCACAGCAAAAGGGTGGTGTGGGTAGGTTTCAGAAACCTATTTCAGTTTTACCAACAAGACACCCTCGACATCAGTATAATGCAGCTCTGAGTCCTGTAAGTACTATTATAGTTACATAGACAATGAAGTAATATTAATTCGTATTTGGTTTCCTTCGATTGCATGTCCAACATCCTTTCCTTTTACAGAAGGTGCATGATGAAAGCTAGGAGCAACAAACTCCCAATTGGTTTTATGGATCCTTCATACGTGAACAAAACGTATGTTGTCAACAACTTTGTAAATGTTGTGGACTACTTAGTAAGGACGTTGACATTGCACAAGTCCAAATCTGACATAGTTCTGCTACTGTATTGTCCCAAGTACGTGTCTCTCTATCCATTTGGATTTCATACAAAATTCCGACGAGATACCCATCTAATTAAGTACACATGTACACAGTTGTCATTGGCTACTCCTTATCATCAATATGCATACTGATCACATGACTGTCATGGATTCCTATTGAAAAGCGCAATCAGAATTTCAGGAGATCATCGATGCCCTGAATATGGCGTACGGACACTACAACAGGTCAAGTAAAAAGAAAGAATTTAGTGTCAGGCTTGGATTTCCTTGCCTCGTACAACCACCAGGGAACAACCGTTGTGTATTTTATGTGATGCGCTACATGATATACTTTTCTGATGATATGTTATTTATAGATGAAGAAGGGGTATATATCTCCTGTAGCCACACATTTATTGAATAACTGCATTAATAGCTTCAAAATTTTTTCTGATATACTAACTATTTCATATGCAAAGAGATCATTTAGATACAACTATCTTAATGGATCTTCAGATCTGGGGCTTTTAGGATGAACTTGCTGGGTTCATCATAAGAGAAATCATCAACCTAAAAGACGCACACAATATATCCAGGGACGGAGGGCCAGCGAGTGACAAGGAGTGCCACCACCATCTAAAAATATCGATTTATCACGTAGTTCAACAATGAAATAATTTCTGTTTGTTCTAGCTATAACGTCAAAGACGATATGTAATCTCTATCCGATGTTTAAATAATGACCGTATACAATGTATAATTAATTCGTGACTTAATAATAGTACTGTATAATAAATTTAATATATAATCAATTTAATGACGTGTACAAACTTGGTACCTACAAAATGATCGACTACTATTCTTTCGTTCTAGCAAAAAAATTAAAAATTATTTATATTTTTTTATTTAGACAAAGTCATCAGTGCTGAGTAGGACCAATACCTGGCACTGATGTCATTAGGTCATCAGTGCCAAGTATTGATCCTACCCAGCACTGATGATCTATTAATATCAGTGCCAGGTACAAAGTACCCGACACTAATGTGGTCCCAGGGGGGCCGGTACTGATGAGGCCCCCTCATCAATGCCGGGCCTATACTCGACACTAATGGATTTTAAAGCCTGGTACTAATGAGGGAACATGTGGTAGTGTATATAGGGGTATACTAGTGAACGTGTGAGTATATATAGTATGCATCTAGATGGTGATACTTAATTTTATTTAATCGAGAAAAATAATATCTAGCTAGTGGTAAACAGTGTAAAAAACTAGAATGTAATTGTAATCGTATAGTTTGACTCACGCTACGTAAGTACTCCCTCCATCTCATAATACAAAAATTTAGTATTAGATGTGACACATTTAGTACTAGGTTTTTTTATTTTAAGACAAAGAAAGTAGCAATTAAGTATAAGGTGTTACGACATTGCGTAAGTATGCAATGATGATGTACATACGATGGCAACAAAAGAACTGTTCCCCTCAATTCCAAAATATGACAGCTAATCGCGTTCAAAAATTTATTAAAAATAAAACAGTTTTCTCACCTACTCCTCATCTTAACAATCATAGCTTTATCTTATTTAATATTTAATCTATCTATGTTCTCATCTCAACCACTTAAAGTCATTCTCATTTAACTTTTTTACATACTGACATACTATTACTAAATTATATCACCCCTGTTGGATCAAAACCGACACACTTATCTCCTTTTAATCCTCGCGAAAAACTTGGAAAGTGTTTGGACGGAAGGAGTAGCTAGAGTTGAAATGAAAAACAAATGAAGTCGCGGTGGACTGACTGACACGATGCGTTGCATGCAGTAGGCGACATGCATGGTGCGCTCGTGGCCTCCGCATGCATGGTGGCCCACCGGCAAGGCATGGCTCTCCCGCAAACGACCACCGCGCCGCGCGGATGCCAGCGGCCTCACCGGCCAGGTGTCGCCTCGCCACTGGCGACAAGCGTCGCCTGCCCGCCGCTTGCCGCGCCCGACAGTAGCTAGGACGTAGCTACATGTAAGCTAATTTATCTGCATATATATATGTCCTTCCCGTAAAAGATATGTCATTTTACTTTTTTCTAATTATTTTTAAGGTGTGATTTTGACCATAATCTTTATTAAAATAAGTTCATAAATTATAATAAGCTTTTTGGGATTACGAAGTATCACCTCCATCCAAAATGAGGTACATCTGTAGCAATTTCATGACAAATCAGTGTGGTAACCCGTTCGTGGTAAGTTAATGTAGGTACGGTTTATGTGATATATTTTGGGATACAATTTTCTGTTAAACAATAAAAAAACTGAGCCATCTAAATAACTTATGTCTAAGTAAAGATTGAGAGCGAAATTGCATTCGCAGAACCAATCTGAAAAATGTCAGGTTAGATGCACTTAGATGAAATAATGTAACTGGGACGATACCAACAAATCTTTCACACGAGCACATTTCAAATTAATTCCGTTGACAACCAAACCAAGTTGGCATCGGTAACGACAGCTTATTTGGACTGGTAGATTGAATGGCCGTTGTGGTTTGACAGGCCAAATAAACTGTATAGTACGTACGACATGCATATATAAACAGGATCTAAACTGTACACGCACCAAAGTCACACCCCAAGTAAATAAGTAGTCTGGGCTGAAATGACTCAAGTAAGCCAGAAACGGCATAAAGTCATAAACCGGTTGCCTTTGCTGTTATACTTGCATACCTTCTGTTTTTTTGGCCAAGAACCAATGATACCTTGTCAAGGAAGGTACAATATCACGATAAAGTAGATTTCATAAGCAGGACTCTTGCATTGATAACTAACAATGTCAGTATCCCAAATCAAAGCCTGAAAAGATGATCACATACCTGATAGCTTGGGAGACACAAACTAATGATTACCCAGGAGCTAGCTATTTGCTGAAAATTGACACCCTACATTCCCACTAAACTGCTACACATTATCAGTATGAAGTATGTATTGCCAAATGCCAATCAGCAGGCTTGTGCATCCAGCAAGAAGTACCGAGTTAACCAACTAGATTTTTATGATGGGTCATGTAGTACAAACTGAAAAAAAAAAATAAAACTTGAATTTTCAGTCAAAATGCTGACTCGCTAGTACTCCTTCCGTCCCAAAAAAAAAAGGGATTCCTAGAATCCCAATGCAAAATTAAAAGGTGGAAGAAAAGACTAAAATACCCCTCATTAATAGAAAAGTAGTATTTGTGAGTAGGTAGATGGGGAATATTGAAGGGATAAAATTTCTCAATTTACAGACTAAGGGTAGGTAAGAGGATAGAAGTTGATTTATTTTGAGACAAAGTTTGAACCGTAGAAGTTGGTTTTTTTTGGGACAGAGGAAGTCTAGTTTAGTGACCGATGGACCTCACCTACCTCTCAAAATTATTACTGCATGGGAAACAATCATGTAACCTATTCTATATTATATCATAGCGAACACAAAAGCAAAGAATCTGCAGTTCTCTCGGTCCAACTGCAGTACTTATTTCTTTCAGGTTGATGAGGAATAGGGTTAAGAAAACTACTCCATGGTAGCTGTTTCCAGACCAAAAAGAATAGCTCCAGATGAATTCACTTCTGTGGAGGTGATGGAGGAGGTGGAGGTGGTGTCGGTGTTGGTTGGGACTTGCATGCCTTGCAATCGATAGGCGGTTTAGGTGCAGCATTGTCTGGAATTGTTACCCTAATTGTTTGGTGTTTCCCATTGTCAGTAGGAATATCGAGGATAGCATCCATTAGGAGTATTTCCCAGTCACTCCGCTGCAGAAATGAAAACCAAGACTCATCTGCAAGAATAAGAACATGATAAGATAAAGAATTAGGTTCCTACCACTTGGATCAAGATTTATAGCCACTCAAAAGTATTGTATCAGTTGTCTAACAAAGCTTTCTTTAGTTTGCCAATACTTCACTTCTGTATCAACATGATTTTTAAAAGATGTCATGCCAAAAAAAAAGGAAACAACATTTCATTGGAGGAAATATCTGGATGTAATAAATTTATAAACTAAAAGCTCCCAAAGGTATGCAATATCATTAGCAACACAATACAATGTGCGGTAGGCCTCAATACCAAGAAAAACCATCCGCTGAGAAATCAAAAACACCAATGGGACCAACGTTACCAACTACATTCAGCGTTTGGTGCCAAAAATTCTTGTCAACTATAATATCTAAGGGCTTGTTCACTTTGTTGACACTTTCAACCCTACCAACATTTGGTAATACCAAATTTTGGTAGTGTGGATGTGTTTGGTTTAAAATCTTTCCATGTTTTGGTATAGTTTTTAAGAGTGGAAACTTCCAGAATTACCAGAATTTGGTAGGGTAGAAATAGTAATAATATGTTTGGTCTGTTGCCCTACCAAAAATTGGTAAGCCAAAATTTGGTAGGGTTCAAAGTGAACAGCCCCCTAGATTATGTGTGTTACTTGAAATTAGAGAAAAACACGTTTCTCACTGTGAGTTGAACGGTAAAAAGAACACTACCTGACATAAGAGGATTGTCAAGGGCGTGAAGCCCCCGGGTAGCTGGCCCTCGGCTACGCAACTCGTAGCCTCGGTCCGTCGTCTTCTCCGGCGAGGTTGCCCCCTGCCGCAGGCTTAGTTGAGAGGTGGAGGTAGATTAGATTGGTAATTCTTTCTTAATCCCAATGGTCCCGGTTACAGCAATATATATAGCCTAAAGGCCCATGCGCATGGAGCAACAGGCTCCTGCAATCTAGGAACTAAAAACAGAAACTCCCGATCGGCTTCCTTCTCAGCCACTCGCGGTGACCGCGCCCTGCGCACCGTCCCCGCGCGCGCTCTCCGCACGTTCCGCGCGTGTAGCGTCGCGGCGCACGTCACGGGCCCGACGACGCCTGGTGTACGTGCGCCCGACCATGACATCTCTCCCCCCATCGAGGAGCAGCTCGTCCTCGAGCTGGAACTCCGGATACTTAGCGCTGAACGGCTGGACGTCTTCCCATGTAGCGGATGCAGCAGACTGGCCTTTCCACTGAATGAGCACCTGCCGCACTCCTCAGGCGAGGCGGTAGCGCACGGCATGCTCGGGCTCTGGAGTAACCGCACCATGGTGAATAGGCGGCAGGGGCGGCCGGCGGTGTACCAACGAATTTCTTGAGCAGCCCGACATGGAACACGTCGTGGAGACGGGCGCGGGGAGGCAGGTCGAGGCGGACGGCGACGTCGTTGATCAGCTCGATGACGCGGTAGGGCCCGAAGAATCGCAGTTTGAGCTTGCCGGAGACAGCTTGGGGCAGCGAGGACGCCGCTCGTTGCCGGAGCCGAAGGAGCGCCCAATCGCCCACTTGATACGCGACGTGCCGATGCAGCTTGTCATAGTGCAGCTTCTGGGTCGCCTGGGCCTGCTCCAGACGATAACGGACGTCGGCTAGGAACTCTTCGCGTTCCTGCATTGTCTTGGCGACCGCGGCCACCCTTGTGTCACCCTGCTCATACGACCGAATTGACGGCGGATCGCGCCCGTAGACGACGCGGAAGGGCGTATCCCGCAGCGACGTTTGGTAGGCGGTGTTGAAGACGAACTCCGCCCAAGGCAGCCAGCGAAGCCACTGGCGTGGCCGGTCACCAGTGAGGCACCGCAAGTACATGATGATCACGCGGTTGGCAGCCTCCGACTGCCCATCCGACTGCGGGTGGAACGCTGTCGTCATGTGCAGCTTGGTCCCCATCAGGCGCATGAGCTCGCGCCAGAACGTGGACATGAAGATCGGGTCCCTGTCCGTCACCATGGACTGGGGCATGCCGTGGATTCGCACGATCTCGGTGAAGAAGGCTTGCGCCACGGACTCGGCGGAGTATGGATGCGCCAATGGAATGAAATGGCAATACTTGCTGAACCTGTCCACCACGGTGAGGATGACGGACTTGCCCCGAACTCGAGGCAGCGCTTCAACGAAGTCGAGGGCGATATCAGTCCACACGCCCTGAGGAACCAGAAGGGGCAGCAGGAGGCCCGCCGGGTGCAAGTGCTCGGACTTGTAGCGCTGGCACACGACGCACGCGCGCACCAAATCCTGGACAAGCTGCTTCATATTAGGGAAGTGAAAATCACGCCGCAGGCGGTGCAGCGTACGCTGAACCCCTTCGTGTCCGTCCTCGTGGACAGCCACCATGACCTCCTGCAGCAAGGGCGAGGCCGGTGGTATGTACAGCCGCCCGGCAAACTGAATCATGCCGTCCACGACCGACCATGGCGCCCCACGGGAACCGGTGCCTATGTCCTCACGGAGGGCGACAAGGGCCGGATCGGATTGCTGTGCGTGGCGGAGACGGTCGATGAAGTCGAAACGCGGTGCCGAAAGCGCGAGGAGCGCCCCCTCCTCTATGTCACGCCTGGACAGCGCGTCGGCCACGGCGTTCGCCGCACCCGGCTTGTAGTCGACGGTGAAGTCGAACCCCAGGAGCTTGCCCACCCAATGGTGTTGCGGGATGGTGGCCAAGCGTTGGTCCAACAAGTACTTCAAGCTGTAATGGTCCGTCTTGACGATGAACCGGCGGCCCCACAGGGCCGGCCTCCAATGGCGGACAGCGTGGACCAGCCCGATGAGCTCCCTTTCGTAGGCGGCGAGGGCGCGGTGGCGAGGCGCCACAGGGCGGCTGAAGAAAGCCACCGGATGGCCCTCCTGGATGAGCACGGCGCCAAAGCCATGCGACGAAGCGTCACACTCGACGACAAACAGCTTGGTGAAGTCCGGCATGGCTAGGATGGGGGCCGAGGTGACCGCGGCCTTGAGCGCCCCGAAGGCCGCGGCCGCCTCCTCGCTCCAGGAGAAACCGTCCTTGAGGAGGGCGGTGAGGGGCGCCGCGACCGAGCCGTAGTTATGGACGAACTTGCGGTAGTAGCCCGCCAAGCCGAGGAAGCCGCGCACCGCGCGCGCCGACCGAGGAACCGACCAGTCATGAATGGCTTGGACCTTGGCCGGATCCATGGCGACGCCCGCCCCCGAGATGATGTGGCCGAGGTAGGAGACGGAGGTGACTCCGAACGCACACTTGGAGCGCTTGACGAAGAGGCGTTGTCGGCGCAGCTCCGTGAGTACGACGCGGAGATGATGAAGATGATCCGCCCAGGACTTGCTGTATATCAGGATGTCGTCAAAGAAAACGAGCACAAAGCGACGGAGGAATGGGCGGAGTACATCATTCATGAGCGCCTGGAATGTTGCCGGGGCGTTGCACAGCCCGAACGGCATGACCAGGAACTCGTAGAGGCCGTCGTGGGTACGGAACGCCGTCTTGTGGATGTCCTCCGGCCTCATGCGCACCTGATGGTACCCGGAGCGCAAGTCCAGCTTGGAGAAGAACTTGGCGCCGTGAAGTTCGTCGAGGAGCTCATCCACCACCGGAATGGGGAAAGCATCTTTGATCGTGAGGGCGTTCAGCGCGCGGTAGTCGACGCAGAAGCGCCAAGTGTCGTCCGCCTTCTGGACCAGTAGTACCGGCAACGAGAACACGGACGAGCTGCGGCGGATGATGCCTTGGTCCATCATGGCGGCGCACTGTCGCTCCAATTCGTCCTTGTGAGACGCAGGATACCGGTACGGTCGGACCGCCACCGGCGGCGCGCCCGTCTTGAGGGTGATGCGGTGGTCGCTAGCGCGCGGTGGTGGCAGACCTAGGGGCGCCGCGAAGATGTCCCCGAAAGACGCCAGCAGCTCGTCCAGCAGGGACTCGCTGGCCGACGTGGTGTGGAGGCGGGCCGCGCCGGGTGTTGTCACGCCCGTCCAGCGGACGTCGCGGCCCAACCGGTGGAACGCCATCGTGCGGCTGCCTAGGTCCCAGAGCACCGGCCCCAGGGTGGCGAGCCACTGAGTGCCCAGCACCAGATCGTAGCCCGCGAGCGGCATGACGAAGAGATCGGCGCGGAACAAGTCACCTCCGATGGTGAACGGCGCCTGCCGGAGGACGCCTAGGCAGGGTACGCGCTCGCCGTTGGCCACCGTCGCCGTGAGGCGGGGACGGCACTCGATCGGCAACCCGGACCGGAGCGCTGCAGCTTCGGCGATGAAGTTATGGGTGGAGCCCGAGTCGAGAAGGGCGGTGAGGACGGTGGAGCCCAGCTTGACGACAAGTTGCATGGTGTCGCTAAAGTGGATGCCGGCGATCGCGTTGAGGGAGACGTGGGGCGCGTCCTCCGCCGGCGCCTCCGGGCCCGACTCGGTGTCGGCGTCCTCCTCTTCCACGCCATCCAGGAGGAATAGCCGCTTGCACACGCGATTGTGGCCGCGACCGAATTTCTCGTCGCAGTTGTAACAGAGCCCCAAGCGCCGGCATTCTTCCAGCTCCGCCTGAGTCAGCCGCCGAACCGGCCGACCCTCCACCGTGACGGTGGTCGGGGCGGCTTTGTCCGCCGGGGGCGCGGGTAGCGCGAGGTGGGGCGCGGGCGCCGGTAGAAGGGCCCGATCACGCCAAGGCGCGGGCGCGGGCGTCGGTAGAAGGGCCCGGTCACGAGCCGATGGTGCGACGTAGCTGTTCCGGAGCTCGAATTTACGGGCGAGACTCATGGCCGCCGCCAGCGACTGGGGGTAGTGGATTTCCACGTCATGGCTGAGCGGGGGAAGGAGGCCGGCAGTGAACAGCTGGACGCGTTGCGCCTCGTCCAAACGGCCGGCGCGCGGCAGCAGGGCCTGGAACCGGTCTTGGTACTCCTCCACGGACCCGGTCCGATGACACGCCGCCAGCTCGCCGAGTGGATTGGATCGAAGAGGAGGCCCGTAGCACAGGTGGAGGAGTTCCTTGAAGTGACGCCAGGAAGGAGTCCCCTCGTCCTGCTGGACCTGGTAATACCACAGCTGGGCGCCGTCTTCGAGGTTGTACGACGCCATCCACACCTTCTCCTCCTCCATAATGCGCTGCTGATGAAAATACGATTCACAGCGGTTGATGAAGATGAGGGGATCGGTCTTGCCATCGTACCGGGGAAAATCCATCTTCTGGAATTTTGGCGGCCGATCATTGTGGTGCTCGCCGGAGCCCGGCTTGGAGCCCGAGGACGACATGCGGTCGGAGGTGAGGGAGGCGATGGCCTTGGCGTTGGCCTCGACCGAGGCCTGCAGCGTCTTCATGGCGTTGGTGAGGGACTCCACGGTGGCCTGGAGGGCATTGACGTCACCCATGTCGGCTGGGCACGACGCGGCGGACGACGAAGCGGATGATGGCGGCGCGGCTGCTGTAGGAGGTGGTGGGGTGGGCGAGGATCGCCGGGATCGTGATACCAGGTTGTCAAGGGTGTGAAGCCCCCGGGTAGCTGGCCCTCGGCTACGCAACTCATAGCCTCGGTCCGTCGTCTTCTCCGGCGAGGTTGCCCCCTGCCGCAGGCTTAGTTGAGAGGTGGAGGTAGATTAGATTGGTAATTCTTTCTTAATCCCAATGGTCCCGGTTATAGCAATATATATAGCCTAAAGGCCCATGCGCATGGAGCAACAGGCTCCTGCAATCTAGGAACTAAAAACAGAAACTCCCGATCGGCTTCCTTCTCAGCCACTCGCGGTGACCGCGCCCTGCGCACCGTCCCCGCGCGCGCTCTCCGCACGTTCCGCGCGTGTAGCGTCGCGGCGCACGTCACGGGCCCGACGACGCCTGGTGTACATGCGCCCGACCATGACAAGGATCAAAAGAATTAAACACAAAAAAAATCAGATATCATAAAGCTCAACAGTCTGACCAAGTGACCTATATAGTCTCCCTAAAACCTATGCGACAGTTCTTTTGTTCGAATTCTAGACTTGAAGAACACTCACTTCCCATCAACTATAGTGTTTGCCCATATTTACAGCAAGATGCAGCTAATGCAGCCCACCAAGAATTAGGGCATTGGAATTAGTGGGACAAAATAAGTTGAAACAACACAGTTAAAGATGATATGCTCGATCATTGTGTTATTTTGGCCTACGCATGCATAACACTTATGAAGAACTGGTAGTCAAAAGACATGTTCCATGTAAGTCTCCTAAGTGCATGTGCGATGGTCCTTTATGAGCATCTACAACTAGCATAATGCCCACCTAAATTCCATCAACTTTACTCTTTGTCCATATTTACAGCAGGAGAGAACTCATGCAGCCTACCAAGAATTAGGACACTATAATTGATGAGCAAAAAGTGTTAGGTACCAAAAGAAAACTGGTAGCGGAGAAAAATATTTTCCCAGATTCTTAATAGCATCTAGAGCAAATGTGTGATGGTCCTTTATGAGCACCAATGACTCGCATAATACTCATCTAAATTCCATCAACTTTATCTTTGTTTGTCCATATTTACAGCAAGGTGCAACTCATGCGACTTGCCAAGAATTAGGACACTACAAAGGTCAATGTGGCATCACAGTGTTGCTGCCATGGGCCCTAATGGTTACCAACTTTGTTAAAGAACAACTATAAATTCCTGCAGTGGGCTTCCAAAGAAAAAAAGGGTTTGTCGATAAGTTCAATTCACAAATCTACATATACGATTTTCATATATGTAGATTTGTCATTATCTTCAAAATATAACTTTGACCAGTAATTTCTACTGTAACACAACTTTGACCAGTAATTTCTATTGCAACAACTTTACAAGACAAATCTACATATACGATTTTCATATTTCCAATCAAAATATTTAAAATATATTGAGACTGAAAAGTTTCAAAAGTTTAATCCAAGGTATGTCCATCGACAAGTACTTGCCACCAGAGGGAGTATATTAGCAGTGCTCTAGGTAAAGGCCAGACATGAAGTGCCAATTGCTTGAAATCCCATAGTGCTAATCTCTTCATTTTTGGTAGGCTGTCTGTAATATTAATCTGCAATGGTTTCTGGGTGCAAAGTTGTTTTAATGTTCAATAATGCAATAATGCAGTTGTATTTTGTACCTAATAATTGCACAGTGAGCCTCTCAACTTGCCACCATAGATCTTTCATCTACCTCAAGAACTACTGGTAGTCAAAATTTGTGAATAAAGGAACTACCTTACTACTACCTCCATTCTCAAATAGATGTCCTAGAATGCGTGCAAACTTAAATGATTAATTAATGCAAAAATAGTAGGATTTGACATGAGAAAATGATATTGATAGATTTGTCAAGAAAAGCACTTTCATATAGTTACATTTTTAATAGCTTTTATAAACATGTAGTTAGAAAAAGTAGTGACAAAACATGTGCATTGGAGACTGCGTCGATGTCCAAAACAACAAGTAAAAGAACAGAGGTAGTAACACTCAACAGTTTAGGAAGAGTGTAAATGTGTAAAAATTAAGCAAAGCATTGAGCCAACCAATTATGCAAGAACAAGTCTAGTCCTCTATTAACTGGCAAACTCCAAGCTGATCCAATCCAACAGATTCTGCAGCAACCAAGCCCATAAAAACAAACCTAGCTAGTACTTTGAGCACAAGTCCAAGCAACTTCAACCTTTGGTCTATATCTGCAAATAATAGCAAAGCTATCTCCGTAAAGCTGTGTGCCTATGTTTGTTGCCTGTCAGGACCCTGAAATGGAAGACTGAAGAAATGGGGAAAAGTTCAGATAGAGATTCAGAGGTTGGGAGGCATACCGATATGCTGGGCTCTTTATGTAAATCTAACAGAGGGGAGAGGTGGATCCAACGGCAGAGAGGATATCGTGTAATCACTGTTTACTTTTCAAATGTTGTCGCTTTGTGTTTAGATGGTGGGAAGATTAGCTCTAAGCTGGATTAGACATTAATCCTAATCAACTTTGGGCATATATATTGCCGAACTACCTAAGGGGAATGTAATATGTTGAACCCTATTTTCTATCATCTCTAGGAGTAGCAGTAGAATATGTAGAGTCTTGCGGTGGCCACGAAATTTTCCACCGATTGATTGCTACTCAGATTTGGGGAATTCTTCCCATTTCACACTCGGGTTCTAACAAAACCACCATGGCTTTGGCAACACTTGTGAGTGTTCTTGAGGAAATCCATCTAGGGTTCATCTTTGGTGTAGGAACACAATCACTGGACAATCGCTATTTCACCTTTGCGCATTGAGTGATTGCAGGGAAAAAGAAGAATTTGTTATCTAGGTTTTTAGCTCCTGAGTTAAAGGAGGCAGCTATGCCAAAAGATGAGGTTCCTGGATTTATATTACCATGAAGATCAGGGCCAATCCTCATCATGTACAATTTAGATGATGGATAATGACTAAGTGAGTATGAAGCTCACCTCAAACCTTAGCATTATGAGATCTATTGATGCATACATGGCATCATATCCTATAGCTATTATTTGTACCTATTCTCAGAGAGTTCTTGTACCTACATCATTATGTTATCAGATAAGCTAAATCATAAACTAATCTTGTAATATGATTTTCTTTTCATCCAAATGCAATGAGAACATGATATGAAGCACTTCATAAATGAGGCAGACTACAAGAAATATGTCATTCCATCTGTAAATGAACCTTAATGCAGGGTATACATTACAAGCTCAAGTGATAGTAAACCAAGTTTAATACAGCAAATAATATTAATGGGTCAATCTAGCAAGTATCCAGCATCCAAGTACTAATAGCAGTATAGCACATACCTCCCAAGCGAACAGCCTTGAACTTAAGAAGCCCATTTCCTTGAGGGGCCGACACGGGGAAAGTGCAGGAGACGGAATGCCTCACGTGATTCACGGCAATGGAAGCGCTGTACCAGGGACCCCGCACAATCGGCGTGCCAATAGCATTCACTATTTGCTGGTTCTGGGAGGCCTTCTCTATCGCCTGGCTGCAACAAGAGCATCAGCAGAAGTTAGCCCCAGCCATCTCTCTTTTCGCTGAAGTGAACCAAATATGAGCACGCTGACAGTACAGAAATTAACATCACCACAAGAAGGAAATGCCAGCACGCATACTCCAAGCTGCACAAACTCATCAGTCATGCGTTGTGCAGAGATTCAACTACCGCACATACAGCGTCCTAATCAAATCAAATGCTGTTCATAAGTGTAGCTGATCCGAATCCCCCATCGTAATCATCGGTTCGAACAGGTGAATGGCATCGGGACGACCACCATGCGTTCACCCGCATAGAGAAGACGAGAGAGAGATGAAGGGATTCTAGGGTTTTGACCTGGAGCAGGAGAGGAAGACGGAGAGGTCGCTGACGGCGCTGGCAGCGACGGCGCCGGTGAGCCCCAGCAGCGAGAGAGCCCCCGCGCGACGGACCCACTCCCCCGCGCCCGCGCCCGCGCCTGCCTCGGCCGACGCGGGCAGCGAGGAGAGGTGGCGGCGGCGGAGGAGGAGGGGAGAGGAGGAGGTCGTGGCGGCGGAGAGACGGTGAGCCGCCAACATTTTCGGCTGCTGCGACGCGAGGAAGCGAAAAGCCCTAAACTTCTCTCTACTGCGCCGCCTTGCTGGCTCGGCTGCCTTCTAGCCTAAACTTTTTCTCTTCTTTTGCATTTACTTGATGCAGTATTTGATTTCTCCGATTTTTTTATTAGTTTTTATGTTATAATAGAAATTTACGTTGTTTTTTTATTTTAAAAATTTTTTACCAAGAAAATTTTATTAAAATCTTGTTCCAGTTGTTGTACGCATAGATCAGTGTAGGGCCCGCGTGTTTGAGTAATTGAGTTGCAGCTTAATTTTAATGTGTAGCATTAATTTGGTGGTGCTTTTCATCGTTTTTCTTGCTCAGACTTTTTTAAACCACTAAGCGTAAATTGTAAAAATCTTATGTTAAATTTATTTTTCACTATATCAGTCATGTATATTCAGCTCATAAAAAAAATACATTCCTAAAAGCCCGTATAGTTCATCTTTATATGGTATACTCCCTCCGTCATTATTTACTTTTTAATAACTTTTAAACGATTAGTTTATAATTAATGAAACTTGTATGGTCGTATCTGTGGCATGATATGTAATGCTAATATGATATACTTTTTAAGTATATATATTTTTTCACAGAAAAAATAGCAGTAAAAAGTTATAAGTGAGTATTGAGTAGTATCTGGTGACAAGTATTTAAAACCGAGAGTAATTAGTATTTCTCTCCTTGTTTTCTCAATCTTCGAAGAAACATCATTGGTTTTACCCTTGACAGACTAAGGGTGCGTTTGTTTGGGCATATTAGCTGAGATATTCTCTCGATTTCCGTTAGCACATTTTTTAAACTGTAAAACAGTGTGTTTCATACAAGAACTTTATATATAAAAGTTGCTTTAAAAAATTAAATAAATCAATTTTTTAAGTTTATAATAATTAAACTTAATTAATTATACGTTAATAGCTTGTCTCATTTGCGTGCGCTGAAAATCTCAGCCTAACCCTCCGAGGGTTAGCAGCCAAGAAATGATGCTGTATGAGTAGTTGGTGTGACTGAGTTTAACGTATGAGTAGTTGGTGTGACTGAGTTTAACTTGGCAAGTTTTATTTGAATTTAAATACGACTACAGTTTATAACAAATGTAAACCATGATGAGATTGACCACATCCAGAATCAAAACAGGGCATCAGAAAATAAACTATTGATAACCACACCAACAGACATCAGAAAAATTACCAGTTAAACGGGAGCTCTCCCCCATTACAGGCAGCTAGATCATCAGTCAAAAATGAGTTTACACGACAAACTTTGGAGAACTCAAATACCAGGAGACTGACACAGCACAAACTTGAGATTTGAACAATAAAAAAGAAAATGGAAAAACGTACAGCCCATTTCCAAGAACACCAAGTTGTATACCTTACCAATGGTCACTGTTGCCCTAATTATTCTGATACAACAGCTGTATTTTCACTCAAGAGGAAAATAATCACAGGGACGAATATTAACAGTAAAACTTTGCTTGCCAGCGTGCTGCTGCTAAAGGGGAAGACATTTTGGACAGCTGACTCGTGAATTAGTTCCTACTGTTCTGAGAGATTAGGAACTGGTAGCAACTGAATCTGCAGCAGTTTACACTAAGCCAAAAATTCGGAATGGTGTTTCCCTTCGTTCATCATCACTAGCTCTGCGTTTGGCGGTGGATTTGGAGTATCCAGTCCATATAACTGCTAGTTCCAGCCATCTGATCCTCCACCAAGTTAGATAGAAGCAAAAAGCCTTCTCTTGGCTGTTCACCTTGACATACGACACGGCAGAGTTGGTGATAAGAAGGATCCTTCTCCCTTAGGGTTCCCAGTATTTTCATGAAATTTCTGGAGTACTCGTTGTCACATTCTCTCAATTGGATCTGCAAGATATCCCAGTTAGCACAATCGCAACTCAAACTAGTTTGGAATTACCCACATTAACAGCTAGATTCAATTTACTGAATAAAGGTGTTCAGTCCTAGCTGAGATAGTTTAGACTTTTTTTAGGAGACTATAAAATGGAAATATGCTCTGTCCTCCGTGAATATACAACAAGCATTGCCATTGACTAGAGAGTAAAAAGTATACCTTTGATAGATCAGGGAAGTTTGCCAAGCTGACTCCAAGAATGTTGTTCATGAGTTCAGGTGGGAGCATCCTACCTAACCATACTACGAAGGTGAACCCATCATCAAGAAGGTATAGACCTCCAGTGTCTAAGCACTGCATGGTTAGTGGCAACCGCTTCAAGGATCCATCAATCCTATCTGGTCCCTGGAAAATTCAATTTCATTAGCAAACAGAAGCTAAACAGAAGAAAAGGCTGGTTTCTAACATACCAAAGGAAGAAAGCTTGGTGATTGATGAATTTATTTCACTTAATGGCTCTATTTCAAAGTAAATGAGAACCTTCCTTTCAAAACCACAACAGTACAGGCCTTCCAAACTAGTTGTTGAACGCTAATAAGTTGTTGTGTTAATGCTTTCCACTAAAAAAAGCAAACAATAGAAGTTTTTTTTTTCATTTCATATCTTAGCTTCATAGTTTCGATGTTATATGGGTCAGAGGGAACTAATGGAGCTCAGGGAGAAGGAAATATGACATAGAACTAATGGAGCTCAGTGAGAAGGAAATATGACATAGAACTAATGGAGCTCAGTGAGAAGGAAATATGACATACCATTGCCAATACTTCATCAACCCTGTACAAGGAAGGGTAAATAAAATCGAGCAGCCTTTTTACAGGCAGTATCATCATGCTGAAACCAGCAGCACAGCGTTCATCGAGAGAAACATCTGCGTAACCACCACGAAGAGCAAGAGACTTGCATATGGCCAGGATGTACAATGGCAAGAATCTTAAAGATTCTGGATATATCAGTCTCCCTCCTACCCGGTGCTGTACAACATATAGGTTCCGGTACTCCTTCAAACTTCTCACAAGCTTTAATTGTAATTGTTGCCGAACGCTGTCCAGCTTATCAGACAGTGAATTTTCAACAGCTGCCACATATGATAGATAAGTCAATACTATGAAGTAGAACTCAAATAGCATATATACTGGCATTTACGAACTGGAAGGAGCATAAATCTATTACTAACCGATTCTACTCAACAATGAGACAATGGCACCAGTATCTGCTTGACGATACATTTCACCAAGATCTGTGACCACAGGTGCAGCTGCTGTATGCACCCTGATACGCCTTTCTCCAGAAGAGGATGTATATCTGGTGGAGGTTAAGAACACAAGTACCACTTCATACAAGATATGCTGCTAAAAATGTTCAAAGGACACGGAACAGAATCTTTTAATAGTAACTAATATCAAACAGCTAACAATAACAATAAAGCAGTACTCCAGCGAGACATCCAGAAAACTATTTACACATCTAAATGAACTCCAAAAATGTTTGGGAATAAACAGATTTTTTAAGGATGGTATGTTATCAAGCTATCGCAAGTTAAGAGATGTCCCAAACAGCCTTTAGCTAACGATAATTTTAGAAAGGTGCTAACTTGACATTTGTCAGGCTGAAGTGTCCATATGTAATCAAAATGAAGATATGAATAAAAGTGTTGCATAATCAGATTGACAGGAAAGGATACAGCAACGCCACTTGGAAGTAAACAGTCTGTGTTGTCATTAGGGTCTCCTCTAAAGAAAGTTGCATTGCAAATGCTTTATCAGAGTCAACAGCTGGAAGCGCTAATAAGTCAGTGGACCTTAGCATGAAATGACCATGATAAGTTGTGAAGCGCACCCCTGTAAAACAGGCATCATAAGTTGTATTGAATTTTAAGCTGATAAATAAAGAAAACTTTAAAAAATTGCATGCATCCGTAAATTTAGTTCAGAACCTTTTCCGCATCTGATACGCATAACAGATTCCCATGCAGTCTCCCGTGTAAGGTCTCTGCTAAGCTCATGTTTAAGTTTATCCCCATGAGTAACTGCCTGGAAGGATGGATAGTGGTACACCTGACCACCAGTGTATTTTGCCAGAGAACCTACAAAAATGTAACAAAATAAAGAACATGAAGCTAGTAAATAGCTATGCTCCTTTCCAAGGTCTGGCAGAAAATTCTCACCTAACGAAGCTATATCACAGTATTTATCACTGAAAGAAAATATGTCCACTGCAATTTGATTTTTCGTGAACTCAGCAGCCATCTGTTTATAGAAGGGATCTTCTGGTACCCTGAGAGTATGCTCCTTATCTGTTCCATATGCACGAACATCATCTCCTCGAAGTCTCAAGCGACCAACACCAAGAGATGGTAATGTGCTCTGGAATACAAGTAACTTGCCCCCTATTTGACTCTACAAAAGATATGCAACAATTATCCATATCTGGGTTGCCTGACAAAAAAGGTAAAAGACGACCACTAGGAGAAGCAATTCTAGGAAAATTAGCATCTTACCATAACCATGAATGCTGCTTTAAGTGCTGGACCAAGAGCAGATTCTACATTTATATTGTCCTGGAACATATTTGGCAAGCTATCAAGAAATGACTCAACAACATGTCTAGAGTCAACCAAATTAACCAAGAGGTCATCAGGCAATGGCAGGAAAACATCATCCAAATCGGCGACCACCATCATTTGAGGTTGCGACAAAGATGACTGATACAATCGGATAATACAAGTTGTGTAAGTAACCTCACATAAATTGAACTCTAAAAATTAAAATGCTAGTATGTTATTGCAGAACAAAATAACAAAGGATAGATGGATATACCTTGAAATTATGAAAGTGTAATGTGCTGTCAAAAGTTAAGAATCCAATCTGTGTTCGTGGATACCCTGGAAGGTCATCAAGGCATGATTTGATGGTCTTTGCAACAACCTGAAAAAAAAGCAATCATTAAAATTTGTTTGAATCCAAACTACAAAACATAATCTATAAGAATATCCTGCAGCACCAATGCAAGTTATTAGTTACAAAGAAACATACGATCTCCTAATGATTGAAATCAAACTGCAAAATAAATAGCATGTACCTCAAGTAGCCCACTTCGAACTGCAGATACTGACACATCAATAAGGAAGAAATAGGAAGGTGGCATTGGTGGCCGCACCATATATTCAGTGGGAGCAACAAACTCTACTGTTCCCTTAGAAAGCTCAGGTCTTTGATCTGTATCGTATCTTCTGCCACTAGCATCAAGAGCA
Organism: Oryza meyeriana var. granulata; assembly: GCA_003991445.1. Classification (NCBI taxonomy): domain Eukaryota; kingdom Viridiplantae; phylum Streptophyta; class Magnoliopsida; order Poales; family Poaceae; genus Oryza; species Oryza meyeriana. The sequence continues at coordinate 51,661 of RYFJ01000511.1, read as the reverse complement.
CAAAAGTACTCTCCAGGAACTGAATAAAAAGGAAAAACATATTAGTTTGCAGAAATTGATTACCGGCAAAATGGTGTTAAGAAATCTTTCAGTGCTACCGTAGCAATTCAGTATTGTGAAATATTACCACTATTTCTATGCACAATGATAGTTAGTGAATAAACTGACCACCTCCTCTATTAATAAATCCATGTGATGCACCTATTAGTTTTCCTGTCAGAAAACTATGAACTCTGGCATTAAAAAAATTGCTTCTTGCGGAAAAGCAACCTATCCATCATAGCCAGTTTAGCTTGCTCCTTCGTCTCAGAGATTACAAGCACGATAAATGGCCTACAGCTACACCATAGAATATGTGAACTAATTCATAAGCAATTAATAATCTTATAAGTCCGATCGTCTGGCAGCAATGACTTTAGCTTCAGAGTGAACAGGACCTTTAAGCTTAAGAATTTAGTCTCTTTTTTTAGGCTGCTTAAGAATTTTGCCAGTGGGTAAACTCATTGGTAATTCCATACTATGTTGAGATTATTATGATAACAAATTCCATGCTAAACTAGGACAAGTGGAACATTACAAAACACGATAAAAACTGGGCATTTCTTTATATCTTTGTCTGTAATGGCCAATGTTTTAAAAAGCGGCACGCGGTTTCGTGCGGTCACCCCACCTTGTAGCGCTTGTGCGGCATAAGCAGACACTTATGCGGTATAATCGGCCGCTTATGCAGCTTAAGCGCTACAAGGTTGGGACACCTGTTCCTTGTACGCGGCCTTGTAGACCTTTTTTTAAAACACTGGTAATGGCACTTGTGACTTGTCATCTCTAGCAGCAACCCAACTAGCATCTAAGTCCAAAAGGGATACGCGTATGGGGATGGGGATGGGGCAAATTAATATATTTCTTAAGTGCATTATTATTCCAGTTAATAAATAGGATATGCTGCTACACACTCATGTCAAATGTGATAATTCTCAAAAATACTAGAGAAAGTTGATCCAGCAGCAGTTAACTACTTCACTATGAAAATACCAAAGTAAATAACTTGAATCTCCTACTCAAATAAACAAATCCAAAAGCAGCTAATGGAAGGGCTTTTTATGCCATTATATGGGCCAGATCTCACTCTAAATATAACTATATAGCATGTGAAATCAAACCAATCTTAAGACATAAAAAATCTTAGATGTTCTCCGTCCCACTTTTTCACACGAACATTCCCATATTATCAACTTACATCTGATCTATATGTCATGGGTGTTAACATCTAAAGAATAGCAATAGTGCAATACACAGGATGGCGCCGGTTATAAATAAAAGCAGATAAGAAAACTACATTGTTGCTTTTCTGCCATTACAGCATTGCTTATGAAAGAAGACAAAGCCTCTCTCTAGCACTTATAGTGATACAAGCATAAAATTTTTGAAAGAGCAGCACTGCTACCCTAATGAATACTTTCTTTCTATACATTCTAAAGTTCAAATGTGACACAAAAAGTTTCACGCCCAACTTTTTTCCTTTTTTAGGAAAGCATCACAACATTATGACATGCTTCAATCATCACCTAATTCCCAAACAACATACTATATTAATGGAACAAATTATCTTCCCTTTTGTATTATTGATAAAATGAAATTCCAACTATTAAAGAATACTCTAGTTTGAAACAGCACAAGCACTCACATAATTAGTCATACAAATTCATGTTTCATTGCAGGATATATGGTTGCTGTATAGAGCTAAAAAAGTGGTCATTAGAATAGACAAATATCTGTGTGCCGGTGTACTATCTATCAGACATTCAAATATTCAATACACATTGAATTGTTGAGTTTAAAGTCCAAAAATAATTACCATCATTGAGCAATGTGCAAAGATTGCAGCGCCATTTCCTTCCAGCATCTGCGAATGTTGCATAAGGGTTTATGTATGTTCTACATCTCCTACAACGGATAACACCAGCTGACCCAAAGTTGATAACCGGAACCTCCTATGCGATGAGAAACATGAATGTCAAAACAATTCTTTGACAAAGGGTAAAAGATAAAGAGCCCAAAAGTCCTTACCCCATCAGGTGATTCTGCGAGAGGATGTACCACAGCCCCAAGAGGCAGATGCCACCTTGAGACCAACGACTGGGATGCTGGAATCGCATGGGTTGTCAGCCGGAAGTACCTCGGGTAGCAGTTCAATGGATATGACTCCAAAACCTTAACTGGCTCCTCGTCACCATCCAATGGCCTTGGCAGCCCTTTGACATCAACACCAGGATCAAGCGATCCTGGAGCAGAACTAACTGACAGCGACTGGAAGTCCTCGACTAAGCTCTGGAGAGAGCCCCCTGTAGGAGGGCCGCCAGTCACATATGCTGCCTGGTTGCCAAAAGCTGCCGATGGCCCCATCGGAGGGGGCGGCATGGTCTGCACTGGCTGCTGAAATGCTGGTCGTGACATCGGGAACTGTGGGGTTGCAGTAGGCGGACCAGGGTAATACCCTTGCACAGGCGGGGCCTGTGATTGTACTGGTGGCGGCCTCACATATGCTGAGGGTGGAGCCATAGCACTTGCTGTAGGTGATTGTGGCTGCGCAAGCAAAGGCGGAGGGCGGAAAGGTGGCGGCACGGATGCAAATGGGCCCTGAGACGGAGCGGTGGCAAAAGGGCCCTGAGGCGGTAGCGCGGTGCCAAATGGGCCCTGAGACGGCGGTGGCGCTGTGGCGAAGGAGCCCTGAGAGGACGGAGCACTGGCGAATGGTCCCTGTGGGGGTGCTCCGGCGGCGAAGGGTCCCTGTGGCGGCGGCACCGCGCCAAAGGGACGCTGCGGCGGCGGGGGACCCCTGTACCCTGCCATTGCCGCAGGTGGCGCGGCCGCGAACGGCGCCGCAGGGGACGGAGCAGCCTGCGGGGGCGTCGCGCCCGGCGGCGCGAACGACGCACGCGGGGCGGCAGCGGCGCCAAACGACGGGGGCGGCGGGGCGACGGCGGTGCCGGGCACGAAGGCGGAGACGGGCCGCCCCGGGACACCCTGCGGCGGCGGCCTCTCGTTCCCCATCGGCGGCTGCATCGCGTCGTCGACGGGCACCTGCAGAGCCGGCGGGCGGCGAATTGAGGAGAAGATCAGGACTTATACTCCCTTGATCCGCGGGGGTTAGCTCCGCGATCTGATCCCGCTACCGCGGCCGGATCTGGCGGGAGCAAACAGGCGCACAGGGTAAGAAGGCCGAGGGGCGTACCGAGATCGGACCGCGGCGGCGCTCCGGCGAGGGGGGCGCTGAGGGGTCGGGGCGGAGGCCGGGGACGGGGACGGGGGGAGAGGAGGATGCGAGGTAGAGGAGAGCGGAGGGAGGGAGGTGGGGTTAGGAGTAGAAGCCTAGAAGAAGGGGATGATGACGTGGGTGGGGGCCGGGCAACAACGGAAGAAGGGAATAGGAAGCTGGGTACGTTGCCGGCCCTCCTCGTCTGTTCTGCTTTGCAAACTTTGCAATCGGATTTGCTTTTGAAGGTGAGGAAAGAGAAAAAGAAAGAAATTAGGTAAGTTATTACTGTATGATTAATTAAGTATTAATTATTTTAAATTTAAAAATAGATTAATATGATTTTTTAAGTAACTATTATATAAAAAAATTTATAAAAAACACACTATTTAGCAGTTTGGGAAGCGTGCTCACGGTTTTTTCTAACCGGCAACGTCCAATACACTCTAAGGTTTTAAGTGCTATTTGAAGACATGAAATAGACCAATATGTTCAGGTTTTAAATGACGTGGTTCAAAACATGTGAATAATTTTAGCATTGGCTATTAAATAGGAGCGAAAACGGTGTGGAATTTTCTGACCATACCAGCTACCGTTTTTATTCTGTATGGATTGATCTACTCTGGATACTATACCAAACGGTAACAAAAAAGGTGTTATACAACTATTTTCTGGTGTTTCATGCGTTGCAAACTTGCAATCGGTTTCGCTTTTGTTTCTAGATTTTAACCAATCCATCCATCTCTTGATTCTCCCCCAAATTCTCCTTATCTAAGGTTTTAACTGTTATGTGTACACTTGAACTCTAAGGGATAAAATACCAAGAGATATCTGATTCGACTCTATATCCAAATTGAGCTCCAGGAGGATTCATTCCATTGAGGAAAAAAAACATTAGGCACATACGAATATCACATATGAGTTTAAAGGTTTTGAATAGTCATGAGTTTATATTATCCAGAACGCAAGGAAGAGTAATGAGTACCTACACATGAAGGACTAGTTAGATCTGGATAAGCCTATAAAATAATAGTTTAAAGTTCCATACGCTAAGATATTTTTCTCTTTTAAATAACCAATGTTGTCTAAACTATACCATAATATGCTTCATGGATCGAATCCATTTAGTTGCATTTGATTGCATGAATATCTACAACCAAGCTTAGAAATTTAATCACACTAAACCAAACTTGGATATAATGGAGTTGGTCATCATCCAATAAGACAAATAAAATCCTAGTTGTCCACACTAAAGGAGAAAAGTTATCTTTGCCAAGTAGTTGTATACATCCTTTCATTTGTGGTAGGGTCTACAGCATTCTGTAGATTGTTACAAAGTTTATGTGACAATCATTAGTCACATCGGGGCATTTTTACCCCTGCCAAATAATGAAGATATCAATTTCTTCTTACTATTCCCTCCCTTTAATGGTTCTAGAATATGGAGGATAGAATAGGACACAAGGACAACTAGCTCCAGAAAGCATGCAAGGGGTGACCAACGATCAAAGCTAGAACGAGAGCGACAGAGCTTGGGCATACAGGGCGGTGAAGCTTAAGCACGTAGACTAGCTAATGAACCGCAAGTAGCATCAGTGGTGGGAGCTAACATTATCGTTGCCATAGATGGAGAACGGATAGGAAGAATATGAAGAAGGGAAGGAGATGTGAAAAAAATTGGAATTTCACAATATGATGTGGAAAAGGAACAAAATAGCATTAAACTTTATGAAATTTTAGCAATGCCAATAGAATATGTGAAAAACAAGAGGATATCATCTAACTACGTGGTAAGAAGCAATTTTCTCACAACAAAAACTTAATATATGCCGCATCAAAATTTGCCACTTCTAAAAGTACTGCACGAATTCTTGAATTTAGAAATATGCAACTCCAAAACATACACCCTTTGATACCACCACATGATCTTTATTGTCCCTGCCCTTCTACTTCCCCTTCCCCTTCCCCTCTCCGGTCTCTCCTCCTCCTCTGTCATTGGCGGCCTGCATCTTGTCTAGAGTTTAACACCACATCCAGCTCCAATTATCTCAGAATCCTAGTTGTCCTCCTCCTCGTCCTCCTTCTCCTCCTCCATCATCGCCCCTTCACGGATTGCTCAGTTGTAGTCATTATTGCATCAATGCCACTCTAAGCCTCCCTCTCCATCAATTGTGGCCTCTGCAGCCTCCTCCATCTCCATGCAAATGTAACGCCCCACTTTCAGCGAGACGTTAAACGATATTTCGCTAAAAACTACCCGTGAAAATTTCGATCTTTGTGTGCTGTGTTGTATGTCGTGCTTGGATCTCAGTTTGTCCTCTTGCCCTTGATCTTGAAATCCCTCCTCTCAAAAACCCCTGTTCTCAAAATAATCTTCGATGTCGAATCGTCGTATTCGGACCTCACTCCTAAAACCCTAACGGCAAGTTCCCCGACCTTCCCCTTCAGAAAACTCATGTTTCGATAACCGTTCCGAAGTTCCGAGTCGGGGCCCTAAGAAATCCCCTTGATTCCTCTCATGTTTGAATCCCCTCGATAAATTCCCTTGTTTTCAATCTCCCCTGGATCCCCAAATAAAATCCCGGGTTTGAATATGCAACCTGGAATCAACCTCTACTTAACAATATCATCCCACCAATATATATACATATATGTATATGTCTACTTGCAAATATATACATGTACCAATCTCCCACCCCTGTCTCACCATTATCTCCGCTTTTAAGCCTATAGAGAGATATATACCCATTTGTACATGTGTATATGTCATGTCTCCATCCTTAACCCTCCCTTGAAAACTTCCCAAGTTCCCTTGAGCTTTTCAAATTCAAATTAAAGATTGTAATTTGAAATTGAACCCCCTCTCCTTGAAATCCTCTCCTAGGATTTCTTCCTGCCAAAAATCCTCAGAAAGTGCTAATACAAAACCCCCTCCAATTCTCAAAATTATTCCTTGAAACTCTTGCCCTTGGCTCCTTGGATTTTTGCTGAGCTCAAAGACTAGATTTGAACTCAAATTTCAATTCAAAATCTCCAACAAGTCTCCTCAATAAATCCCCAGAGAAAATAAGAAACAACACTGTTTTTCCTTGGGCCTCCACCTCCCCTTCCTCGACCCATCACTGTGTGAGAGCCAGCGCACCGTGGGATGATCGCCACGTGCCCCGCGCCCTCGCTCGGCAGCCCAATCTTTTCCCATCCCTCGCGGACCGCTGCACCAACGGATCGCTGCCGCGTGTCGCCTTCCCCCGCGCAACCGTCCGATCACTTCCAACTGGGTCGTTGTCTTCCTCCGTTCTCGCCCTTCTCACCTCTCGGGTGCTCAGTCAAAGTCTTGAGAGGGCTCCCCGATGTCACTGTGGCCCGCGTCGGCCCTGCCATGGCTGCCGCTAGCCACCGAGGATTGGGCAACCACGATCGCCTCAGCTGCCCCTTTTCCCTCCTCTTCCCGCCTTTCCCGGCCTCTGTCCCGACCGAGCAGATCAAAAGGAACGACTACCACTGCATCACATGGCCCCTCCCCTGTCATTGCCCCGGGACCGCGCCAAACGTCCTCCCGCGCGCGAAATTCAAACCGTGGCCGCTTGATACGCCGCCTACCGCCGCTCCTCTCATTCGTGCCGTCGAACCAAATCAGCCATGCGAGAAAATTTCCGCGCCGTGGCGCCCATTCCTCCGCTCTCCTCCATTATTTGTGCCTCATTATTGGAGCTCCTCTGCGCCTATAAATCCCTCTTCCAAGAGCCTCATCGTCCCTCTCAACCTTGCCCGCTCAGGAAGACATTATCCCCGTCCCGTCGACGCTCTCAGCGCTGGCCACTCCGCCCTCGGCGCTGCCGACCGCCCTACGGTGCTCGCGCCATCACCACCAAGCTCGAGGGGCCAAAACGAGCTCATGAGCCACCTCGCCCGGGCATCTTTCCTCTAGACCTGCCGTGGACACCGCTTCTCCCCAATCTCGACATCCTCTCTCACCACCGAGCCACCGCTGCCATTCCCCTGTCACCTCGGTAAGCTCCCCTCCAAACTAACACGATTGCATCGTGTTTATTCGTTCGAGACGACGCCTGGACAGAACAACCCCGCATGACCCCGAGCTGGCCCTCTGTCTTTCTTCCCCCTTGTCGCTACCGCGCGCAGCGCGCCTCGCCGCCGCACTTCCCCTGTGGACCCTGAGAGTCGCCACGGCCGTCGTCGTCATCTTCCCCCTTCTCTCTCCTCGTCACTCCCTATCTTGTGTCGCCGGCCATCTTCGAACTCCCTCTCCCAAATCCGAACCGCCCAATCATTTCACCGTGCGCTCCTCTCCCCGCCGGTGGCCGTTGCCCGCCACGAAGCGTTCACCGGCGAGGCTTTGCCGCCGTTGGCCGTCAGATCGGCCGCTACGCCTCTCTCCCATTTTCCCTCTCTCACGCTCATTGCCCTGTGGCCCTACCCGAGCCGAGCCACACCGCTCTCACCGCCAGATGGGCCCATCCCTTGTGAACCAGTCTATAGGCGTTGACCGGTGGGCCCATCCCTCCTTGGTCCACCGCGGACTGCGGTCTATGGATCCCCGCTCCTCTGACGCCTAGGCCCCATTCCCTGCCAGCTTCCTATCATTTCATTAGCCAGTGGACCTATTGAACCAAGGGCCCCAATTGTCTATGACTACCATAGAAGATTCCAGAGAATATTCCTGTGATTTATTAAATCTTTTTTTAGCTCTCAATATTCAATTAATCCTTCGAAAAATTATATCTTTTTACCCGTTGATCCGATTGCCTCCGTTTCAACTCCAGGAATTTTCTAAAATTAAGATCTATCTAATGGCACTATTAGTAGCACTAAATAGGGTCTGTCTCTTAGACTTTGTATAGATTTTGAGTGTTTGCGCATAGTACCAATTGTCGGATATTCGTTTCGGAGCGGATTTCGCCGAGATTTCTCAAAGACTCGTAAAGACCTAGAGCAAGACAAGTCACCTTTGATCATCTTGAGCCCATATTTGCGGAACTAAGGACTTTGATTGCCAAATCACATTTACTAGGCTACATAGAGATGATCTCTCGGCCGCGGTCACAAGACGACCGATGGGCCGCCAACCCATTTGCTGCATGACTTCCTTGATTGATTGTGATTCCCTTACACATCCTTGTCACCGTCCTTGATAGATCCCGATACCCATATCGATGGGCATGGTACCGGTGATCGCCTATCAAATTTAAAAATGACTATGATAGGTAAAACTTGGGTTTAGGAAACTTTGGAAAACCCGACACCTGGGTCGATGTCTTGAAAATAAAATGGTTTGTGAAAACCATAGTGCGGGGATCGTGCCAGCAGGACGAGTCTCCCGCACTGTAGCTAAGGACCGATTCATTTGAAATTTCATCTGAACATACGATAGTACAACCATATGGGTGATATGGGATAACTCCTGACTGAGTGATTAGCCTTCCAGGGACGCCTTACATGCCATTGGACGGTGGATCGTGCGGGAGGGCGTCGGGGGTGCCTCCTGGGTTCCTGGCACAACATGGTCTCGGATCTACCCTGTTGTTGGTCTCGAGCACCCCTTTAGTTGACATGGGGTAACTTGGGAGGGTTTGGGAAATGCCTTGTCGCGAAAACCTTTACGTCACTAAATCGTACCCAATGTGTGTGAGCTGGTGACTAGAGTAAGTCGCGTCGCGTGGGTAAAGTGTACCTTCTCTGCAGAGGTTTAAACTGTTTGAAGAGCCGTGCCCACGGTCATGGGCGGATGTGAGGTGATTCCTTAGCGTAGTTTTGTTTGACTACTGCTTGTGAAAGGATGTTTGCAGATTGGGAATCCGATTTTGAAAAATGTTGTGAAGCTGTCAAGGGTAGCAGGCTGTGGGCCCGATGAGGTTAGATCAGCTGGTGGAGCTAGATCCCAAGGCCAACTCTTGAGAGTTGCGCTGATTCAAAGATTGATACAACTCACTCTGATCCGGGCGAGACTCACCATCAACGATGACCTTTAATTGGTATCGGTATCGCGGTTTCGTAGGGAAGCAGTTCGCGCTGTTTTTCCTGCGGCACGTCCTAATTGGTGCCATTATACGGCGGTGCCAGATCGGGGTATGACAGCAAACGACCCTCCATGCCCTCTCTCTCCATCAACGATGACCTCTGCAGCCTCCTTCGTTTCCATGCGGACAACCCTCCATGGCCTCCTTTGTTGTTACCATTGCCGTGAGGATGCCCCACCATGGCCTCCCGCTCCTCCAAAGCTATTTCATCGTTGCTCTATCATGACCTCCTCATTGTCCTCTACAACATATCAGTGCCCCAACACCCATCATGTCGATGCCTCCTCCATGGTTTCCTCCCAATGGTGGATCCAGGATAAATGTAGCTGCAGTGGATTTGGAGTGGACCAATAACACATGACACAATTCAAGAACCATATTGCAATTACGACAATAATATAAGATGATATGCATAAATTATGGTAAAAGATCTCTTCAGACCCACATCTATTCAACATAACATAAATCATTCATTGTCAGCAATCTAGCTTTTGCTAGTTTGTCCTATCAAGTCTCAAATAAATTAGCAAAACAAAACTCAACTAGTGAATTGAACTTACTTAAACCATGACCCTATTCCTTCTATGGCCGACATGGCTATCTCACCGGGTGCCACCGCTACACATCCTATGCTGCTATGAGGCCCACCACTTCAGTTGACGGTTGCCACCCCTTTTGTGTTGCCCCTTATCCAGATGGAGCAAGGCAATTATTATATGCAAAATTATATGTGGAGGTAGCAGGGAGCCTGCTGCCTTTGTCTATCGCATGCTGCTCCCACCAATGGCCACTATTGTCCTGCCTTGACCTACAACCAATGTAGGTGTTGTCTTCAAGCACAAGATGAGCCCCCCAAAGTCAGCACAGCACACCCTGCCCCACGCCCTCATCAGTCACTATGTTGCCGGTGCCGGCATCTACCGCCGTGTTGCTACCCACCATGTGATGCCCGTTGCCCAAGTTGCTATTGAAAAAATCGTTCGAGGCCTAGTGGGTGAATAGGCCAAACTAAAACCTAATGCAAAAGCTGTCGTTGACGTGGGAACCAGGGTTCCCCGCGTTGTGGGCGCGGGACAACTGAGTGCCACATCACCTATTCCCCGAGCACGGGAGACGGCATGGGCCCACCTCGAGGGCCATGCACCCCTAAAATGCTCGGGAAGAAGCTGGAGAATAAGAAGATCATGAAGCCGCGACGACGTTCAAGCGGCCATCAATCGGGGAAGTGTCATTCAAGGTCCCGAGCAAGCTGCTTGGGGGCTCGCGCCTAGCCCTTGTCTAGGACCGCCTCCAGACTTGCAGTCCCAAGGAGGACGCCCCCGAGCACCCGCGGGCCACGTGGGCCTGCAAGGCAGAACTCGGGGGCCAAACGGCTACCGGCACATTTAATGCGCCGAGGCGAGGCATGCAACCACGCCTTGTCCTTCGTGCGCCTCTCCAAGGAAGGGCGATGTGATAGATATCTACCCGCCAGAGCGTGCGACGTGGTAGATGAGTCAGGCCATGTTGTTTGTCAGGGCACTATGCAGGCTGTCAGGAGGTGTGGGCTGTCAGGCGGCTTGAATCTTGACGACCTGCTAGCTTTCCCCACCTTTTGACTACTTCGTCTAGGCACCGACAGGTGGGACCGCGGAACAGCAATGATGACCAAGATTTTCTCCACCGGGGTGCTCTCACGTGAGAGAGGGTGGCGCCCTGTGCACGTGGCAGGTGGCCATGGCCTTCCCCTGAACCTGCTTTGTGGAGGCCCAGCTTGGAAGAGTGCAAGTCCCGTTAGAAGAGGACGACTGGTATGATTCAGCACGCCCGATAAGGCGTGCTTATCTTGTACCCTACCATAATCTAGCTGTAATGATAAGTTGAGGGCGTAAGTTCCCAGGTCCGTCTCTTCGGTTTGGCCGCTGTGGTACCATCCGTGTTCTATAAGGGTAGGACCAAGACTATGAGGAGGGGGGATCAAACTCTGTTTCATTAACAACCAACACTCTAAGCAAAGCACACAACACACAGGAGCAGGGTATTACACCACTGCACGACCGAACCTGTCTAAGTCCTTCGTGTCCATCTTTTTCCATTCCCCGAGTAAGCTCAAGAAATAGCACCTCCTGGCCGAACCTCAAGGGGGTCTGTCCGGATCCCCGCTCTCGGCTTACATTAGCTGACAAAAGCATAAAGCGGAAGCTGGTCGAATATTCGGATATAGTATCGAATATCCCGGTCAACGGCTGGATATTCTGATACGATTGTATCGCAAACAAGCAAGCAACAATCTAAAACAGCTACATCCACCACAAGAATGAGTCTACAAGCACAAACAATAACTAATTACTTGCGAAAACACAAGGCAATACGAAATATGCAAGGGATAGAACAATTTCATCGAGATTTGATACGCTGATGTATTTCTCGACATTCGGATCCTTGAGGGGATACTACTCCATTGAGGGGCTCACACAGAGCTGGGTCTCTTTCAACCCTAGTCCTCGCAAGGTTGCAAAAATGTACTCCTCCTTCACTAGTGATATATCTTTATTTGCTGGAGCAAGATCTAGCCTTCACAAACTTCCCTCAACACACCGCAACCGAATCAACGGCTCAAGAGCGACACCTAGCCATCTAGGAGTCCTCAACCTCTAAGAGTAGCAAATCCCACACAATATGCTCTTGGATTCAACCCTAGTGCTCAAGAATCAAGATATGCACACCACACTAGGTCCGAAACTCAAATCCACACACACAGATGCAAATCACCAAGATCAAGGAAGATTTGAGAGAAGGAGAAAGGAGACCAAGATTCGAAGCACTTTTAGCACAAAACTCTAGCCTAAAGCTTCAATTTGAAAGAAATGAATGGCTAACCCTAGAAACATTTTGGGTTAGGGTTTAAATAGGCAACATCCAGATCTACCCATTAGAGGGAAAAAATTCATCCCACATCGGGTATTCCAATTGGTTTTAATAGGCTCCAATGGTCAAGAACATGATCCCAGGTCTCTGAAAAACACCAGGTTGGATATTCCGAACATGACATCAGAAACTCCGTCCCTAGAAGTTGCATGGAATATCAGACATTCCGGAGGATTGGGTATTCCAACTACTAGGTCAAATATTCCTATTGAGAATGTTGAACCAACTAGAGAGTTGAGTTCGCTTGAAAATCGGATTGTCTGGTCCGTCGAATAATCTGACACATGCATTGGAGATTTCGGTCAAAGCATTAAGTCCAAACAGGGAATCGAGTTCCTCAAAAAACAGACATTTTGGTGGCTCGGTTATTCCGGCCGCTTCCAATTAAGCCCAACCCGAGAGTCAAGTTTGCTACATAAAAGGGAATTTTGATGAGTTAGATATTCTAGAAAACACCCCAGATATTCCAACATAAACTGAATTGAGACTTAGATAAATTTGATCATTGAGCACTAAAGTTCAATCCAAACATGTATGTGACATCCGCCTTAATAGTATGGCATCTCTAGACCGCAAGAAAACGAAAAATGTGTGACAGCCATCTTTTCACATTTTAGATCACAGGGTTGTCAAATTGATCTTTTTCAATCATCTTAGGACTGATCTTAAACAAATTACTTAGCAAACACATTAGTACTTTCTAATTGCTTGTCATCACCAAAATAAAATTTAGGGCTTGTTCTAGCAGAGGAGAATACGTAAGATGGAGGAGTGGAGGCCGGAGGATCGGGGAAACTTGTCAGGTTGTCCTAGCTCCATACCTCCCTCAGCTCGTCACCCCTATCTTTGGTCTAGTAACATGTGATGGAGAGTTTTTCTCTGTCTTCCTGCCTCCACTGCTCATGATGCTACTCGTTACCATCGATCAAGCTTCACTCAGAAAAGAGAGACACTATGGAGCAAGTACTCGCAACACTAGTTAGCCATGGTAGACACCATAGCATGCCAAGTGGTACATCTGCTTCTGCCTGCTATAGTTTTCCTCCTCCATTGCCGCATTGATAATTCATGGCTTTGCTAGTCATTGTTCTACCTATTTCGATGAGGAGAATGATTATGATGACAACAGTAGAGTTGGAAAGGAAAAAAAGGAAAAAGACCACCACGATAAAAATGTTATGTATTAACGTGTGTCAAAGAAACATATTCTAGAGCTCCAATCTCATAATTCCTAAGCGACAGTTCAACTTTTTAAATGATTTATATCAAATTTTTTGCAATTTTCTTGCAGCAAACCAAACCGCATATGGGTTAAAATTAAAACAGTTGCAACGAAGCCCATACGACCTGCATCTAGCCTAGCCGCATACCGTCATCCCTTCTCCTCACCCCCTCCTTTGTGTCTCCGGCGGCGGAGGCACGGCCGCAGCCACCGCCAGCCATCTCCACCGCCTCGCCCCCTCGCGGCCGCGGCCAGCGAACAGGCCCGGAGGAACGGTCTGGGCGACCTCCTCCTCTTCCCGATCCCCCTCCCCCGCCATAGCCCTCAGCCCGGGGTGGCCTGGCCTCCTCCTCGTGCCGTGCGCACGACCGGCGGTTTCCGATCGAATCGAAGGTATCCGTTCTCGTCTCGTGGCCCTCTTCCCCCTCACCTACGCCACCTGATGAACCGCCGAGGGAGGGCAGATCGGAGATCCGGTTGGACTTGGATTGGTTTTCCTCTTTCCCTCCGATTAACCCATCCAGTTTCGTCCCGATTCAGTAGTTCATCTGTTGTGTGGTTGGTGCGGTACTAGTAGTAGCTTGTTTCCATCAAATTTTCCTCATGCTGCCCCATGTTAGTAATTGGTAACAACCTCAAGGAACAGACATGGATGCTCTTAGAATGCAGTACTAAAACTACTATAATACTCTTCTGCTGTGCCATTATTAATGCAGGCTTAAGCCAGAGCTTGAACCTACGCATTCAGTACAAACCCTTGCATTTCTGACTGGATGTGTGTGTTTTTATGAAGGTTTTGATGAAATTTGAAGATTGTGCTCGCGTCCTAGCTTGCACAAGTTGAACTTTGGAAGGAACTGGCAGGTTCTTGCCTTTCAGGTAACTTGTTCGTCTTTGTAACGCTAAGATATGCTGTTCCTTATGCAAACATATCATTGATGCATCTTATTGTGTTGAAATTATATGCACCCACATATAACACTGTGCCTGATATAACATTGTTTTAAGTAAAATATTTCGATAGTTAGCAGAATGAAATGTGTATTCCAACCATGAAGAGATCAGAAAGATATGCTATCGAATAGAAAATAACTCATCAGCAACTAGCAAACATGTTAGAAGTTAAAAACATGGAAATTTGTGCGTGTATGCTTCAGTGCCTTATTTCATGTTCACCATATTGAAGTTTTGATGTCTTATTTTTCCAAGCATTGTTCAAACTCAGTGCTCCTAATGACTTCAGATGCTCTTCTCGTACTTAAAAATTCCGCTACCTTAGTAATTTGAATATTTACTAAGATTCTTGCTATATATTGATGTTACCTGGATCTGAACAGCAAACAAATATATTCCCTTGCTAGTCTATGGGATGCTAAAACATGTCTGTCCTGGTAGCCTGCCTAATGCGAGAACAAAATACATCAGACACTATATTTAAGATGTATGGACCTACTATTTATTTGCGTAACACTATCGAAAATGCACTTGGGGGTGCCATGAACTGGTTGACGCAATGTTGATAGTTTTTATTGCTATTTTGATTTGAAAATACATCATAGGACTAGTTGCTCGGTTTCTATTGCTGCAGAACATTTTGCATCATACAAAATTCATAGTTATAGTATTATCTTGCAAGTATGCATTGGTGGTCCTTAAATTTGTACACTATTGTCATCTAGTTCCATAACTTGGAAAATGCATTTCTAAACCCTCCAAACTTGTTAAATGTACCGCCGAAGGTCCAAAATCCAACGTGCATGTCACGTGGATGCTGACATGGCAGCATTGCTAACCCTGCATTGTTTGATAGGTGGGACCAATCTGGGATATTTCCTATTCCTTTCTTTTATCTCCTTTTCTTTTTCCTTCTGTCTGTTTCCTCCTTTTCCTTTTTTGTTTCTCTTCCTTTTTCCTCTAGCCATGCCCTTCTTGCTGACTGGAGGAAGAAGAGAAAAGAAAAGGAAGGGAAAGATGGAAAAGGACGAAAGAGAGAAGGAAAAAGAACGTGAGAACAGAAAAGGAAAACGAAAGTAGTGACGATACCACATCAGGATCCGCGTGGCGTTCATTGTCGAATTTGGACTCCTGGTGGTACATTTAACAGGTTTAGGG
Organism: Oryza meyeriana var. granulata; assembly: GCA_003991445.1. Taxonomy (NCBI): domain Eukaryota; kingdom Viridiplantae; phylum Streptophyta; class Magnoliopsida; order Poales; family Poaceae; genus Oryza; species Oryza meyeriana. The sequence goes on along the minus strand of RYFJ01000511.1, from coordinate 36,132 downwards.
GTTCTAAAAATGTGTTCCTAGGTGACATCTGTGAACATGTTTAAAGACTGCTACTGCATTTTACTTACTATGCAATGTATGAATGATTTAGATGTTAAGATCATGTTATCTGTAGTTATTGATACTTGCAGTCTGTTAATCTTCACCAGTTGAGACGAATTTAGTGAAGTAGTTGACTAGTTGGTCATACATGCAATTCATGCTAGGTGTGGAGGAGGAGGTATGGAGGTGGTAGTAACTAGTATCAGTACATTTGAGTCTGTGGAGTCCTTGATTTGTGTGGTGATCTAGCATTGTAGTTTGGTACTGTAATTTTTTCTAACGCTTTTACATTGCAGAAACTCTTATATCACTGAATTTGGCATGTGAAGTCTAATAGCCTAGTTAGCCTGCCAACTTTTGTTAGGTTTATTAGTTCTTTTAATTAAAGTGCCATCCATTGTTGCAATGAAAAGAACGTTTTATATGTTACAGTGTTACTTCACCCAGGAAAAAGGCTATTTTGATAAAATTATTGCAAATTTTTTTCCCCTGGTATGGACAAGTATCTCTGTGGGAACATTCTAGTGTCCTACTTGTAGGGTTTGCTGAACTGTATCGACTATTTCGTTTCAGTATGCTAAAGAAAGGAAGGACAACATAAATTACTTCTGCGGTACCATGTTTTTGTGCTGCCAGATGTGTAGTTTATAACCCCCTGTTGCATGGGATGAGTATATACATATATTGTGCAGGAGCCTAAGCATAGTTCTTGGTCTTAAGAAGGAATAAGATATATTAAAATATCTTGTCTCTCTCATATATAAGTTCATCGTTTCTGGGTTAGTTATTTTTACCCCTCTGTCTGGAGTATGCTCACTCTTGATTTAATGTATGAAATCAATTTCATAGCTGTCGATTCAATATTGCAAAGTAATGGTCTTAATTGAAATTTGAACTTTCCATACATTTTATTAGATATTTGAGGCTGCATTGGTTGAAGGTGAGAGTTGCTTGTTATGTACAAAATTGGATTAACTCTAAACACTGTTGAAGTTGGTTAGCCTCTACATTTGTCTGCTTGCATCTTATGGACTTTTTCTTGTAGCGAACTGTATGTAACATGTATAATTATGGTTCCAATGCTGAATGCAGATGTGGCAATTGTTAGATATGTGCACCCAGTGCTATTTTTAACTTGCTATTACTTTTCAGTGATCCCTGAACAAGCTTATTGAAGATGCCAAATGCAGAGAGCAGTTTGTTCAAGATGCCAACTGCAGATGCAAATATTGCTGCCCTGCACAAGGAATGGGACGATGCTTTGTGCCCAATTTGCATGGATCATCCCCATAATGCTGTTCTTCTGCTGTGCAGTTCCCATGACAATGGATGCAGATCCTATATCTGCGATACAAGCTATAGACATTCAAATTGCCTAGACAGGTTCAAGAAAATGAAAGTAGACCACAATGATGGTTTGTCACAGCCAAGCTCGTCCTTGCCTAGGGACATAAGTAGCCAAAATATTTCCCAGAGACCTCGTTTTGATCTCACTGGGGAGATCCCTAGGCTACTAACGGGCATATCTGAATCTCACGAAATTTTCAATCATCAAGATGCTATCCAAAGCCCTGCTGCCATATCTGGACAACAGGGAGAAAATAATTATAATCAAGATCCAGATTTGACCTTGGAAGCTCAGGAAGGAGAGGGCAGTAACCCTGTGGAGTCAAGTGAAGCGACACACTTGAACCAATTGGTATGCCCATTATGTAGGGGTGCTGTCAAAGGCTGGAAGATCATCAAAGAAGCCAGAGAATATTTGGATGAGAAGTCGAGAGCTTGCTCGCGGGAAACATGTGCATTTTCTGGCAACTACAGGGAGCTCCGTAGACATGCCAGGAGAGTCCATCCCACAACAAGGCCTGCCGATGTGGATCCATCAAGACGCCGTGCATGGCACCGCCTGGAGCACCAGCGTGAATATGGTGACATACTGAGTGCAATTAGGTCGGCTATGCCTGGAGCAGTTGTCTTTGGTGATTATGTTGTTGAAGGGGGTGATATGTTTTCACCTGACCGGGAAGGCAGCATACCAAATGAACCAAGTGGATCTTTGTTGACAACATTCTTTCTGTTCCATATGATCAGTAGTAGTCCAATGAGATCAGGAGATGAGACAAGAGGCTCATCAAGGGGCCTGAGAAGGCAGAGGCGCCGTTATCTATGGGGAGAGAACTTACTAGGTCTCCAATATGAAGATGAGGACGAGGACGATGAGGAGGATAACCTAGATGAAGATGTTCAAAGACCAAGGAGTCGCCGGAGGTTTGTAAGATCAAGGTCGGAGGAGCGATCCTAATGCATGGTAGCCTGGGGTAATAAACCTTCGTTTGATCACCATGAATTGTTGATGATTCCTTGCATGATCTTAAAAATGTCAGTGGACTAGTGGAGATGCAGGTGGTCTTCTGTTTTGAATGGTAACATATTGTGTTTATCCCTGCAGTGGAAGAGCCAAGGCAAATTGGTAAATTGGATGATCTAGGTGCATTCCAGTTGTGTTGTGTTTCCACAAACCTCCTGTAATGATGCAGAGAACAGCCGAAATTGCCATGCTTAGAGGCACTTGCTCAACAAACAATGTTGTAAGCTCTGTCGGTGTTTGGAGATGCACTCGATATCATAAGCAGGGTTACCTCGTGAGTACTTCACTTGGTGTCTTCCATTTATTGTATGGAGTATCTGAAAATATATTGTACCGAATTCGTGTTGCTACTGTTCTACTTGCAACCTTTGTTCAATGATAGAATCATCACATTTTGTCCAAATAGTTGTGTGCCTTTGATCCACTCTACCCCAGCAAACCAACTGAAATGCTCCTGTTCGAATGTATATATTGTATATTTACTTCATTAGATTGAACTAGAATTAATCAACGGTACCCAGAGTGATAAGCGCACCCCTAATTTTACTTGTTTTGAAGTTGATGTAAACTCTGTGCGGTTGCTATTGTTGGCTGATGATTATCTGATTATCCATTAGATATTCTGTCTACACTGTAATGACACCATCATTATACACGCAGTGATACCATTTAATAGTTCTTGGCAATAAATGAAAGGAAGAATCCATCAGCCACTTACAAGTTGTCAAGTGGTACAACTTAATAATACAGATAAACTAATCCCCCAGCTGATTAATTGTTCTTGGCAATATCAGCCACTTACAAAGTTACAAGTAGTCAAATAGTACTTATAATACAGATAAACTAGTCCCTGTAAATTTGCAACCAGTTAAAAAACTTTAGGGCGTCACCGTGTCAAAACCTTGTGTTTACTAGCAACTCTCTGGTTTACACATGCACTATATATCACATTCAATTGATCTTATGTTCACTTGTTGGACCTAATGGTTTTGCAGAAGAGTCCCAAGATTTCAACTTCTTCACTAACCAAACTTCTTATTTCAATTGCACAGAAGACGTCTGAGAATAATCCCAAGACTCATATAAACTCACGCTCTCCATCTTTGCCTCTAACTTTTCCTACAAATGAAAATAAATATGATCAGAAATATGTCAACAAAATAGCATTACTGAGCCAAGCCCTGCACCTTGTGTCCTTGTCCGGTGGTAATTGGGGATCCCAGAAAAATCGAAAAAAAAAATCAAGCATGTCATTTCTTAGGTCAGCCTTCTGTTTTTGTAAGTATTGCCGGAATGGTTATTGATCCTCAGTGATAACCGTGAACTTGTGCCGTAGCCAACTGGGTGACAAGCCTATCCGCTTAAAGTTAACCTTCTTTTTGCATCTTGTGTAATTTGTTTGGTTTCTGAATACTGAGTCATCACAAACTCATGTATTCCAATGACAGCGCAGAAAACAACTGAACTTTGGACATATAGACCAAAAAAGTCAAACTCAAAAACCGGGACAATTTCCAACAGAAGCCTGCCCCTGCATGCCAGTTCTGTATCTTGGCAGTAGGCCATTTTAGGAAGATGTACACATAAATGGTCGTTTAATATTTGTCAGTTCTATGTAATGTTACATGGATTTGAAAAGCAGCTACAAAATAAGATAACAATAGTGTCCTCTTTACATGCCTCCATTATAAAAAAAATATTACTTAGGCTCTGTTTATGGTTGCTATGCCATGCTAACTATTCTTGTTTTAAGTTTTTCTAGAAACATACATTTATAGTCATTGTAGTTGTCTTACAAATCAAATTAAAGTTAAGACAAAATGTGTTATGCAACTGTGAATCTGTCATGCCTCTCACAATTGTTTTTGCAACTTAAATTAAAAGAAAAACATTTGCCAAACGCCAAAGCTTCTAGATTCTAAAAGCAGTTACACTAAACAAAATTATCATAATCCACCTCAATGCCAAACGGAGCCTTACTTTGATATCACACGACTTTAAAGAAAATTGTTCATACCATTGATTTGATGTCATCAGAGAGTCTAGATCCTGTTCCAAAAAACAAGAGTCTAGCTTCATGTGTCGATTCTGCATTTTTTCCCCTTTTGGCACATCGTGCACTTTCCTTTTCTTCATAAAAATTAAAATCGTCCAGAAGTGACGTTTCCTGGTGATAATCCTTGAAAATTTTCAACATTGCCAGACCCTGGGGAAGCCCAATCTACATAAAGGGAAAAAAGGTATCAGATAAAAAAGGTTTAGACAGTAAGAAATTACGAAACTAAGTCATACAAAAACATATTAGAGAGAACATGATATAGGATAAAATATTCATTATCCGATAGCAACGCCTTTATTCACAGGAGGAATCTTCAGTACTCCTGCTACCATGGAGTTTATTACAGAACAGACTTTTCTTGAAGTGATGTGCTATGTACCAGAATAGGGGGAAACATCCATTTCTAAATTAAATAACCACACGTTATGGAATGCTTCAGCGCAAATGAATAAAAAAGTGGAAGCATGGTACCTCCTGAGTGTCCCTGCTGAAAGTAACAGGTTTGTTGTCATTATTTTCAAGAGTTATATGTTTGAAGAGTTTATTTGGAATGTCCTTTATAATGTGCCACGTTACAGGGAAAAAACCATTCCATCTATCTTGTTTCCAAAAGTCCAATGTCTTCTCGAAATCAACAGGGCCTAATACCTCAGCCAATCCTACAAACTGGCGACTGGAATTGACCTGAAACAGGGAACACAAAGAAGCAACCATCTTGAAAATTTGCCAGGGGATGAAGGGATGACTTATATAAAATAACCATAGTACCGTACAGTGTAAAAGGTGTGATATTGTTTCAGACTTTCAGCTGCACAAAGTACATGCAGTGGATAAGTCTATCCCTTCTGGAAAATATCATCACAAAATGTAAGGGAAGACCTATCTGGAACGTAATTTCAGGTAAAATGGCTAGTACATACTACACAATTGAAATAATCAACCAAGCAAATATAAAAAATAAAGAAAACAAATATTTAGAAAGCACAGAAAAGTCAACAATATGCTAGTAAACAGCAGCTCAATCATTACAGAAACAGGCCATTATGCACTGATGTTCTCCCTCAACTATCTTGCTCAAGCATCCATTTTATTGGAGATGGATTTGAAGCCCATGGGCATGTGCTTTCGTTTCTTATATGCAATATATTTTTTTCTCCATGGGTAAGTTGAATTTTACCAGCGTGTTTGTTGAGTGATAGATTACACTAGTCTATGTTGTCATATTTTTTTCGTAGCCATTTCGATTACATGCAAGAAATGAAGGCACACACCCTTAAGGGCTTAAAATACTTTATACCATGAAAAAAAGGGGATATATAACAAGAATAGAATTTGATCTTTACTAACCGAAAAGAATAGGAAGACAGGGCATTTTTTGTTGTTCTGCTTCATTAAAATCTGAGCTTCATGAAAAGCTGCATCCAGCTTATTGTTCCCATGTGGTGTACTTGCCCAAACATTGTATTTGATACCTTTATGAATATCATCTTCACTAAATGACTTTATCAGAAAGAACTTGGCTTGTTCATACTCAACTATGAAGTCTGGTCTGTTAAACTGATCCCTACGGACCAAAGGACTTATGATATCTTTCTCTGTCATGGATGTTGATGCATTTTCCAATTTGTTTGCACGAGGACCACGAACTTGCTCCAATGTATCACCTGAATTTCTCCATACATTATCCTTCTTAATAGTCCTATGATGATTAGGTCTTGTGACAGTATATTTGCTTGTAGCCATCTTGACACTCTGATTACTAGCAACACTACCAAGAAAACTGCCTCTTGAGTGATAATTGCCATGAGAAGCACGTCGCTGGTAGCTTCGCTGTGGATGTGCCTCAGCATGGCACCATTGACGACGATGCAAAGGTATCCTATCTTGGTAGCACTGATGGTGAGACAGTGATGGAATCTCATCACCATAATTTTGTCTACTTGAGAGTGAGTTACAATGGCGAGAAAGTGATGGAACCTCATCACCATAACTTTGTCTACTTGAGAACGAGTTACAATGGCGAGAAAGCGATGGAATCTCATCACCATAACTTTGTCTACTTGGGATAGAGTTACAATTGCGTGACAGTGATGGAATCTCATCACCATAACTTTGTCTACTTGAGAGTGAGGGGATTTTAGCACCATAGTTCTGACTAGACAGAGAAGGGATCTCATCGCCATACTGCAGCCCTCTTGCTAATGAAGGGCCCCAGTTGTTAAAACACCAATGACCTGAAGATGAAGTAGTCTCGTCCACGCAATTGGCCTGTCTAGGTATATCAACTATCTGTTTTGATGATAAAATTAAATTAGTAGAAACATCCATATGCAAAAGCCTTTAATCGTTTACTAGACATGCCAAATACAGAAACTGTATATATAGACATAAGATGTATTGTACAATTAAAAGGATCCACAACCATACCTCACTGTGGTGTTCAATAGATTGACCATTGCAGTTTGAAAAGACAGTAGATTGATTGGTTCTTCTGAAACAGCGTTCTGAATGATAATCTAAGGTAAAATCAGCTCTACCTTCTGCTGCATACAACCTTCTTATGTCAGGACTAGCAGAAGGATATGAAGCAATGTGACCTGGCCTTGCCTCAAAGATTTTGCTTCTGATTCCCATTTTCCCAACTGCATTTCCGGATGCGTCTGCAGTACTTGGCACTGATTCTAATTCAGAAGAAGAGCTTCCCCAAGAACAGTTTGATGAAGAAAAGCAAGACTGCTGCCTATGATACCCACTTCCCGGTGACATTTCTTCCTTAGAATCTGTATCTGACCCTCGGGAAATAGCATAGTTGGATTCTGAAGAATGCACCTGATAATCCTGAGAAGGGAAGAGTTGTTTGTATGCTGATAAACAAAATTGTCATGTCTGATTCTAGGGCATGCTATACACAATTGCATGTTTATTTAAATCATACTTGTCTTAGCACATAGTTACTGAACAACAATTTTGTTCGTTGTGCCATCTTTAAGGCCCTGTTCTTTTCAGCTTATTCACTAGATTATTGAAACGGATTATTTGCTCCATGCTTCAAAAAATAGGTTTTCTAAAAAAAAAGACTTTCTTCTACAGCATTGCTTAGAGTTAGGCCACTTGTTATAAGCTATTTGTAATGTTTAATTTTTAAAATATTTAATTTATACCTATAATCAAATCGATAATCCACGGCAATAATCCGATGAATAATCCAAATCAAACAGGGCCTTAGTAAAGTATACATCTTATATCTGGAGTGACAGTACATCCAGAAATCTAGCTCCAAATTTATTTATAAACCAATCGCGCCATTAGTACAACATCTCTTGGGTGCTATTGTTGAATAATTTTCGATTTAGTTTCTTTACTTAGTCGGTCTAAAGTATTTATAGTTTAGAAAGATAGGACAGCTCAGGTAGTCTGATCAACGATAGCAGATCAATTGAAGAGATCATGTTGTACAAAACAAAAAGGATGAGTAATCAAAGAGCAAACCAATACCAGGTTTGATACATCCTCATTTGTAGGAGACATAAAATGGGTATCCTCTTTGCATTTCTTACTGTTCCCTGCAGAATGAGAAAGAAATTGTCCAGCGAATAAATATAGAACACAAAGGGATTGGCTGAGCTCCTCAAAGTTATTATTATTATTTTTGGAAACTAACTACGATGACACATACATGGCTGATATGAAGAAATGGAATCTTGCCCAGCAACTGCATGATTCCTATTGTTGTTTCTCATGCAGCTGGAAGAATCATTTTCTGAGTTTGGTGTTGTTAATGCTGACACGGGCAGATCAATAGCTTCCTTCATCTGCCAAGTAAAAGTATGTTAATAAACAATGATGAAAGCTTTGCAACAGGGTATTTAAAGTTACAAAATATTATTTAACTAATGTACCATATGGCTATTTAGGTATGGGTTAAAATATAAATGATAAAAATATCTTAAAATGAGCACACTGTTGCAGCACATCCTTATTGCTTAACATAGTACTATCCATTTTGGTTGAAAATATGGAAGAAATCAAACATAAAATATGGATTAGTTCAAATTTCAATAGAACGATGTTCATATATTTTCCAGGAGCAGATACACCAAGGTTCTTGGGCACTAAGCTGAATACCCTAATATTTTGTGTGATTGTGCAATGTACTACACAAAGCAAGCTTCCCTTTTTATTTAGTGTGTGCATGTTCAACTCAACAGGTCATGGGTTCGATTCCCAACCACCAGTGTTCTTCTCTCAACTGACTCATTCTGTATTGCCAATTTCTTTTTGTTCTTTACTTGTTAGTACTCGGATACATTTCAAAAACATGTTAGGCCAACAAGTCGATTTTTTAGGGGAAACAAGACAAGCTATTTTATACTGTATTTTGTATTCCTCTCTCAAATAAAAATTGCAATCTTTTTTTACCGGTGACACCAATATCCTAAAAATCATGCATCTGCCACATAAAGTTCTCAACGAAGAAGCCCACCGTCAAATATTGCTATTCCTTTCCTTTCCCCATCAGTTGCATGCTATCTTGTCAGCAATCCAATCTTATATATTCGAAAGAAAAAAAAAAGCATTACGATGGTTTATACTGTGATAGTGCCATCTTGATTCTTGGGCACAGCCAAATATTATTCTTCGAAACTGACAAATCAAGAGTTGAAACTGAAACCCAGCAGTACCAGATGAGGCTTGGATTCCTAAACTAACAAAAATAATAAGTGCACAAGATTGAACCATACCTGGAGCCTGCCTGCCGAGCTGCCGAGCAGCGGGACTGGCCGCCGGCGACGGCGAGGCGCCGAGGGCCTAGGCTGCGAGGGTCGAGGGGACGATGGGCCCGGCGACGCGGCTGCGGAGGCGCAGAGGCGCGGTGTGCAATGCGGCGGCGGCGGGGACTTGGGGACGGGAGTTGGGGCTGGGACGGCGACAACAAAAGTATTTTCTTTTTCTTTTTGATGAGTTCTCCGAATGTGTCTTTGATTAGCAATTTAGCTGGAGCCACGGTTCAATGAAATTCGATTTGTAAAAGAATTAGAGACTAGGATTGGCCTGTTCTCTTGGTTGAAAAGTTAGCAAAAACTTTTAAGTGCAGTGCCAAACTGAGCATAGCTCGGCAGATTAGGTCTTTTATGGTAAAATATGGTTCATTCGGTGTCGGCGAAATGGGATAGGGGGTCCCACATACCCTGGGAACGCGTGGGTCATCGGCCAAGTCAGTCCCCGAGGGGCCATCTCGCTTTTGGCCCCGGGCACGCCCCCGGGGCGCTTACCTTATCGGCCCCGGGCACGTCCCCGGGGCGCAGCGCCTATCGGCCCTAGGCACGTCCCCGGGACGCCCTCGTCTTTGGCCCCGGGCACGTCCCCGGGGCGCTTACCCCATCGGCCCCGGGCTCGTCCCCGGGGCGCCGTCCCCACCGGTTCGGCCCCGAGGCGTCGTTGGCCTCGGGCCCGTGCCTTGCCTCCGGGCGCCATCGTCTCACTCCCTGCCCGGGGCCCACCTGTCGGTCTCCGGCAGGATCGATGGACCAGCTCTCCAAATATCAGCATTAATGATGAGGCGACGGGGCACGTTGCCCCTGTAGTCCGCTCTGCCACGCGTAAGTGTCTCAGGACAACCCCCCGTGGACACCTGACTGCTGTCAGAGGCCTTTTGACTTCGGTGGCAAGGGCGTGCGCCGAAGTCAAGCAGTCAGAGATGCTTGACTTCGGCAGTGTGCCCCATCACATCCCGTCGCGTCCTCACGACTCCACCGAAGCCCGCCGTATACCAACTCCGGCGTGGGTTCGGCAGGCGGACTGGTCCAGCAGGCGGCAGCAGGCGGACACGCTAGTCAAGACGGCGACAAGACAGCAATAAGACAAGCCATACCTGCTCTCTCATGTAGCTCTCTCTCCCTATCAGCATGTATCTTGGCACTGTGCAATCCCAATCCCCTTCTCTATAAAAGGAGGACCAAGCCAAGGCCGAAGGGGGGAAGGGCCCCATCCTCTAACTCTCTGCTCTGCACCCCCGAGCTCACTCTCTAGCCACTGCTCTTCTTCTCCGGCTCCGGCCGCGTGCTGAGCTCACCTTGTAACATAGCAAACCACATTCATCTCCACATAGCATACACACAGGAGTAGGGTTTTACGCTCTGGCGGCCCGAACCTGTATAAATCCTCCCGTCTCCTCTGTGCGCCTCTGTTCATCGTCTTCCCCAGCGCCCTGCGCGATTACTACGCTTCGGACGGTCCGGACCCGCATCGGACGGTCCGGACCCTTCTGCTTCACCGCGGTTCGGACGATCTGGACTAGCTTCGGACGATCCGAACCCCGCCCCTTCTACGTCTTCTTCGCCTAGTTTCCTTCTACACCCAGACGCCGGCTTCGCCTAAGAACTACTCCCCTGGCCGAATCTCAAAGGGGGGTCTCCTGACTTCCCGCCGTCGAGGGTTCATCCTCCGACATTCGGGTTTATTAATATCAAGATATATCGACTTAGTCTCGGGTGTGTTTATAGAGATAAGTGTGTGTACGTATATATGAGCATATGCGTTACTTGAACCCTTTTGTTTGCCATTAGTAATGTGTTTGTTAGGGATAGTAACCTAACAAAACTAATGGTAAACAAGAGTAACACATCCCTTTTGTGGTTTTTGCCCCTTCATCACTATTCTATGTAGTTTGCATAAGGTTTGTAAAACTAGCGGTGACCAATAAGTTATTACAATTATCAATTTTATTGATGAGAGAGGTATGCATCTTTAAAATTCAGTAGAATTCTATAAAATTCAACGAAATTTAAATTGTTTTTGACTTATGGTGATAGCTGGTGGTTATCAGGGATTCGCTAGGGTTGGCCAAGTTCGCACTTGGCACCTAGACTAAAAGTCTAAAATAGTCTACTTATTTGTATTCCTTGCATAATGTATGGTCGTACATCCAATTTTAAATAGCATGCATCACGTATTTCACCCAAACACATTGGATGAAGTGCATCCATTGTATAATAGAGATTAGATATACAACTTTCGATACAAAATCTTTCTAAAATGGCATTTGCAAATTTGCCATTGGTTTTGTACATTTTGCAAGAATGCCATTTGAATAAAAGTTCTGGTGACATTTTTGCAATTTTCTAGTGGCGGTTTTACAATAATGATTCAAAACAGTGGTAAATTTGCAATATCTCCAAAATCTCTATCTTAAAAAAAAGAAGAAGTTGTATACATACTTAAAAAAATCATACAAATAAAATGTAGTAATTGTTTGATTAATTTGTGGAGTTACACTCCTAGAAATTTGCATGAATTGTGTGCATCCGACTTATACGGAAAAAAAATCAAGGTTTGTAAAACATTTGTAGTAAATTTTTATGTGCAACTTTTCAAAGTAGTATGCAACGATTGTGATAAATCATGGTGCCAAATAGTACGTGCACGTGACCGTGGTATCAATAGGAATTTAGTGAGGTTAGAGAATTTCTGTTGCCTTCATCTGTTTGAGCGTGTGTTAGAGAGCACGTTTCGTGGGTATGTGAGATGCATCACTTATGTAATCGAAAAAGGAAAGCAAACATATACACACAAGAAATGGCCTATACATGCATAGTTCTTTTCCTATTATAGAGTATAGATTATCACGGACACACTACCCAATTGCTAAATGGTACGATTTTTTAAAAAGCTTTCTATGTATAGTTTCTAGAATAGTACTGAAAATAACTTGTCAACTTTATAATAGTTAGTTCGTTGTTTGTGTCAGTGTACTAAATTTGTACTCACTCTGTTTTTATTTACTTGTCAATTTTAACCACGCACACATACCAATGCAATCAACTTTTTCTAGGTAAAATGGCCAAAATGCCCCTAGTTGAGTGGGATATATGATCTAGAAGTTTCTAAATACATATCCTAACTAAATATCATCTTAGGCCCACAAAGGGCAAAAAGGGAATTGCCATCTTGGTAAGCGTGTAGTGACAAATATTTGCAAACCTCGAAAAGTGGTCAAAGTGACAAGTAAATGAAAAGGGTGGTGGTATATGCATTCACTAAATTATTATAGCGTACCGCTCTACTAGCCTTTCTTGTATAGATTGAGGTTTGAAGTTACTGATCCGATACTTGTCTAGTTGGGATAGATTGTCTAGTAATGGGCATTGGAATACCTGGTGCCACCTATCCAAGGGGAAGATCCTGACTACAGTAACCGTGCCACCTATCAGTGTATTTGTGTATTTAGGATAAGGCTTCTATGAGGATGCAAACAAAGTTGTACCAAGAGCAAGAGAGATAAGGTTTTTTTATACAAGTTCAGACACTTGAGTTGGCCCACCGATCAGAGGGCGGCAAACCCTACCATACCTAATTCTGTAATGGCGTGCGTCATTTCCATGGTTCGGTAACCATGGTATTCCCCCAAAGAGTTATAAGGGGAGAGCCAAGTGTCGGCGAAACGGGACTGGGGGCCCCACATTCCCCCGGGACGCATGGATCTTCGGCCACGTCAGCCCCTCCGGGGGCCACATTCTGCACAAGTGGCGGCCGGCTACAGCCGTTCTCCCGCTGAGTGCCTAGGGCCCGAGCATTGCCCGGGCCCGGGTGCACCTTCCCCGGGCGAGTCGCGATGACCACTCACATCCACCCCGGGCCCCGTAGCCCGGGGACATTCCCGGACCTGGGTCCCGCCCCCGGTCCCAGGAGCTAGTCTCGGTCCCAGGGCGCGTCCCCGGGGCAGCCGCCACATTTGCTGGGCCCAACCCTCCCGGGCCCGGGCCTTGCTAACCCCCCGGTCCCGGGAGCTACCTCCTCTGGTCCCAGGGCATGTCCCCGGGAACGTTGCCGGGACTTCCCGGGACCGGGCCTCGCCCCCCGGTCCTGGGACCCACAGCTTCAGCCCCGGGGTCGCGTTCCTGAGGCACATTGCTAGGATATTCCCGGGCCCGGGTCTCGCCCCCGGTCCCGGGACCCATAGTCCCAGCCCTGGGTCTCGCCCCCCGGTCCCGGGGCACATTACTGGGACTTCCCGGGCCCGGGCCTCGCCCCTTGGTCCCGGGACCCACAGCTTCAGCCTCGGGTCACGTCCCCAGGGCACATTACTGGGACTTCCTGGGCCCGGGCCTTGCCCCCGGTCCTGGGACCCACCTCCTCGGCCTCGGGTCACGTCCCCGGGGCACATTGCTGGGACTTCCCGGCCCCGGGTATCGCCCCCCGGTCCCGGGGCCCACAGCTTCCGTCCCCGAGGAACTCGACGCCTTGTGCGCGTGGAGGGCTCGACGAGCTCTCTGTCCCGGGCCCGAGCCTGACTCGAGCAGACCAACTGTTCCAACTACCCGCATTAATGGTGAGGCGACGCGCCGCGTCGCCCCTGTTGCCCGCTCCCTGTGCAGTCCGACATATTTGACTAAAAGGGCTTCATTTTTCCACACTCTGGCAGCGATGGCATTGCGCTGTCACATTCTCCATGACCTTAGCCGCCCACAGCAGGCCGAAGCAAACGTGACGATCTAGACGTGCCGAACCAACTCCGGCGTGGCTCAGCAGGCGGACATGTGAGACAAGACATATTGTACCTAGAAAAGTTTTCTCCTCACATGTGAGCTGGGCACTATGGACTCCCCTTGACTATGAAAGGAGGATCCCATGCCAAGCAAAAAAGGGGATTTTTCGAGTTCCAAAGGCTTCTGAGCTGCACCCGAAAATAAAAGACTGAGTCCCCGAGTGAGGGCTAGCCCCTGAGCATCCCTGGAGAACTCCTTTGTAAGAGCGAACCACATTCATCTCCTACATAGCAAACACACACAGGAGTAGGGTATTACGCCTCCGCGCGGCCTGAACCTGTCTACTTCTTCTGCCTCCCTTGTGTGCCATCTCAGCTCGGGCCCCCGGGGCCCGAGCATATTATCGTCCCGACGCCGCGGTCGTCCTGTGAACAACTCCCCTGACTGAACCTCAAAGAGGGGGTCCCCAGACTCCCCGCGGTTGGAATTCCCTCCTCCGACACCAAGGCCAAGAGGAAAGGGGATCGGTCTAATCTCAGGAGATTAGATTGGATCAGATAAGATCAGATTGGACCCGAAAAAATAAACTCTGAGAGCCTAAGTTCTGTAAGTGCTTCTCATAAATCACCAAGAAACCAAAAACACAACATGAGTAGGGTATTACGCCATCGTGAAGCCTGAACCTGTATAAACCCCCTGCTGCATTTACTTATAGATCAACCTACGACAAGTCGAACGCATTCATCCCTGGCCAAACTCACAAAGGGGGTCCCGCCAAATCCCTGCATACGGTGTACCCATACCGGCACACACACACACACACACACACACACATATTATATATACACACATAACGTGTAACTCGTTTTTCCTAATATTATGGCAAACAAATTTTCCTCACAATCGTGCTTTTTGACTACTTTTATGTTTGATATCGCTCTAAATTACCGAGTAATCAGGGGTTAGGTGGCTTTCACACTGCCAATTTAAGGGATATGTGCATATTGTCCGAGTGTTAGACAAACTTAAAATTTCTTGTTATTGAATCGGCAAAGGGCATAGTCTCAACTAGTTCATTCTAACTAAACGAACCGTGATACATAATCCGGTATTGCCTGGAACGCTTAAAGAGAAATCGTGACAGGCTGGCTTCGACCTTCACCAGATGTGTAGGGCTTTGGCCTTTGACATTGTGTCACAGCCTGATTTTTCGAAAATTAAATAATTAATTAATAATTAATTTTCTAGAATTTATATTAAATTATAAAGCAAATTAATTAAGTGAAATAAAAATAGGGAATGAAAATTTCTTTAATAAATCATTATTGAAATTATTTTAAATAAATTATTTGTGTGTAATTACACTCTGTGAAATTTTCTCGGATTTTTCGGAGCTCCAGAATTAATTTTAATATTACAAAGATCAATTCAGTAATTATTTAAATGAAATTCCAAATTTCTTTTCTTGGGTCGTTCTTGGTCCAATTCCTCTGCTCCTTTATTTGTCTCCGAATCCCTAAGTTCCTGAAAAGTCCGACTTCAGAAAAATCCCCGAAGTTCCAAATCCAATAGACTCAGGTATACTCAATTCCTTTTTATCGAATATTCATTATTTTCCCCTTTGATTTTATCGAATAAAATCCAAATCCTCAATATTCCAAATACTCGTTTCATCCCAAAATTCTTTTGACTCGATATTCTAATTATCTCTATTAATCCGAAGCTTTCCCCAAGTTCTAGATTTTGTAAAATATCCCCGAGTTTCTAATTTCCAAAATACCCCAATAATTAAAATATTCCAAAGTTTTGAGAATTCCCACAATTCCAATCTCTATAAAAATATTCTCGATATTTCCATATTCCAGTTTCCGCAAAATGTTTCTTTTTCCGAATCCCAAATATGTATATATGTATCCGAATATCGGAATATCCCAAAAATTTTGAATATTTCTACAATTTTCCAATCGGAAATATTCCTCGAATTCCTAACTTCCAATTTCACAAAATTTTGGGTTTTTTCAAAAAAAACCCCTCCTTTTTCCTTTTTCCCATCTTTTCTTTTTCTCCCTTTTTCTATTTTTCCTTTTCTTTCCCTGCTCATCTACTTCCTTCGGTCTTCCTCCTCTCTCTACTTTGGTCGCAGGGGGGCCGAGCCACCTTGGCCATCAGTCGCCGCCCTGGGCTGAGCCCCTCGGCCTGTGCCCCTCGGCCCGCTCCACCGCCGCCGATCCGGCCCGTAGCCGCCGCCGCTTGCGCCTCCCGCATCCGCCGCCGCGGAAGACGCCGTGCCGCCGCGCCCTAGCCCGAGCCCCATATATAGTCGCCGCCCCCTCCCATGCGTGCCCTAACCGCCGCTGCCTTTGCTCGCAACCGCGCCGCCCCTGTTTGCCCCGCGCGCCGCTTCAGCGAGCTGATCTGCCGCCGCCGTTCGCAAGCAGCGCCGCCGCCCCTGCTTCCTTTGGTGTGCCGCCGCCTCTCGCCGCCGACCCAACCCAGCGCCGCACCACCAGCCGGTGCGCCGTCGCCCAGCTACCGCTGCCGCGGCGGTTCCGCTCCTGCCCTAGCCCCGTTTCTGGCCGCCGCTGCTCCACGCCTGCGCCGCTCTGCCTAGAGTCGCCTCTTAGCGCCGCTGCCCTGCTCCGTGTCTGGTGCCGCCGCCGCTGCCGTGCCAGTCGTCGCCGTCGTCGAGTTTGCTGTGGTGAGCACCTCGCCGCCCTGCTTGTCCTCTCCCTGGTTCGTCGTCATCGTCGCCGTTGCCGTATGCCTCCGGCGCCCAACTCCTTTTCCCTGTCGCCGGTTCGCCACCGTCGTCACCGATGTCCTGCTACACCCTACCGCCGCCCACGCCCCTGCAGCCGCTGTCGCCGCCGTTCTGTTCCAGTGTGCCGCCGCCCAAGCAAACCTACCGCCGCCCGTCCTGCATCCGCCGCCGTCGGGGAGCCATCGGACGCCGCCACCTCCTGTCCTGTCGCCGGTGAGCGCCCTAACCGCGCTGTCGCCGCTCTGATCCTGTCTGTCGTCATTGTTGCGCCGTCGTTCGGGTCGACGAGCCGTCGTTGCCGTCTCCGCAGTGCCGCCGGTGAGCACCGTGTTCCCATCGGCGACAACTTCTTCTTCCCATCTAGGTCGCCCTGCTGCGTCGCGCCGCCAAGCTCGCCGTCTCGAGGCCGGCTCCATCTTCAAAGGCTTCAGCCTCACCTCCCTCCCCACTGGTGCCGCCCTTCTTCACCCGCCGCTGCTCCAGCCCACTCCCTTGCCGGGGACGTCCTTGCGCCGGCGTCACGCCGTGTCCTTCCCATTGCTGCCGGTTGCCGCCACCGTCATCAAACACCGCCGTCCCCGAGCCGGCATCTCGCTCCTGGGCAGGCTGACAAGTGGGACCCGTCCACTCCTCTATGACGATGACGCGTGGGCCCCGGCCGTGAGGCATTGCCGTGTGGCCCTCGGTGTCCCTCTCCTTCTCTACGACCGACGACAGCGCCCCATGTGCAGATCTCGAGCCCTTTCCATTGTTGGATCATCCCAAGCCATCTAAACTGTTAGATCTACTTGAGGATCGTCGAGTGAACCCCGACCGTCAGATCTTCCTGTGTTCAATCAGAGAGTCCTGACCATCAGATCTTCCTGTGTTCAATCAGAGCCATTGGAGTCCATAAACCCTAGATTTGAGCCACCTCAGCCCTAGTGGCATGTGTTGCCATGTCGTCCCTCAGGTTCCACCTTACCATTTTATCCTCGTGTGCATCCATCTCATCAGTTCATCAGCCACCTCATCCCTTTGGTCCATAGACCCAATCCACCAGTGCTATGTTAGCCCTAGCCCAGTCCACCTCGGTCGCCATCTCAACCTATCTGGTCTACGTGGGGGACACATCACCCCAATCCACCACTCCAGCTACTTCTCGGATTTGTGAACCTAGTCTGTGAGCCATGTTTATGGCGGTGGGCCCCACTCCCTTTTCCAGTGCAAAAATAATCCTTTTAATTTAATTCCGAGGGAATATTCCCAAGAATATTTCTTTTCCAATTCTTTTCGGATTTCTTCGAATTCAATCTTCCGGAGGTCATATCTTTTCTGTCCAAACTCTAATTCGACCCGTTCTTCTTCCAAAATTCATCTAAAATTATGATCTACTTGTTTATGTACTTTTTATGTACTATTTATTTGAAGTTTCTTAGGGTTTTTCCTTGTTTTGCATGTAGTCACGTAATTTCGCCGTTTTCGAAGATCGCGGAGTCTGCAGAAGAGATTAGGAGATCAATCGAAGACGTTTCTGTTGAAAGGCAAGTCACACGACAATCTCCTTGAGCATGTTGATCCCATTTATGAAATCTATTTTATTTTAAAGTTATTGCATGAAATGTTTTGGAATGACATTATATGGGTATTTATTTATTATCCAATATCCGTTGATAATTATGGCCATTTTGATGTTGATATCTATACCTTGGTACCCTGGGTGATTAATGTTGACTACATGGATGTTTAATTATTTATCTGGCTAGATTATTTAGGATTTGCTTAGCCATGCCTAGAAATTATAGCGTCATTTTATGTGGGAAAACTACGATTCACTTCTGATTAATTATTGATTAATGGCAATAGTTTCACGACAGTGGTCGTGGCTAGTTACTTGACTGTGCCAACTAAAATGTGACTAATGGTGGGTTATGAGCACCAGGGTTGTGAATGTTGCTAGCTGTGATCATGACATCTAAGGACCGGTTCGCGGACTACTTGTTGCGAAGCATTTACCGTGCTAACCACAAGCCAGAATGGGTAATGGCAGGAACCAAAGTGTAGTTCGTTCAATCGGAGTTCAATCGGAGACCCCACAGTGTGTTGTGGCTGTGTCAATAAGACCACCATGGCTGCTGTCGGCGAAATGGGACTGGGGGTCCCCCAGTCCCTGGGGACGCGTGGGTCTTCTGCCAGGTCAGCTACTCTGGGGCCACATTCTGCACCGGTGACGGTCGACTACGGCCTTCCCCTCTGAATACCTGGAGCCCGGGCACCGTCCTGTCCCAAGTGCCCCATCCCCGGGTACGCCACCTAAGTCTCGGGAACCATGAGCCCAGCCCCTGGTCCTCCCGGGTGCCGACTGCCTCGGTCCCAAGCCCCGGGCGCCGACTGCCTCGGTCCCGCGTCCCGGGCGCCGAATAGCTCGGTCCCGGTCCCGGTGCCGACTGGCCCTCGGTCCCGAGTCCTTGGTACCAGCTGACTCGGCTACACATGACGGCTGGTGACGGCGCCCCGTGGGCCCGCTCCCGGCCTCGATGAGATCGGCTTCCCCCCGTCGACATCGGCTTCTCCCGGTGATCGGCATCTCCCGGATGATCGGCATCGGCTTCTCCCAGCGATCTGCTTCTCCCGGTCGGACCAACTCTCCAACTACCAGCATTAATGACGAGGAGACAGGGCCTGTCGCCCCTGTCGCCTGCTCTGCCACACGTGGGCGCCTCGTGATGGCCCCCTGTGGACACCCAACTGTGTTGTCAGAAGCCTTTTGACTTCGGTGGTGAGGGCGTGCGCCGAAGTCCAAGCAGCAGACGACCAGATGACCTGACACGCCGAACCTACTCCGGCGTGGGTTCAGCAGGCGGAGACGTGCGACAAGACAGCGCTTTCTCTCTCTCCATGTACCGGCACTGTGGACTCCCCTTGACGATAAAAGGAAGATCCATGCCTCTGACTCAGGGGGCTTCGAAGATTCAGCTCCGGCCTTAGACCACTCAGGCAGCTCTTGCTCCTGGCTTAGACAACTAAGCTCTCTCTCTCTGAGCCTCAAGTTCCCGGTGAGCTTCCGAGCTCCCGGAGTTCTCCTTGTAAACACCAAACCATATTCATCCACCACACATAGCAAACACACAGGAGTAGGGTATTACGCCTCCGTGCGGTCCGAACCTGTCTACTTCCTCCTGTCTTCTTTGTGTGCCATCATCCACCGATCGATGTTTCTTCTACACCGGACGCCGCATTCACCTGAGAACCACTCCCCTGGCCGAACCTCAAAGGGGGGTCTCCTGACTTCCCGCCGTCGAGGTTTCATCCTCCGACAGCTACGTTAATAAGTCCATGTCTTAGGCGTTGGGCCATCTCCCTGTCAAGGAACCTGATCAACCCTACCGGAGACTAGTGGTCCAGCGGGTGGCTCTTTTGTTGTGTAGGTTACATGGAGGATCTTGTCACAATTCCTTTCCGAGATACCGTGGTAGTATTAAGGCGCACAGTGATGTGTTGTGGAGTTGTGTCTTGTGGGTAAATTGGTACACTTCTGGCCAGAGGAAAACTATTTGGATAGCCGTGCCCACGGTTAAGAGCGGGCCTAGCAATGTTTTCTGTGATTAGTCCCACACTACTCAATAATGGTGATAATTGATGGAATCTTAATAGCTCCAGTTTGGAGGGATATGGTTTGGGCCTGAATTGTGTTGGAGTGTTGTTCAGAGATTGATTAAATATTGATAATAATTAAACTATATTGTTTTCAATGTTTATAAATGCAAATATTTTAAATGCTATTTTACGCAAATAAGCCATATTATGCTTTTCCTTTGCATTCCTGTTGCATTACATTACATTTTCTTAGTGTAGCTTGTTGAGTATGGTGGACGGTACTCAGTCTTGCAATATTGCAATCATCAGAGTGAAGCTTTGCGAGAATGAGAAGTTTGGTGTTTGGCTTATAGCTCAGTTGAGCTGCCTGTGGCTTGGTGCTGAAGCTACACTAGAATTTTCGTTCCGCTGCTGTTTCTTTTGTGTGAGGACTAAGTGTCTTTTCTGTAAGTATTAATTGTTATTACGTTTTGGTTATATTTATTAAATTGTCGATTTGTGTACTTCGGCTGATTCCCGGATAAGAATTTATTGCACAAATAAGCTTTAGAAATTCTAGTGAATTTCTGGGCATGATACATCGTGACCGACTTTGGCCGTTGACGACCTTCACCTGTCAGTCTTCGTCCACCATGAGTGGTTTTGGCCTTTGCCTCTCAGCCTTCACCCACCATGACTAGCTTCGACCTTTGAAATCATAGTGGGCTTCGGCCTTCACTTGGTTGGGTTCCCCATTATCGACTCCAACTGTTGTGACATAAACAACAGATGGGTACATGTACCCTTAGACCTAGGGGAAAATAGAGCTAAGTCATGTGAAAAAAATTGAGAGAGAGAGAGAGCCCCCTTCTTGGGGTTCACCCATGTATATATAGAGGTTGGCATAAGGGGAAATCCCCATTTTGCCCCTTAGTTACACAGCCCTAGCAAGGGCATTCTTGTACATTACAAGTGTGAATTACAGGGTATATTCCATGGTTATATCCTCTAAATATATTCTCTAGTCATTTTCCTTAGGGCTTCTAGCCTATTCCCGACTCCTTTGGGGATAAAGATGTATATGCTCCAACAAGATTGTGGTCCGAATGGGACATATAACAAAGACAACTTA
This sequence comes from Oryza meyeriana var. granulata, assembly GCA_003991445.1. Taxonomy (NCBI): domain Eukaryota; kingdom Viridiplantae; phylum Streptophyta; class Magnoliopsida; order Poales; family Poaceae; genus Oryza; species Oryza meyeriana. The sequence goes on along the minus strand of RYFJ01000511.1, from coordinate 14,730 downwards.
ACACTAGTTGGGGAAAGAGAAAGTAAAAGTTTGCGGTCATGGACAAATTGTATCTGGGCGCAAAATTTGTATTAGGTGTTTTATATATGCATTTATTTGCTTACATCCATTACCTATATTGAGCTACCTGACACTGCTTGAGGGCTTTAATGTTTGCTGACTAGGTTATTCGAGTATATCAGGTGAAATAAAAAAAAAAGACAAAATAAGTGGATACTTTGCCGAGATTTTATGCATACACTTAGACGGATAAAGTTCTGAACTCCACTCAAATTTCTAAGAGAAAATCCCTATGTGCTCTCGAGTTTTCGCTCAATCTCTACTGTGCCCCTGAATTTTGCCTCATCTCCTACATACCCCTGAGTTTTTATTTTTATCCCCTATATACCCATTGCGTTAGTTGACAGTGAGTTGACCGTTAATTTTTTCCAAAATGACTATATTATCTCACTCTCATACTTATATGCTAGCTTACCTAAAAAACACAATTCTCAAGTGAAAAAAGATTATTTGGTGAAAAACAAAGGGGATAGAATTATTTGACAACAAATTTGAAAAAAATAGAATTTGATGAAATTCGTACAATATTTTCACCAAAATTTAAACTCAAATAATAAATAATTTGGTTCTCAATTTATTGTGGACACTATTGTATGGATTTAATTAAAAAATTTAGGTTTGTTCAAAAAATTTAAATTTTGTTTTTCAAATTTGGCATCAAATAATTGTCCTATTTCATTTTATTATAAATCAATATTTTCACATTGAAATTTATGAATTAGGTAGCACATAATTAGTATAAGCGAGAAGCAATGTAGTCATTCTAGAAAAATATAACAGTCAACTAATTGAACAGGTATAGAGGGGATGAGACAAAATATAGGGGTCAGAAGGGATTGAGCAAATTATTAGGGACACATAAAGAATTTTCTCAATTTCTAATGACATATGTAAAAATGTGCTACTCGATCAAAGGACCACGGTGGTCGGACACATAAAGTTGCTACTCGATCAAAGGACTGAAAGTGCATCTAACTCCTAAGTGGGTTTTGGTGGATTAATGACAAAGCGGTTAAGGGACTAATGAGTTTATCGAGAATTGTATAGAGAATTAGTCCCAGGTTGCTTAGTGTGGTGCATGGAGACCCCCCACAAAAACATGACGCAAAACAGCAAAGCGACTCGGAGTTTATTTTGAATTCTTTTGAATTTTCTTTTAAGTCAAGGAAAAACCGTACTATCAAGAGGGGTTGCAAGCAGTGTTCTAAGACCACTCAAGTGCTTAAGATCTAAATTGCTGAGAGTCCATCACTTTGGCACAACATATACACTTGGGATGGGCTAGTTTCAGTGTCAGGGTTGGAGGCTTCGACCAGCCAACTCGGCCAGAGACTAAGTGTTGGCCGGAGGTTCCTACTCTTGGGGTCGGAACCTTCTGGCCAAAATCTGTGAGTAATGGCTAAGTGACATAAGCAACTGCTTATAAAGCCCAATCTTGGATTCTAGCCGTTAGGGGACCACTCCACTTCATTCCAACTGTTCCCTAGTCTCTTCTAAGGTCCTTTGAGCTCTTCTAACTAGTTCTAGTGCATCCTTAGTGATTCTTGTGAAGATTTAGTGAGAAATTGAGTGAATTTTGTTGAGAGAAGGCTAGGAGGATCTTGTGCACTTGAGGAAGACGTGGATTGGCTACTTGGAGCTTATTTCTCTTGGAGGAAAGCCTCCTAGACGGTTAAGCGTCTCCCGCGAGTTTCCTCTTGTTGTGGATTGTCCCGGGAAAGTTTGTGAAGGTTAATTTCACCTTCGCAAGGAAAAAAGGTAAATTCTAGTGGATACTAAGTTGATCTTCGTGGTCACTTGGTGAGGAAAGGAGTCAATTAAGATCGAGCTCTTTGGAGCTCTTCAACAAAGACGTAGGATCTTTGTGATCCGAACTTCGGGAAAAATCTTTGTGCCTCTGTTGTGTTTTCTCGTTATTGTCTCTTTTTTAATCTTACCTTGCCAGCATTTATCTCTTACTACATTACTTGCACCATACTTGATTGGAAGTCCAGGGTCGGAACCTCCGGTGTTCTTGGCCGGAACCTTCGACCAGCCCTCTCGGCTAGCCCGAGAGAGCCGGTCGGAACCTCCTACCATTTTGGTCGGAGGTTTCTACCATAATTTTACCACTGCATTTGAAGAATTTTCAGGAACGCCTATTCACCCCCCTCTAGGCGACATCAATGGGCTTTCAAGGACCACGGTAGTCGGACACATACTGGTTGGCTGTCACCCAACCAGATTTACATACTGACTAGATGAGTTCTCAAGACAGCCACATTGCAGACAAGTCATTCTCATTTTATTAGAGTTAAAAACGTGCATGTACTTTGGTGGAGTACCATATACCAAGTTCTATACGAAAAGATATCCTAAAATAGAGATAGAGTCTTGAGCAGATAACATAGCAGTCCCCCCGACTACAAAAGGAAGATAGAGTCCTGTGGGTGGATAACCTGGACTGCTCGAATTCATATCCTAACTTTTCTCCTTAGTTCTATTTAGATAAGAGGGACACTCGATAGTATAAATACAATGCCTCCGAGGAGAAGAGGGCAACTGAACATAAGGAGAGATAATAAAGTCATATCCAATTTCGCCGAGTTGAATTTGGGGAAGCCGACAACAGTTAGCTGCCGACCACCTCACCATGGTTTTACGTTGATATAGTTGTGTAGGCTAGACTAGAGCTTTCACCCTATACTTGATACTCGTGAGATTGATATAATAGGAACACCGGCCACCGGCCAAACTCGATGTATGGTTATTATTCATATCGGGGACTAAACCTGTAAAAAAACCTTGTCTTCTTAGCTCTGGAGTAGTAATCTATCATCCCTCATAATCATGTCGAAGTACAGCACAAATCTCGACGCACAACCAACGATGTAGATGTGTGGTTTCCATACGTGTGGGGGCCTTTCCTCCTCCCTCCCTCACACTTCAAAGTAGAGAACTGAGAAAAGAAAAATTCTTCCTTTTCCCCTACTTCCCGTCGCGCGCCGGGGAGTCGGCGACTGACCCGACCGCCATGCAGTCCGGCCCGCCTCTCGCCTCGTCCTCCCCCGGAAATGAAGAGGATGAGGACGACTTCTACTGGGACGCCGCGGCGGAGGCAGAGCTACAGGCCATCGAGGCCGCCTACGCCGCCGCCAAGCGCCGCCGCCTCCCCGACTGGCCCAGCCCCTCCGCCGTCCGCGGCCGCCCGAATCCGGTCACCACATCCGGGGGTTCCCCCGAGCTGTCATGGATCCCATCGCCTCCCGCTTTCCGAGGTTCGGTGCGGCTCCGCTCTTCTTGGATTCCCCTTTCCCCTTTCTTGACATGGCGGAGTTAAAGAACCCTGTTTGTTCTTGGAGCTGGATTAATCCCATGTCTCTCGCATTAATTATTTTAGGACTAGAGGTATTAAGAGGTTTGTTGATACTACTACATTGCATCGTTGGGGAAAAATTATCAATTTTTCTGAAATGCGGGCTCCGTGTACATTTTCTTTTCCTGAAAGAGTCAGCAATATTGAAGAATTTATTTCTAGGTTCCTTTGCCAGGAATCAGGGATTTACTGGCATTGCTGTGTGGTTAATGTAGTTTATCTGCATTATTCTTCTGTGGATTGAAGTGTGTGTCCTGCAGGTAATGTGAAGGCAAGGTACCAACCAGTAATGTTCAGAGGCAAGATAGTGTACTGCAGGACGCCTTCAGAAGTGGAGAAAGCCGCAAGGGACATTTTATGCAAAATTGAAACCATGAAGGCCTCTGGTCAGGTTTCACTTGGATTTGATCTCGAGTGGAGGCCCTTTCCAAGAAGAGGTTTGTTGTTTTCCCTCACCAGATCTATAATTGCATTGTCAATATGTTCAGATTGAGCAAATGTGGGTTTCTGGAACGAAGTCTTATTTTTTTTAAAAAAAGCTTTAACTCTTGCAAGTAATGATATCTGACGGAACATAACCAATGCTTGGATTTTGCAGGAGATCCACCATGTAAAGTCGCTGTAATGCAGTTATGCATGGAGAAAACTCATTGTTATGTCATGCATATCATTCATTCTGGAGTACCACCTGTACTAAAGTCTCTTTTGGAGGACAGTTCGTCTGTTAAAGTAAACGTCTTTCCCTGCAGATAAGTTGTCGCTTTTCCAACATATGGATTAATCTGTTTTCATCATGCAAGCTTTGTTTCTGTGTCAGTGCAGGTTGGAATATGTATAGACAATGACGCAAGGAAAATATTCAATGACTACGATGTACATGTACAGCCATTGATGGATTTGTCAAATCTTGCTAATGCCAAGTTAGGTGGCCCTCCTAAAAGGTGGAGTCTTGCTTCATTAACTGAAATGATCACATGTAAAGAGGTAATTTTTATGGTATAAAGCATTGTTCTCTTTGCGCAGTTCTGTTAGCATTGAATAAAAAGGTGTTCTTTCTGTTCAGTTATTTATGTTTGTGGTCTATGCATTACAGCAAGTTTGGTTGCGCAACTAGCTAGCTAAATGACACAAGTTTGCTTAATATTTAGTAGTAGTCTCAAATGTCTTTCAAATACAATCATTTTTCTTTTGAGGGTTCCTGTACATCCTTGATTAGTTTTTATTTATTAGTGGCCCCCAATAGTCCAATACATGTTCTCCTTCCTTGTGCTCAAACTGCATGATGGCAAAGAAAACAATGCAAAGCTCGGTGTTAGTGACTCGCTAATCATGTACATAGAAACACAACCATGTCCTATTGGCAACTGGCGCCTGAAGAAAGAGTAGCTATTGTGTATATTTATGTATTTCAATGTATTATTTATGTACTAGTATCGTTTGCAAGTAAAAATGGATAGTATAGTTATATGCCTGTGGTCTTTTAAAACATTTTCCACCAAAACCTAGGGCACCTTAAAACAAATGGGAAACCTAGTGTTTTGCATTAAAAGTGCCTCAAAACTTGGGGTTTTGTGAAATTTAAATTTTGATTTTTTAATCCTTTCATCTCTTGTCTATAGTTACCGAAGCCAAGCAACATAAGAATGGGAAACTGGGAGGCATATGTTCTCTCAAAGCAACAACTTCAGTATGCTGCCACAGATGCTTACATATCTTGGCACTTGTATGAGGTATATGAACGTACTACTTCCTTATAAATTGATTTTTCTCTCTCTATCTATGGTCTTGACTCCTGGCAGCCATTTCTACTCTTGATTAGGTGCTACAGAGTCTCCCAGACAATAATGTTGAGGTTGAAAAGGAGCCAGTTACAGCAGCATAGCTGCAAATGCATAAACTGGAAACTGTGTTGTTAACCTATTTGATAACTCCCCAGTGTTTTTCATCTTCACTTCTCAACCAGGTTGGCAGCATAAATTGAGAAATTCTTTACTTTACTTACTTTACTGTGAGATACCTGAGTTATTAACAATGACTTATTTTTCACGCCTGCAATGGTTCCTTAATGTTTTTTTCTTATTTATTAGGGCTTATCACAAGGCTTGTCCACTGTTATATGATGGAGATTTTACATACATCATAAATATGAATACAATGCAGTAGTCCTACCGTTTCCCTGAAAAAAGAATTTAAATACCTTCCAATGATCTATGTGGTATTTAGTTCTATCATCTGTAAATTTAAAATATCTTAAGGGAATCAAAAGTGCTGTTTCCCCTTGATTTCATAGAAAACTGCTGGTTCTATATGTAAATTTTAAAAATCCTAAGGGAATCAAAAGTGCTGTTCCCTTGGTTTCATAGAGAACTTCTGGTTATAATTTGGGGCTACAGAAAAATTCCAACATAGTGCTGTTTTTAGTGAGAAGTTATATCAAATGTTCAGATCAAAAGCTTATAGTCATTCCATTTCTGTTAGTTTTACATTACAGAATAGTTTCTTACTGTTTTTTGAATTGAGCCTGAGCTTATGCTTGCAATGCCAGACTTAGCTAGTTGTGTTGCAGACAAAATCTCATGAATGCCTTGAAAAAGGTCAAAATTTTGGCATAGCACCTTATCTTGGGAAGTCTCTTATTATTATAAACAAAGAAAATCATCTTGATTTTTTTGTTGACTAGTTGGTCTGTAGTATAAGTTTATCCCAATGCACAAGTAATTCTCATATCAGCGCATGGTTTGTTAGGGTATGTAGAACTGACAAGGAGATTAATTTGGGAAATTGTGCAGACTTACTCCATGGTCCATGCAGTGCATGAGTTATAAGTTGATTCATCCTTTCTACTCTTACATATTCATTTGATCTCAGATTCCCACTTTATGAATACATCATGCATTGAATTCTGTAATTGAATCTAACTGTCAAGGGCGTTAGCGCCCAAGGTAGCAGGACCACGGCTACGGAGTTCGTAGCCTGGACCGGTAATGGCGTAGGGTTTCTTCCCTAGGCGCCCAATGGTGAAGGAGATTAGATTTGGGAGAAAGAGGAAGATTAGAAATAGTTGTTATTGCTTGCCCCTAACGAGGGCTGGGTACAAGGAATAAATAGGCACTTGGCCAGCTGACTAAAAGGAAATAATTCCACGAAGTCCTCTAAATCTTGCCTCTAACTCTTACTTTCCTTACATGCGCCGCGCTCCCTGCGGGAGTAGTGGCGGCCCCACATGACACTAACACAATCACTACACGAAGTACAAATGCATAAGGATAGTTGAGATGCCATTTCCATCTTTACCGGGAGCTTGAAAAACTCAATTACCGACAATAAAGTACATACTTCTAGGCACTTTTGTCTTGTTTGAACAACTTGGCACAACCTTCTGTTGGATTTGATGCTTAATCATCAATTGCACAAAAGAACAAAATAGGCTGGTGAGATTGATATAGCCTTGTCTAGTAATGTGAATATTGTATTGCTGAAACTCATTTTTTGTTCTATGCATGCAGGGCTGAGAAGGAATATCTTTGTCAGAAGTTAGAACCAAAAGATCATGGAAGTTTCTTGAACATGCATCAAAAGGCAGTGCGCAGGAACATACAATTTGTTGTACATTGTGTAGATGTAATTGCTGAACTTTTCAGCTACTGTTATGTGCAAAATAAGTGTACACTCTTTAGACCATATTGGATTTATTATCTTTTTTTGAAGGAATTGGATTTATCATGTCAAGGCTCCGCTTAGCACTCCTTTGAATTATAATTCAAATCCATTTTGAATTTTAACGTTTGATTGTTAAGAGTATTTTTTGGTAGATGTTTTACTAGTTTGCAATCTTGAAAGAAACCTGGGTAATGAAACTGACAACGAAAACCCTAAGATTAATCCTAAAATTAAAATCTAAAATATCAAAACCAGCTTTGGATTTTATAATACAAATTAAAGAGTGCCAATGGGTCAACGGTTGCCTTGACATTGTAAATTTGTAATACAAAGAGTGCCCATTTGGCCATATTCTTCTTTAATTCAGGTAGATAAATTTGTGTTTTGATCCACTTGTAATTGGTCCTGGGTTTGAAGTCATTGGAGCTTAAAATCTCCGTTGTTTGCGATTAATTATTTTTTTAATTTATAAAACTAATTTTTAATTTTTTTTGCAGAAATACCCTCTTACCGCCGTGGGCCAGGGTGTATTTTAAAAACCGCCGTGGCCTAGGGCGGCAAATGGCCTGGCCGTTAGTGGGCCGTGACGGTGTGGGCCGCCGTTAGCCGGGGGGGCCACGTGGGCTTGCCGCCGTGGCCCAGGGCGGCGAATGCCTCACGGGCCCCCCGTGAGGTCGGCAGAACAACAGGGGGCAAAATGCAAATTTGCATTCGCCGCCCTGGGGGAGAGCGGTTTTTAGCCTTCCCCTATAAGAATTTTTTTATTTTTATATTTATTTAATAAAAGATTTACAAAAGTAGATTTTTATTTGAAAAATTTACAAAAATAGACTCCCTTCCAGAGGGTGATTTTATGACGTGGCTGATGGCCGTCGGCCGCGTGGCCGATGGCCGTCAACACTTTTGCAGGCGGCTCCTGGGCTGCCCAAAAACCGCCCTTTAGGAGGCGGTAAGGGGGCCGCCTGCAAAACGCCGGGCGGGGGCCAGCCATTTTACAGGTGGCCCCCTTGCCGCCCTCTGGGAAGGCAGTTTTTGGGCAACCAGGGGGCCGTCTGCAAAAATTGTGCCTATTTCTCCCTAACGCGCGCTATGTACCTTAAAACAGTCATAACTTTTGCATACAGTCTCGGAATCGGGCAAATAAGTACTCTGCGGACATCTGCAGAAAATTTTACATCTGCTTCTCCCCGACTTTGTTGGGTTTGTCCAAAAAATTTTTGCGAAATTCGCCGGGAAGATTGAGTTTTCGAAGTCCGAAGTTTCAGCACGGTTTTTAAAGCACGCTCATAATTTTCTATAGGCCACATCTTATATTGGTTTAAGTTGCACCTTCACGAGATTTTGCTATTCTCGAGTTCCTAGTTGAGAAAAAAATATCAAAAAAAAACAAAGTGGCTATTTTGCAGGGGGCCGCCTGGCCACCAAAAACCGCTAGCCAAGGGGTCGCCTAAAAAAGTGCTGACGGCAGCGATAAATACAATGGCACAATAAAGAGAATTTAAGAATCTAATTTTGAGAAATAAATTTTCAAAATTTTTGGGGTTAAAAATTAGCAAGAAAATTTTTAAATTTGCTAATTTGCAAATTGCTGTAGAGGGCCGAACGCAAAAATACATTCGCCGCCATTCGTCGCCCTGGGGGAGAGCGGCGAATGCATTTTTGCGTTTGGCCCCCTGCAGCCATTCGCCGCCGTGGCCCAGGGCGGCAATGCCATGTGGCCCTCGGCCCGCTGACGCCGTGGGCCACCGTCACGGCCTGGTGACGCCGCCATGGGCCCCGGCCATTTGCTGCCCTGGGCCACGGCGGTTTTTAAATATCGCTCTGGCCCACGGCGGCAAGAGTGTATTTCTGCAAAAAAAAATTAAAATTTAGTTTTGTAAATTAAAAAATAAATTAAATTATTAATAGTAAAAGCTCCGTTGTTTGCCTGTCTAGGGCTCTATTGGTTATTGTCACATTAAGGAGGTGTTCGAATCAGCTTGAAAAATAGTAAATAAACCGCACGTAAAATGAGAAACGTTATTAGCATATGATTAATTAAGTATTAACTATTAGAAACTTAAAAAATGATCTATTTGATTTTTTAGAGATACTTTCATATAGAAAGTTTTTGTAAAAATACAAAAACACACTGTTTTATATTTTAGGAAGAGTAGCCAGAAGCCACCGGCTGAAAGGAACGCACCTAAGATGGGTTAGCCAAATGGCCCAGACGAAGCAATTCAGTTCTGCAGATTAAGGACTGCACGCAATCTCAGCCGTCCATTTTGGTGATCGACGGTCCACATTCATAGCTACAGTATAAGTATGAACTGTGTATTGTCCTACAGTACTTTCACTACTGTACAATGAACAAGTGCTGTCGGTAATTGGACCGTCTACCTTTTGATCCAACAAATGCGCAGTGCTAACTGCTGGTTGAGTCATCTACTGCAGATTTACAGCCAATCCAGTCCTGAAAGCATTCTGTGACAAAAATGGTGCATTCTAAACCAGTGAGTGTGGGGGCCAACTACCCTCTGTTCCCAGATTCAGCCTGACAGTGAGAGTGCCAGCCCTTTTAACAGTTTCGCGAGTATTCCAACCACCAAAACCAACACCACACACACAACAACCACACACACACACACACAAAAATAATAAATCTCAATGATAATAATATATATTAAATAAACATCAAATACTAAACTAACGACAATCACACTCATCCAATACCAGAATCAAACACACACAACAGATACAACACAAAATATATCATAAACCGGCCAATTCTCCGCCTTCTCCTTACACTATCAAACTACATAATAAGAGCTCATCTTGCCCCGTCCTCAACCGATATCACCCCGTCACCATCTGACGCTCCTTGTTTTTGGGGTTCACGTGCACACAGTCTCGATTCTTTCTTACTTTATCATTGACGCTGGCGTTGCGATATCACTATCATCGCCACTCAACCCCCCTCACCAACCTTCGGCGCGCAAGACTATGCTCACATTTCGGTGCTCTGCTCTTGCACAATCACTGGGTCGGCTGCCGCCTGCAACCTCTTTCTTTGCGAACCTTCTTAGACTGCACCACACACAACCGCTTCGACTTTTGGTCGGAAGTACCAGTCCAATGCATCGAATCGCCACACCGGAGAATCTCTTTCTTGGCTTTCTGCCTCTCTTCAACCCCACCCCGTGTTGCCATGCCAGATCCGCAACCTTTCCTTCGCGACACCTGGGTTTAAGAATTCCTCGCCCGCCTCAGCACCTGGGATGCAGTCGTAGTAATCTATCACCCACACCTGGCTCTGTCTCTGCATTATCACCCGTCCCTCTGTTGCCGGTGCACGTGTCATGCAATCCCATCCTCCGGTCCCCTTGCCTTGTCGCTGACTGTCCTCATTTTTCGTTTGCCATGCTGTGGCCCTGCCAATGTCACACACCAGGCCCGGACGCAACAGCTCTTGTTTTGTGTGCTGTTTGCCATCCGCCACGGGACCTTCTTCGTACTTGGGCCACTCTGCCGCCCTAGTGTTTGTAGAGTAGTACTACCTCCATCCCTCTCTGCACCTCTCCTTGAACACTTTCGCCACTCGTTGGCGCCCCCAAACAGTGTACAATCTCCGCAACATGTTCCTTTCCATGCCCTTGCATACCTTCCCCTCAACCACTGGTGCTCATGCCTGTCTGCTCCGTCTTGCGCTTCCCATAATCTATACTTTACCGCCCCTTTTCCGGCACTCGACCTTGTTCTTCTGAATCTTTGTCACTCTGGATTTTCGCCAGCTTTGAAGATATTTCTGGATATTTTCTAATTGCTAGACCTGTTTTTCTGCTTTTGGACTTGTTCACCCAGGTGTCGCCCCTTTTCCCTCAACGTTTCCGTTCCCGGCCTTTTGCCTTTAAACTCTACACACAGTAGGTTTTTCAACCATTTATTCCTTTACCCATTTTGAGTCCAACTGGCGCAAACCTTCACGTTTCATTATCCCTCTTTCTGGTGCAACCTTATCTATCGTCAACTCCACCCGCAAGGCTTTCCACAACCCTTTTTCCTCCTTCCACCTCTGTTCGCCCCACACAGTTCCATGCAATGACTAATTTTGTCTTTGAGATCAATTTGCTTACAGTATTTGCCCAGAGACGACTCTTGGTTGGCTGTTCAATCGATTATGAGATTATTCGCACCATCTTAGACTGGCTCTATGTTAATCCTGCCAACACCACCCACTTACTTCACCCCGCAAGTTTCTCAGAATGCCAGCCTTATTGCTATAGTTCTCTCTTGGCCAATGGTACAGTTGACTCACATAAGTTACGTGGGTGTCGACTGGCTGGTCTGGCGGCCATTCTTCCTTGCCAACATCCTGTCAGCCCGCTCCTCGTCTCGCTTGGGATTACTTGATCTTGCACTTTGTTCGAACGCTGAACGGCCCATGCTCTGTGCCATGCTCCCAAAATCTGACCTTTGCCCTCTATGGGCGTGTCCTTTTTGACGACCTGCCTGCAATTCTTGCTCCTGCTACTCATTCTTCAACTAAACGGCCTGGCCGGAACCTGCATCTTCCTTATGTGAGGCTGTCGTCTGCTTAATGTAACCTTAAGCGAAGCCTTGTGACCTTTTGCTCACACGCTCTCCGTGCTCCCTGATCTCTGTGTCGCCGTCAGGTTCTTGCTCTGCGCCCCACAAACTGCTGTCATTTTCTATACTGTCTCGCTTCCGGCGCTCCATGTCCCATGATATGCAAATGCCCCTTCATTCTCCTATGCTCATCCAACCTGTCCTTTGAAGTGTTGTGTTGTGTAGGCAATAATCTATACTCACTCCAATCCCTAAGCCCCCACCCTTTTTTTCGCTCCGCTCACTCAATCTTGGTGTCCGCACCTCTCCCGCCACCACGTTGTTTCTCAATGTAAGTCCTTAACATTATGCTTACTGGTCTACGCTGTCCTTTTCTTGCATAATCCACCACTCTCTCTATGAACCCGGCAAGATCCGGTATAGTGGAGCGCACCTGCGGTGCCCTCTTTCCCCGGCACCGATTGGGCCTCCACTTGCTTGGGCTTCCCACTTTGCGAATCCTCAATGTTGCTGCCCTAAGTACAACTGCACCCTTTTTTTTGGCCCTTTCGGCGTTAACCTCTTACTATCGATCCCTCCGTTAGGAGAACTTCACGGAGTAACCCGCACATTCAACTCAACCTGTGGTCGCCTCATCAGGCTCGCTTCCCATCATCCCGAGTCTTCACTTATAGGCCCTTACTTCCCCCGCCCGCTAATTGATCGCTCGTTGCGGTGTTACATCTGATAATTCCCTTGGAGTTCCCCCCCCCCATACCGTTGTTTGGGCGCTCGTCACATCTTTCTACCGGCAGGATTCGTTGCACTCCCCTCCTTCTTTCTGTCGCCTACCCTCCTATCACTTGAACGGTCCACTAGGCATACGACGCTGTGCTTCCGACGCCCTCACTTTTTTGTGCTCTTGCTCCCAGTTACTGTCCTCCTCTCCACTTCTCCCGCATGCAGCTAGTGTGTCTAATGTGTTTGTCCGTCCATTCTCCCTCTTTCCGCCGTCTCCTGTTTTAACCCCTTCGGTATGTCCCGTCGGGTACTGTCTGCTTCAGGCACTGGCCTACTCATGCTGGAGCTACCTCATGCCCAGTCTGGTACGTTGACTCCACGTCTGCACTAGTGCTGGTGACCGAGTGGTCAATAAGTTACCGGTCCCCTACACTGCTGGCGATGCACGTACCTGCCACTGACCCTTGTTTTGCCTCATGCATCCCGGTGACCTTCTCGTTTCCAATTGTAGTCTGGAATTCCTCTATGCAACTGCCTTGCTGGACCCCCGACCCTAAGTTTCTCGCGCTTGTATAACGCTTGCCTCCTCCATTGCAACGCCGTACACTGCCTCACCTCCTTCTATTTTTCTTCTCGCGGCCCCTTCCCTCCTCGGTCCTCTATACCGGTTCTCGCGTCTTTCCCGCCCCACGTCTTGTCTGCCTGTGTTAATTTCCCTGCCGGGGTTGAGTTTTCGCAGTATTGAACACCCTCTTTGTGGGCCTCTCGTCACTAACACCTTCTTTCTTGCCCTCGGTTGCTTCTCACTGCCAAGCGCTGCGACTTTCCGCTCTTTTTCTGCCACCATCTCGATTGAGCTACTTGTTCTTTCCCGCATTAAATCTCTTTCATCCTTCTGGTATGTGATTGTCAGCTACCATGGTTGTAATCTGCCGCCCTTTGCCAATTCCCCCTATGGCAGAGGTGCACCCATCAACATGCTCTCCCCCCAGTGCGTCCCACTTCAGCCTTTTCCTCCATCCCCGACCCCGGTTACCATTACCGATCATACTGACATTTGGGCTAAATAACTTACCAAAAAATCGCTCTAATAATGTGTATCAAGTATGATGAATGCATATCTGCAAATGTGATGCCTGATTGTTGTTACATTTGCTCGAATGAACTAATACCCTTTTGTTTCTTAGACTAGTTCGCGGGCGAGTGCTTCATTATTCTTTAGTGAACAAGTGTCCGAAGTTGTGATCCAATTGTAAGAGAGAAGTCATGTTTGATGGTCATGGTGTTGGGCAAAATGCAAAAGCTGCCATGCATTATTGGCTAGCATTTAGGCGTATTGATATGGTGTCTAGATAGTGTCTGTCAGGGAAACTGTAATTTTGGTGTCCGGCTATATTATCAGGGTGTAAATATCAGGTAGACGTGGTATACTTAAGGGAATATGTAATAATGAAGGCCATATTTACATAGTGCATGTCAGTTCCGTTGCAGAATTGTATGGTCAGCTTTGGGAGAAATTTTAGAGTCGAAGTGCTAGGCTGTAATTCACATTAAATCTACATTATTATATTATGGCTTAATTAATATAATTAACTGAGGAGAGAACCGCAGGTATTGATTGATGGAATAGATTTATTAACGAAACTTATGCATGACAATGTAAAATGTTACTGAAGTGTCTTTAGTATAAATTTGAGGGTCATGTATTATATAGATGTTTGAGATTGGGCGTTGTGAGTTGTGGTGAATGCTGTCATGGATTCTGGGAATGTGGATGTGGTTTGATGTTTGTGTTGGGGGTAGGTATTCTAAACTTTTGTTCATGGATTACGATGTTGTTTTTACTTTTATCCCTGAATTTCTACATTTGCCAGAATTTAATTCAAATGTGTGAATAGTGAAATCACTTTTGACTAATAATAATTAGCATATTTTCTTTTTCTATTAATATTCTTTGTAGGATAGGAATCTTCATGAAGATTTCATGATTAATTTACATATATTTCAATATTAATCCTACTTCTCTGTTTTGGATGCTGCCTTGGGCAATGTAAGAGTTATTACCACAATGTTTTTTATTTTCCATATAATATTTTTATATTAGAACCAAATATACTATATGGATTGCTTTCATGAATAATCTGTACTGATTTTCAATTTTAATCCCTGAATTTCTTTTTTGCATTTATATTAAATTGATTAGTTTTGAGTTGATAATGAACATTTTAGAACCTTTTGAGAATGAGGTAGACTTATTTTGCATTCTTCCTATTGGTAAATGGTGTCAGTGAGTGATTAATTTAACTGCTCTATTTCTGCAAATCTAATGAGTTATTTTTCTTACGACTATTCGATCTGGAATCTGA